>VXBJ01003458.1:1439633-1643099 GCA_013400055.1 Nycticryphes semicollaris
TTTTGTTATAGCTGATCAGAAGATAAAGTATGGCATAAAAATAAGGAAATAGGAGTACTATGGATGATGCAATTTTGTTGTTATACCAATCTTTGTATGAGGAGATCAGGAAACTCTTCAGGATGCACTGTCCAGAAAGTTGCACAAATGACAATGAAAAAGGATGTGAAAGATCATCTGTGCAGATCAGGGTTTAGGTCAAGAATGACCCTGTGTTCTTTCATTATCATATTTTCCTTGGTCCCAACAGGCTATGAGTGACCTGGGACTTTTTTTAGTAACTGTTTGCCACACTACACATTCTACAGTAACATTATGGTGCAAAAAAAGGTCATATACTAGTGTCTGGTGCAAGAATATTTCTAAGTAGCCTATAAATCACTTACAAGATAAGCTTGTGGGACACCATGCAATCAATACCTTTAATGGAACCATGATGAGGGAAGGGTTTTAAAGGAAAGTAATTTATACTCAATGAGACTTGATGAGAGTGAAGTTTTTATTAAATTAAGTGTAAGGTTTGTGAGATGATAAAGCATCACAGCTGGTTACAGAAATTTAAAAATTTCATACCTAACAGTATATAGTTTTATAGTAGATTATTTAGGTATTGTTTGCTTCGTCTTTAAAAGAAAGAGGATAGGATTTTTAGATGGAAATGCTGATTTAGTGTTGCTTCTTACTTTCAAATGTTAATCTTAACTTTGAGCTTCCTATCATTTAATATATTTTGTTTATTATGTTTTGGTCACATTACTATGGGCTTTTTATGGTACTCAGTTATCTTACTCAAATGCTATCTTCCCACACTACTCTCCCCTACTATTTAGGTTAAGATAGCATTTTGTTTTGCATTAAAAATTCCATTAGGTCAATACATTTTCCAAAATTGCAGAAGATAAATTTGCTTCCACCACCAGTCTGTTAAGAGGATAGGAATAACTATGGATCCAAAATCCAACGGGGAACTGAGTGGCTAGAAAACATGACTTACCTCCATGCATGTTAATATTCAGCAAAACAAAATGTCATGGAAGTTTTCAAGTAAGCAATCTGAGTTAAAGATTTTTAACTGAAGTCTATTTTAAATAATCTCTATTGTTCAGTCAGCTGCTTTACAGCAAAATTACCAATTTCTAGTCCTAATTGTGCCTAAGTACTGAGAACACTTCTGTCTGTGAGATAAAAATGTCTTCTTATTAGAAGATCTATCCACTGTGAATGATTTAATTTTCTGCTCCTGAAATCATCTTAAATTATGTTGTTCATAAGAAAGTCACTGCAGACAGAGGGGTTTTATTTGGACAAGCCTCCGTGAATGAAAATGCAACGGCCAGACTCTCATTTGTCTGCCTAAAGATGCTATTATGTTTTAGGTTCACTTCATTTTGGAAAGTTTGATGGTAACAAAGGAAGACAGTCTCCGCTGAAGCTTGTCTGTTGTAGGGAGTACCATCTCTCTCATCTATCCTAATGGCGAAAAGTGCTAAATCCTGTTGAACAATGGCAATATTTGGCTTCTGTGCAGAGAGACTTTAGATAGGGTGTTCACAAAATTTTAATGGAAGTGACTTGTGCCTGACTGGTGTTCAGCTGCTTTTCAAGCTGCTGGTGGGCCCTTCACTAACATATTTCAATTCCTATGTGTTCCTTTTCTGTTGTGGCAAGGAAGCCTTTAGGAAAGGCTTAGCCTGTGGTTGATTCTGCAGTGGTGAGTGCAAAACTCAGCTGTGCAGAAAAGGACACCTCTGGAAGCAGAGAAAGTGCTTTCAAAAAGAGTTTGCTAGGTTGTGTGTGGAGAAACAGTAGGCAACTGTTCTCCACCGGTGAAAAATGTGGCCCTGCCAAAGGACGGTATTGGGAAAAGATAGTTGAAACTGGAGCTGTGCAGGCATCAGTTCTGCAAGCCACGCAGGAGCTTATTAGGAGACATGACTTTTATGTGTTTTGTTATATAAAGCAACCATGAAAAGTTTTGACCTATTGTTACAGCTAGAAACTAATAGCTGGAGACAATTCTTCCAAGACTCACAGTTTGTCTGCTTGGTCTGTGTCTAATGTGACAGCACTTTTCTGATAAAGGAGAAGAAAAGTACCAAGTGCTTCTCAAATGCTTGTTCCAGAACGTTTCCAAGTGTGATATATTAGAGAGCATTAAGGAATGAAGAAATTATAACCTACTTTTCATGTTTCTTACCAAAAAAGGATAATTTGGAAAGTTTAGATGAAATTAATACTTATGACATACATTATGTGGTGGCATATACTTAGGCAGAAATAATACCTGCAGAATGGTAACAGGTTTTAGCTGTCTGTAGTGCACTCAACCACTTAAACATGTTAGAAAGGTTTACAACTGACAATTCAATTTCTGGCCATCTTCAAACAGGAGGCTTTTTTTTCTGGTTTTCTAGATTGCTGCAAAAGGGCAGATTGAAAGTAAGAAATTAGTACTAGCAGTGTGGAGGTTGCTGCTGAAAACAGGAAGTGCTTGATATCATTAATAATTTGCCACCAGTTTGACTTGGTATTAAAAGCTATGGGTGGCACTGAAGTATTTTTTGACAAACAGTAATTCAGAATATTCTGTCTAAGAAACAATGCTCTTCCTGCTTAATGCTGTTAGCAGATTTATGTTGTCTGGCATTAGGATGTTGCTGTTCTTTTTGCATGTTGAAGAGTGCATGGCTATATTTTTTCAGTATTTGAGACAGTCAATGTACATGTGCTTAACAGCAATGTTATATTTCCTATGTCTTCTTTTAAGACAGGCATTTTGAATCTTTCATGCTTCTGTATTAATTACTTTGTTTCTATTAAACATTACCAAGACACCATAATTTGTTTTTTATTGAACGGAAGCTTACAAACCAATCATATACGGTTTAAAACAGAGAACAAGAATGTTCATTCTTTGTGTGGCATCATTTTAAGAAGTTTAATCAAATTTCCTTCATTCATCTGTACTGGCACTCCAAAGCAGATCCTAATTGGGAATGTACGTGCTGTTCACCACACAGTGATGCAGATGCAGTATCTAGGTCTCTGAAACATGTGACTCCAGTGAACACTGTACGGGTCAGTTGCCATTTAATTTCTGTTTCACTAATAATCATAAAGAATGCCATAGGGGCTTTTAGTAGGCAGTGAAAAAACAATGGCTTTTTGAAATACAATGGCTTTCTGAATGAAAATGTCTGATAATTGAATTTAGCTATCTCAAATCTTGGCTTGGGTTTCCTGTGTTTTCCTAGTTACATTCCTCCATGCTTCTAATAACATGGCAATTTCTATAGACTGTGTTTGTGTGTGCAGGCAGGCAGCTCCCTGATGACACTTCTCTTTTGTCCCTGCAATACAAAGAGGGATATATCACTCTACTGAATACAAAGGACCAATTCTACTAAATCAGCTTGCAGCCTCATTAGTGGACATAGCAGTTTGCAAAATTTTATCAACAAAGATTCACAATCGCCTCGGGTAAATTATTAGGTTTTTTATTATAAGACTTTTTACATAATCTAACTGCTACAGATGAATGCTTTTATAGAATATATGGTTTTCATTGTGATTACTTTATTGTAAAGGACACGGTGATGGTAGATCTTTTGAGTAACTTTTCAAAATCAGTATTTTATTGCAATTCAACAGGATTCCTTTTATGGGCACAGTAAATGGGTTTAGGGGCATAAGAATATTTACATTTTTAATACAATATCCTCATTTAAGAATACAAAGAGCTGATAATAATTACTCATTACAAATGCATGAAGAGAAAAGAGATATAATGATAAAATAATTATGGTATCTCTAGTTCAACTAGTGAATTGATAAACTATTTAGGATTCATGATAGACTGATTCTAGTTACTGTCTGGTACTTCAAAATACTGGTATACAAGCTAAATTGTGTATGTGTTATTTACTCTTCCAACACAATTGAGATAAAAGCTACTAAACCTGTTGCTATGCAGCATACCAGTGATCCCAGCTCTGTAAAAAACAAAGTACTTCAGATATTCTGAGTATTTGGAAAAATAGTTTAAAAACTGCACGTGAGACAAGCATGGGATATGAGCAAGGCAGAGTACCACACTGAGATGGAGAAAACTTCAAAATACAAATGTACTTGCTGTGTATATTAAAAAGGTTTCTGAAGTTTGTGAATTGCAAATCTCTCAGAGAGTTTGCACACTCCAGTGTATATATTCCATTTTGGAAACAACCCAGTTACTTGAATCACAATGGGACCTTCGAAATAAGTTTTAGCATGCAGACCCAGCCAAACTTCAGAATATAAGGTGTTCACCAGGATGTTTGCTGGATTTTCCTGTCTACAGCTTTTTCCTGTTGCAGCTCATGCTCTCCTGTGAGGTCTGGCTTTGCCAACTGATGCCTAGAGACAGGCAGCGTATATATTAAATATTTGTTGGTGTTCATTATTAATGCAGTTTAGAGTAAACACCTTTGAAACTGATGACCAATGATAAAATTCTTGACTGAATTTTGAAAATATGAATTCTTTTTGAATATATTCTGTTGTCAGTCTTTTTCACTTACCATTTAATCTTCCGTGTTAATTTATATTTCCTAAAATGTTTTTCCATTAAGATAGCTGTATGCCATTGCTTGCCTGATCATGCAGTACCAAGTCTAAACAGATTGCTTTCATTAGAGTAAGGCCCTAGTGCAGGTGGTGGGTTTAGTAGTCATACCTGAAGGCTGAGTGTTACAATTTATGGCTTGACCCACAGGGTACAAATGTGCAGAATCACTGAGGTCTGCACCTGGACATTGTCAATTTGCACGTGCACATGAAAATCAAGATCTATGTTCAAACTGTCTTGATAAAAATAATTTTATCAAAATTCTTTTACCTCCTACATCATATTTACATAAGTGTGATAAATGTCCTTCATTCACAGAGTAGGCTTTAGGGCATACTAATGTTACTGCAGCCAAATAATTTGGCACAATCCCAGCTCCCCTTTCTTGTTGCTGGCATTTCCCATACCGCTTTGAAGCTAACAGACTATATTTTTCCATTATGGAAATATTGCTGCAACTTTCAAATTCTCCTCAGAAAACACTTTGTGTTTAACTAAGTTTGTATAAAAATACAAGGCCTTTTCAGCAGCTTTTTGTTGACAGGGAACATTATTGTACTCTAGCAAGTAAAATAGGTTTTTACAGTAAGGGTTATTCTGTGTATTCCTAATATATTTAAATTTGTTGTAAATATTTTTATTACATTGAAAGTGTATTTTCTATTAAAGTATTATATGTTCATACATGCTCAATGTTTTAATTAGTGTCCTTTTCACAGTGAAATAAGTCAATTAAACATGAATTCAAAGTGAAATAAAGTAAGGCCAGTACTAAAAATATTTTAAAACCACAGCTGTAATGTATTAACGTTTTTATCTTTCAAATTAGAGTAATTGGGTTAGCTGACAGAACGTGAGCAAGAGTCAAAGTGTATTTTTTAAACATAAACTCATTTACATCTCTCCTGGTCAGATCCAAACTGACTACAGTTTTCCAAATTACCAGTGAGCTTTGGATATTAGTAACTCTGGATTCCTCTCCTCTGCTTCTCTCCTTTTACCTGGCCCAGAAACTGTGATCATACCTCTTGGTACAAAGTTAGCAGAAAGATTTGCTGCTGTGAGAAGGGCAGCAAGATGATCCTGGGGAGTACATTCAAACCGAATTCATTTATTGAATCTAAACATAAAATATGTGGGGAGGGAAGAGAAAGACTGAGAAATTGCAGGTCTAAATGTCCCCTCCTATAGAAGTCCAGACAGATGCTTGTGGTTAGTGTGTAGTGCCACAACTCTTTTTTTTTGCACTTGGAAGTGTTGTGCATTTAAATGTAATTTATTCCAAGACTGGCTAACATATCTGCTGCAAATAATTTTTTTTCTATAAAAATACATCTTAACAGTTTTGACTTCACATCATCCTGGCCTATATCAGGAACAGTGTGGTAAGGAGGGCTTGGGAGGTGATTGTCCCCTTGTACTCGGCACTGGTGAGGCCCCACCTCGGGCCCCTCACTACAAAAAAGATATTGAGGTGCTGGAGGGGGTCCAGAGAAGGGCAACAAAGCTGGTGAGGGGTCTGGAGAATTAATCTTACAAAGAGAGCCTAAGGGAGCTGGAGTTGTTCAGCTTAGAGAAAAGGAAGCTAAGGAGAGACCTTCTCGCCCTCTACAACTACCTGAAAGGAGGGTGTAGAGAGGTGGGGGTTGGTCTCTTCTCCCAAGTCACAGGTGACAGGACAAGAGGAAAAGGCCTCAAGTTGCACCAGGGGAAGTTCAGATTGGATATCGGGAAAAATTTTTATGCTGAAGGGGTTATTAAACATTGGGATGGGCTGCCCAGTGAAGTGGTTGAGGCACAATCTCTAGAGGTATTTAAAAGACAGATAGACATAGCGTTTAGTGACATGGTTTAGTGATAGCTTTTATCAGAGTTATTGGACTAGGTGATATTAAAGGTCCCTTCCAACCTAGACAAGTCTATGATTCTAAGATCCACATTATTAGGCAAAAAAGCACATTGAAGAGATCCAATAAAATGGGAAGATGTGGGAATATAAGTTTATGTTGTAGTTTTATAGAATCATAAAATCTTTATGTATCATGGCATTAAAAAAATGTGGTGTGTATGCTAAATCATTGAAGTTTTAGCATGTTGCACTTACATTTTAATGTGTAATTTCTATTAAATTTAATGTACTTAGTAATGTAGCAAATTTAACATATTTTCATGAAAGGTATTTTACATGCAAAATATAAAGACCTTATCATGCAAATTAAAACGTGGAGTTTATGTCCCCATTTTTTCAACAGCAGAAAAGCAGCACCTTTTTAACAATCACAAGGATGTACAATATGTCATATTGCATTATTAAAATTTCACAACAACATAAATTTGCACTGTTTTCTCATTCATACAATCACTCACCATAAGAAATTAAATTTTAATAAAAAAGAAAATTATTGCAATAATAATAATTCAAAATATTGACTTAAGATGAGTACTCACTCAGAAATATATGTGGCCTTTTTGATGGATGTGAAATTCCTGACTAAGATTCACTATTCCTAATGTATTAATTGCTCCTAGTTTGGAAGACCTGACTGTTAAAGGGATGTGTTAACAAAATTAAATTTGGAACAATTCACAGACATTTGAAAAAGTTCATATCAGCTTTTAAACATCTTTTGATGAAAAGAACATGGAGAATGAAGGGTATGAAATATTTCTTTATAATATTGTGATTGCTTTGATATGCTGTATCAGTGACTATAGTTTCCTCTCTACAATTTATTGAAAAATTATGCCAAAACGATATCACAAACAGAAAATTGACAAAAATTCCCTTCAGTACCAAGTCTCATTGATCCAAGAATAAAGTGCAACCAGAGGTAAGGAGGAAGGCACCACACAAGGGCAAATATGCACAAATCCCCCTGAGTTCCACTGCATAGCTATTGGTGTTACTGCTATCATAGATGGATGGCTAGTGAGGCAGCCAGTCTGCCTCTGTGCTTTCAAGGAGTCAGGCAGAGAGGACTGCAAGGAGCACACAGGGGAAAGCTGCTCATGCCTGGAAGCGCTCGAGGGCAGTGGGAGACACAGTCTGTCCTGGGCATGACTCACTGCTACTCTGCATCTGCTCATTATGCCAAGTTAGGTAGAATACTTTTGCTTTGATTGAATATGATTTTGCATCCTCCCTCCACTCTATTTAATACAAACAACTATATAGGATCACTATTTCTACATGAAGTTTGCAATGACTAGACTATTCTGCAAGCTGTGCTAGTGTTGAAAAAGTGCTGAAACCTAATTAAGTAGCAATATTGAATAATATTTTTTAAATTGCAGACATGCTGTAAAATAGCTTTGTGTCCAGGCAACTTCTTGTTCAAAAGAAATAATTCATTTGAATGAAATTTTTAACTCAGAGCTCTGTCTTTAATCAGCAGCATACAGTCTCACTAGCAGTGAGAGCTGTTATTACAATGAAGTTAAAATGAAGTAATAAAACTCCTGAAGAAAAAAATGCCTAAGCATGAGTTATGATGGTAGTAGGTGAGGTTAGCTAAGTTATAGAGCATGGATGGTGCTAAATTCTGTCTGTGTTGAACAACAACTGTGGTGGTGGCAAAATTTTTTTTTGTTTTGTTCGTCGTGTGATTTTTATACCATTCTTTTTCCTTTCCCAAGGGAAAAAAAGACATCATTCTGGCAGTATTTTTTGGTAGTACTATATTTGTGCTGCACTAATAGTATGTTACATGTACATTCTAGGTTTCATTTCTTAGTTGTAAGTTCATGGAAAATGTGGGTTCTGCATTTGCTGCAGCAACAGGGGCTGATCAGATCAGTCACACTAACCCTGGTGTGCAGTGAAATTCTCTCACACTGTATTTGTATTTCAAATCAATAGCTGCCCTGTAGCCTAGGTTACTATGACGCATCACCAAAGCCAGGGGAGAAACAAATTCTCAGAGCTGAAGCTGGTTAGAAACTGGATAGATTTGTGGTGCATCACCTACCATGGGATATAACCAACAATATGATGAACAATTTACTTCCATGTGTATGTGTCTACAGAAGGAAATAGGTATGAAAACACAATATATTAGAATCGGACATGGATAGGACTAATAAAATTGCTATGTTTGATTTGTTTTTTATTTATTTTTATTCTATTCATATTAGTTCCCTGCCATTCTCTTAATCTTCCAATCATCCCTCCTTTGCAGACTCTCAAGCCTACTCGAGGCTTTGCTGCTTTCAGTGTAACATAGCTGAACCTCTCAGGACCTTGCATCTATGATGTGTTTTTAGATGACTGAAAGAAGAGTCAACGTTCAGATTAACATCTGCTTCTTGGTAACACCATGTTGTTGCACAACTCGTTTGGTTGCCAGAGTCCAGAGTGGACCCCTACATAGTCCTGTTGTTCCTCCAGTCTTGAGACCATAAGAGCCAGCGGAGGCATTCTTGTTAAAAAAAAATTACTTACCATAAATGCTTGAAAACTTTCCACTTGTATTTCTGCCTTCTCAGGAGGAACAGCTAGAGTTTTTTTGTGTGACCACTGAAATATGCTTTCCACAGATTTGATTCTATGTTGAACACGGACTCATCAAATGCTACACTGCTTTTCAGGCTGGGATGTTTAAAATAATTCTCAGGAACTTTTCAATGTGACATTTCAGTTCAGTACTTATTTTTTTGAAAGCAGAAGCTTTCAAAGGGTAGAGCGTCATGTGTTAGAAGAACTTGGAAGACACTTTTTTCTACTGAAAAGGAACATGTGGTGCAAAACTATTCAGCAGCTTTTTAGAAACATGAAGACAATTTTGCCTCTCCTTTCGTCAGAGGTGTTGGAAGAACATCTGGTTTTTTATGAGACCGCTTTTACAGTAATTTCATACTAATTTTTCCAACTCACTGATGTTCTCTTTCACTTACAATGTGTTTTTTACCTGATTCTTGGGGGATGAGGGTGGAAGAATAATGCAAAAAAGACCAATGAAGTTGTGCACCTCAATAATGTATAAGGCAAAAATTAAGAATATATGAAATGTCTGTGTCTTTGAGCTTGACTGAATGGAGACTATCACACAATTTTTTCCAAAGAATTACTTCAGTGCTAGGTGTAGGCAGTAGAAATAACCAGTCTTTGATCAGATCAATTTTGGACTTTGGCATCTAGTTTTCAGCTGTAGTCACTTCTATCTGACTTTTGGTAGATGTCAAGGGATGACACTAAGGACTTTCACCAACTTTTATTTTTTATGTTTGGTTAGCTGTTGAAAAACAATGAGGTCCTGTATCCTGGATGTCAGGAATGCAGTAGGGTTTTTTTGAGGTGGGTTTTTTTTTTTTTCCAGTTTAATTTCTTCATTTTACTGAAGAAGCATGAGTAGTGTGTGTCTATATCTGAAACCAAATAAAAAAGGAGCTTGTAATCCTTCTGAAAGGCTTTAGGATTCAAGCAGCCTGTAAAGGCTGTGTGATACCAAGAGAACAGACCTGACAAAGGGCTGTATGCTTTTGACCGTGGGAATGGAATGACAGGGGCACTGATTGCTTCAGTTCATCAGCAAAGGATTTTTTTTAGAAATGTTTATTTATAATTGTCCCAAGTTTTCAAAATTATCATTGTCTTGGGATATGTAATTCATATTTTGTTATTGGGCAACATTTGAAGGTGCATGTTGGACAATAAGACCAGGTATTTTTCTGAGTGAACTTTTCTCTATTCTTTTTGCTTTTCAATAAAGGGAATATTTAGCCTCTCAGATTAATTTTGGTCTTATACAAGCTAGGCCTGGAAACCGGCAGAAAGGCAGACATTAACTATAGCGTTCTCCAAGGCATAACAATACAGTTATTCTTTCTGTCTGCTGTGACACAGTTTTTCCCAGCCCTGGAGTTGTGTGACTCCTGATCAACCCATTGCAGCCTTGTGGAAAGCACATGGAATATTTCTTCCCTCACCGTTGAGGGATGGCATTTGTGAGAAAAAACGATAAAAGTTTTTACAAAGTCTAATTTTCCTTCATATTTCAAGGGACTTCCTTGCAAATCTCTCCCAGACAGGTTCTTCAGCAATCTCATTCTCTAATACAAAATATGGAATGCATTAATAGTAATACTGGAGTGTATTTACAAATGTCTTTTTTGTTGTTGTTGTTCTTATGAGGACTATACCAATATAACTCTCTCACACTTGTAATTTTAATTGTAGTCTATTTATTCGTTTTGATGAAATAATTGGGGTATTTTATGTTCACCAATGGACTAATGAACCATTCGTATATTAGCTGGCATATCAGAAACTTTTATTCAAAGAATTGTGAAAAGATAACTGGCTTATCAGGTAATAAGGGAAAGTTATTCATATGTCAAGAGCTGCAAAATGTTTTATGGCTGTAACAAACTGCAGATCAATAAGAGAAAAAAATATCTTTAAATTTCACTGATATTTGTAGTTTATGTTGCAACTTCAGAGACATTTAAATTTTTTATGAATTTTTTTTTTTCTTTTGCCATAAAGCAAACAAAAATCAGCTGTCAGTTGAGCTCACTCTTCGTTTAATTCCTTGAGCCAAAGAAAAAATATCTCCAACTTCTTTCCAGATTAAAATGCATATGTAGAAATGTTAAGAGTAATTTGTTTACTTTTCTCCACTGTTGTAAATTTTAATTACATTAAATATCCCTTTTCAGGCTATGCTTTTAAGAGAAATGTTATGTACATAAGCCGTAAGAAAAGAGGTGTGGTGGTGGTGGTGAAATAAATAGAGTTCTAAAGAGATTGATTTTTATTCTTTTATATACTGTAAGATCTCCTTCAGAAATGGGTATCAGATGAATAACGTTATAATTCTGTAATGTGAATGTAGCCATCATCTAAACTTCAAACCTTTTCTCTCACAGGACTTATCTATCTGTTGTATGTACTACTCTAGTTAAAAGTGTGATTGTAAGTTAAACTAGACAAATTGACTTGAAGTAGTATTATATCCTGAGATGGAAGCTACTGCCCCATCAGTGAGTGAATACTGAAACTCAACTACAAGTTAATAAATGACTGAGCACCTTGTTCCTGAATGAGGCAGATCAGGTTCGCTTCAACCACCATGGGACAAATAAGTTGAACTGACAGTGATGTCTCAAGTCCCTTCAACATGACAAGAAGTATTTGTCACATCATATACACTATAAGTAGCTTTATCTTTTACAGGATGTGAACTCTCAATG
Organism: Nycticryphes semicollaris; assembly: GCA_013400055.1. Lineage (NCBI taxonomy): Eukaryota > Metazoa > Chordata > Aves > Charadriiformes > Rostratulidae > Nycticryphes > Nycticryphes semicollaris. The sequence goes on from VXBJ01003458.1 coordinate 1,451,431, forward strand.
GAATTCAGCTGAGATGTATAAAAATCATAGACAATTTGGAAAACATCATTATTTTAGTTTCTGTATTTGGCACATTTTCAAGAAAGTATGCAGTGTGTGAAGTACATAAAATAGCATATGGTGGGGTGAAGTGAAAAATGATGTATTTTTTTGGAACCGCCTGCCCAACATATTCAAGACTTTCAAGTTTTATTATGTGGGCTGCCCTATGCTTCTTGCAACTGTATATACATATGTTCTTGTAAGAACAGTAATCCACTGCTTTTGAACGTCACCAAATTTTAGAGCAAGATTGAAGCAGTGGTTGATAATTTTCTGCATCAAAGAGCCAAAATTTCTTATGAAGTTATTCCGTATGGTCAGTTCTCTTCAGAACTTTATGTTCCGTGATAAATATGTCCCTGCTAGCAACTAGTTGTCAACCATATCTCTGAGACTCAAAATATAAAATATGTTTAAAATGGCTAAAAATAAAACATTGACAAAACACAAGTACACAAATTTGGCAGATTTAGGTTTGTTTCAACGCTTCCATATTTAATTTGGAGTCTCCAGGTTTCTTTATTAGGTCCTGCAGCGAAGCTGCACACAGCAACTGTTCTTCTGTTTCTACTTTTGCTTCCCCCTCTTCTCATTATCATCCTTATGAAATGGAAAGCCTTCCAGCTTTCAGAGATCTGAGAAAAAACTACAAGAACTGCAGTGGTTTAGTGTACTGTCACCCAGCCTTCACAAAATTTGCATGCAATACATCTTCTATTTTAGGATTTATCAGTTCTTCCTGGAATAAGAAGGAAAACTGGGCTGTGGTTTTGGGGTTTTTTTTCAGATTTAGGATGTCAGTACAGTAGCAGAAACAGAACAACAAAACCAGAAAGAGGTAGTCTCTGAGTGAACTGGGACTGTCATATGAGGGTAACTCCTCTGAAGTTCATGGGAATAGATGCTAAGGTTTTCTGTCTGCTGTGTAGAAATGGGGTCAGAAAATCATTAGAGGCAAGGAGTTTTAGAGCAAAAAGAAAGAGGGAATAGATGTAAAAAAAAGTTTTATGTCCATACTTTTAATGTCTGACAACTGACTTAAATTTAACTGTGCTACAAAGGAAGAGCATATGAAATTATTTCCAGTATGCCAAGGCCAAAAAACCAACATAGTGTGTGATCTACGTATGCGTACCAATACAGAGGTATCTATGCAGGTACAAAATAGAGCTAACTATATGCAATAGTGGTTTTGAAAGCCGTAGTTGTGATGTGCCAGATGATGGGCCCTAAGGAAAAGGTCAGTGCTCCTGAAGTGCATTTTTCGAAGTGGAAAGCATCTTATTGCTGCTACAAATAAAAACCTGTCTTGGATATAGCACTAAAATTAAGGGAGAAAGAGCTGTTGTCCCATACCAAGTTTTTAATCTTTCCTGGAGTGGCCTGAGAAGGACCACACCAGATCTTCTATTGCTCTTCCAGTTATGGTGTGACTGTTCAGATTCAGTTGTTTTTCCCGGAGGCAGTAGATGGCACTTTTCAGCCACTTTATTTGGCTACTTCTCAGTTGCTTGTTAAAATCAAGAGCTATCATACCTATGAAAATAATTGTCAAACGGGGATTTTAGAAGAAATTTTTCTCTACTTTACTTTCAAATTACCACCAACGTGGGAGACTGAGGTCTGAAGAGCAGACAAAATCTTTATTTCAAGATTTTTTTCCCTCTCACAAGAAATATTTCTATACAAACGGAAGCCAAAAAAAGTCCTCAAATAAAATATCCAATTCCCTGCTTTCATTAAACAATTTATATCATTATTTAAGTCTTGCCTATTTTATTCTGTTTGATGTATGACAGCAGTTCTCTACAGAAAACCCACTGATGTTTGGTTCCTACCAGTGCTCTCACCTGGAATATCACTTTAAAATATGGGATGGCAGAGCAAGTATTTATGCAATATAAAGAATAATAGTGACGTGTTATTAACTATTTTAAAACAATTTAGTGTGATGCATTTTCTGAGGAAACAAAAAAGAAAGGTACATTTTATTCCTAGTTCTAATTACCAGCGTGTGGAGATGTTGAGTTTAAAACAATCTCCTTGGGGAAAAATAAATTGAGGTGAGGGGAGTTAAATGCCAGTTTTTATTTTTAGGAAGTCAGGAATACCACCTATGTGGTGAGTAACTTGTATGTAAATATGTTCCATTTTATGTGCAGGTTTAAATGCTTGTGAAATATGCTCCTTGTGAAGGTAAACGTTAGTCACATTGCTTTCTAAATCCTTACTCTAATACTAGAAGAAATATTCTCTGTTACATGCAGGTTAATTAGATCATTCCCTAAACACTATACTGTGAAGTACTGATTGTTCCCATGTAGCCCATTAGAAGCGTTCCCTGAACTGCAATGTTTTCTAAAAGGGTGACTCCAAGGTGAAGTCAAAGAGACTTAATCTTCACTCCGCTTGCTCCAGACTCATCCTGCTTCCACAGGATGTCTTCATACAGGATGTCCGGCACTATATTGGAAAACTAACTTTGTAGTTTAGTGAGTGATGATATTTCATCTCAGAGAGTAGGGATTTCCTGAATGGAACTTGCAAAACTCTTGAGAGAGCTACCATTCCATCCTTCTCTGCACAGTCAAATTGTTGTCACTGTCGTGTACACTTCTGCTGTGACTTCCCTATGACTCAAAAGCAGGAGCTAAATATGGCTCCTGTCCTTTTGTCCTAGGGTCACCTAGGACTGTCTCTCACAAGCTACTTGTGAGTCATGTTCTGTATTAACATTGCTTCAAGGAGGGGGGAAAACTACTCTAAAATGCATTAACTAGGCAATGCTTCACAGATTTTGCTGGAATGCAAGTAAGGGTAAGCTAACTGTGGTGACCTTAGCCTGGCACTGCCATTCCTAGGCTAGGTTTCTAACCAACTCTGTTGGGTACTCATTACAAATTCTGTACCAGTATTTACCAAATAGTGAATATCATGTAGACTAAGATATTTATATCACTGAGATATTGTGAAATAGGCTTCCAGCTGCAACACAGAAAATAGTTTGTGTTGATACACAATCCTCAGGATTACTTAGTTACAGGTTGCTTTTGATATTTGACTCAGTCCTGTATATTTTAGCAAACAGAGCATTTATCAGTGAATTTGATTTGATCAGACTTGTCTCCAGTAGGAAAAGTTGAGGTAACTAAAGGCTTATAAATACTATGGCATAAAATCTTTATTTTTCACAAAACACACTCTGAACTGCTTCTGGTCCAGAAGGGAGGCATGGAACACCTTCCAGAGATGAATCTAGGAACAAAAAATCATCATTTTGATGGGATTCAAAGTCACAGAAGAAGAATATTTCTTTTATGGTACATCTTAGCCTCCCCATCCTCTGTCTGCCTGCAAATACTGCAAGGTTCCACCAAACATCATTGTTTTTCTCTCTTTCTCCTCCTTAAACTCCCCTGTCCTCTACAGACATCAGCATCTTTCAGATTGTGTAGCCCATTAACACAACCTAGTTAAACTCAGCGCAGGTTTTTTTTCAGTCTGTGCAAAACTGAAGGTTGCCTTTTTGCGTGAAGTGTACCTGTTTGGTTGGTTGGATTTTCCTACCAGTAATATCAATTGACTAAAAGAAAGGCATCTCCCTTCAAATCATGCTTTGCTAATGTAGTCATCTGTTCTCTTTTAATATAATAACAGAAAATGATAGCACTATTCTATTATGCCAACCTGTATTAACACTATACCTTTTATTCTTGTGGGTTTTCTTTGTGTTACTACAAGCTATTTAAAAAGTAAGAGCAAACTTTCCTTGAGAAAAGTTGTTTCCATGCATAATGTCAATTAAAACTGTAAAATTATGTGACTTCAAGTTGATTAAATGGTGGATCTTCTTCTAGTACTATAGACATGGCCAAATCTATTATATCACAGAGGTAGTCATTATCTGTCCCTATAAACTACATCTGAATTAATTTCTCTATGTACATTTTACTTACCTAGAATCAGATGTCACCAGCCTCCCCCATTAAATCTAGAAAAAAACTTAGTTAAGTTCAGTTTTCTCAAAACTGAATGTTGTTGTATGGATCTCGGAGTTTGTGAGATTTGCACCTATTCTGGGAAACACTGAGTATGAAATAGAATATATCTGTATTCCTTACTGCAGATCTAGCTATAGCTCTTCCTGCTGTGAGGAGAGATTTTGAAAAGGACTGAAGGGAGGCAGACTGGAGATCACTGTACTCCTGAAGCCTTTTCCACTTTGATATGAGAAGTCATAATATTTGTCAGCCTGAGTTTCTGTCAGTGCTAGCACCCAGCTGCACCATACTGCTGCCTGCCCCAGTCCTTTCTGATCCCACTACGAAGCCACAGTGTGTCATCTCTCTGTGAAAAACATCGTGCAAATTTATAGCATTGTGTGACAATTTGTATTTACCATCATCTTCTGTTTCCGCTTTTCTCTCTTTATAACTGAGAAAGTATCTTGAGTTAATATTTTGTGTCTTCACATCATATAAGAATACCTTATCACTTTTAAAATTGCTGAACATCTTTCATTCCACTTATCAGAGCATTTCCAGAGAGAGAAGGCATCTCATCTCAACAGTGAGATGACTAAATGCGTAAGTACATGGCCCAAGGAGAAGTTGATTATTGTCCCCAGTTTGCCAAAGTTCCTTGCCAAAACAGAATGTGTAATAAACTTTTATGAGAATTTTATTTGTTCTTCTGCTCTTACAGCACTTCTGCATCTTCTATGTACATGGGCCAAAGCCATGGACTTTGGAACAAGAACTGAGCCTCCCACACTACATGCACTTGGTGTACCATGAGACGTATTTCAGGGTGGCAGATTCAAATGTTTCCAAATGCATATGATTAAAATACACAGGTGCCAAAAGAGTTTATCTTCTTTTGTCTCATTAATAAAATCCATCACTAAAATCCTATGAGCTAGTGAATATATTTGAGCAAAGTCTCTTGTGCTTGATGTGGGGACAATTAAAATGATATTTTCTTCTGTGGAAATATTTCTAGTCATCTGTAATGATTTATCAATAGGAAGTCTAATCACAGAAATTACTCTATTCTGATCCACTGTACAGTCCTTCCTTCCTCCTTCCCTCTTTTCCTCCCTGAGTTTCTTGACATTGATTTTTATTTTTAAGCAGCAGAAATCTGACAATGATCTGTAGCTCCTTCTGAATCTTTAATATGTGTAACAAAAAAAATATTGGTGGGGTTGGAGCTCTGGATGTACAAGGCATTGGACTGGTTGACAACTTCTTCAGACACTTCAAGTCTTGGACTGATATTCTACTTCTCCTAGTGAAACTGTGTGTGTATTGACTGAACTGATTTAAACTGAACGTTAATGTCTCTCTGCAATATTGCAATTATCCAGGCAGTTAATTTCATGGGACACTGCTGAGAATAACGTAGGTTATGTAATGTGCAAGAATTTTGCTGTTAAAATTAATTTCTACAGCATGGTGCAGTTTAATGAGGGGTCATTGTAGACATATTGTGGCCAGAGGGCAAGGGGGAAGTTATAATTAAATAATATATATGGAGCTCCAAAGACTTAATTATTTTAAGCTATGAAAAATCTCATCATTGGTAAGAGAGTGTTTGGTATGACTCCACTAGGGTGACAAAAAAAAAGAAAAAAGAAAGAAAAAAGGCAGAGAGCCCGTGTTGGACTCTTGCAATTTAGAAAGTCATCTAAGTGTATATTTGATGTCCAGCAATCAGCAGTTTTGGCTGGGCAATGCCATCTGCTTTCACCATGAGGTACATCAAGAAACATGGGAACAAAGCATGGCTCCAGCCAGCTTGGTGCTATGGCAGCCAGTAAGTTATAAGTTCTTTGAGATACGGATTAAAATACAAAACCTGATGTTCCAAGTGACCTTCAGGCTGTACCTGCAAGAGTACACATGGTTGATAGTGTGTACGTGTTGCCTGTTAATGTTTTCTTTAAAACCTTGTTGTATAATAGTTACAGCGGCCATCTAGGAGAGCTGTGCAAGTTCATTGACATAATTAAAAAGCCAAATGCAAGCCTTTTTTGAAAGTTATCTGAGTTTGGTATTTAAGTGATGACTGCTTTTGCTAATTGCAACTAAACCAGATGAATATACCATTAGAGAGAAAGCCACACAGTTTAGCCAAGTGACAGAATGATTAGAAGGTGACCTGTGCAGTAATGTAGTCAAACTAGTTATTTTTGTTCTGCTGAATTTGTCTTTGGGTGCGTGTTTTAATTTAGAACCTTGTTCTGACTAACTTTTCACTCTTTATCACATACTCTCAATTCTCTTCCCTCTCCCTGGTTAACACTGGTGTGTTCAGTTCTCTCTATGGCTGGGGTGTTTGCACCTGAGATGCTTTTGTTTAATAAATGTATCCAAAGTAAACTTGGTTTAGTGAAAAGAGTGATAGAGCAAGGAATGGGTAGGTTAATTAATAACTAAGTCTACTGCAGCTCTATACTATACTGAAATTTGCAGCTGAACTAGACAAGGATATGACTGTTGGAAAGACTCTGGTTTAGATTATTCTAGAAAGGACTCTCTGGGCTCAGTATTTTGAAGATACTCTTTTGGTATCATTTGCTCATTGAAGTTCTTTGAGAACAAGTTTCTTGAAGGAGATCTGTTGGATGTCCTCTTTGATATTGAAGATCACAGAACTCATAGCTAAAATGCAAAGGTATCTTCTAGAATGACAAAGAAATCGGGTCAGTTGTGGCTGGGTGTGCTTATTTCACTTTTGCTGAACACTAGAGGATCCATGTTTCAGCATCCAGTTTCCTGCTCCCTTTGGCAGCTGGAAAAAGTGGAAATCTAGGTCTGAACCCTGCAGTACCAGCTTCTAGACACTACAGAATTCCATCTTAGGGCTGTACTTTTGATAATAAATGTATTTAAACAGGATGGAGCTCCTTACATGATGATGAATCAGAGCAGCAGATTTTCATCAGTGAAAAATGGCCTGTTTCACAAAGCCGCAGATGCTTGTCAGAGAACTCACTGTGATGAGTGTTCTGATCTTTGCAAGTTTCCTTCTAGGCCCTAAATAGTACACATAAGACACAAAAAAAAAACCCCAAAAAAACAACCAAGACCTTATTTGCCACAATCTATTTTCATATTCAGACACATCCTTCTGTCTTTAATGATTCTTTTTTTTGTTGTTGTTGTTCCTAACCCTGCATTTCAAAACAGTTGTATGGAGATTTACACCCTCCTCCCACCCCCTCCCATGTTATACCAATTCCAACCTTATAGGCCTTTGTAGACAAATGAATGAAAGACCATTGCAAGCCCAGTCAGACACCAAGGCGGGTCCAGAATCCATCTCATTCTCCTGCTTTCTAGCCAGTTTTGCATGTTGGAAGTCCAGTCGCATTTAAGAAATTCGCAGCTTGCAAAAAAAATAGTAAGTTTTGCACATGTAAGTACAAATTGGTATCACTGTTGGCTGGAGGCTGAGTCCTCTAACAATGGGGGGGAATATGAGGGAATGTGAAAATACGTATCTTTTTGGAGTTCCCTTCCCTAACCAAAGGCTTTGGAGTTGCAGATGGGCTTCAGGAGAAGCCATGGAGATTGAGCTTTGAAGAAGAGAAGGAAAAAATGGTGGGACACAACTGTCATCTCCTATTGCTTATAATGCATTAACACAGCTATTTGAACAGTAATGGGATCCTAGCACTGGTTTTGACGAAAATCCAATAGAACATAAAGCTATCAAAGTCAAGCTTCTTTAAAGATCACAGTTCACTGAGCAACTTAAAAGCTTCAGTAAAACAAAGAACATGTAGCCCTCTATTCTGCTTTCCATCCAAGATAAACTTCAAAGAGTCTTTGCAGAAATAATGGTTTATTATAAAAACCATTCACATCTAGTCAGTGAACAGCACTGTGGGCTAGGGAAAATGCAAAATGGTCTATTTGGGGAGAGGAAACTTAATAATTAGCTTTGCCAAGTCAGCTGCTTTTTAATCTCATTACAGGAAATTTTGTGTCCAATGGAAGTTTCAGCTCCCACATGTAGATATTGAGGACATATGTATATTTGTCCTGACAGCAAGCTGAATGCCCAAATCTGGGAAGCATGTGAGTCCCAGCATGGCATTGCTTTTGCTTAGGTGGGTGAAAATGCAAACTAAAAATACTTGGTTTCCAGAACATCTAGAACACAGAGCAGATGTTTGAATTTGGATCACAATATGGTACATGCAGTTTGTAATTAATTGGGAAATTCTTAAAGGCCCAAACATCTAGAAATATGAGTGTTGTTTATTCGCAATTTAGCTGTTAGATAAAATGAAATGTAGGTTAATACACGTGATAAACAGTGATGAGAATGGTTGAACAGAAGTAAGTGCAAAGGTGAAATGCGTGTGCAGGTATCAGGGTAGGAAAGAGCTGAATATTTTATGGAAGTATTCAGAAGTAATACAGATGGAAAGCTTCTGTCAGGTTTAGGGGAAGGATACATTAGTCTGAGGATCTCCAAAAAAGATAAAGAGGCATTGCTTTACAGGTAGGCTTGGGAGCATTTTGTACTCTCTCTTTGTTTAGGAAACTGCACAAAAATGAGATCATGGTTCAAACATGGGGGTTGTTGGTTAATGCAACATACATGGGGTTAGATCACGGGATCTTGTCGGCATTGCCTTAGGCTCTGCTGCTGATTTCCCGTGTGACCATATAATTTATTGGCCTCTGTATTCCTCTTGAGGAATCAAACCTACTTTTTCCATATTTGTAAGTATAGTAGCAAATGAAAAAAAGGAGGAAACCTACCCTTTTGGTGAATAAAATCTGCAAAACTTCAAATCTGGTATTTCAGCAAAGTGAGAATACTGCCTATAGTTTTCCTCATGCTCCATCAGTCAGGGTTTGATTTTATTTCTCTGGCAATAAAGGAAGTATATCCACACTTATGTAAGTACATATAGATAGTATCCACCATGTTTATTTAAAAATAAATCAGAACTGCAAAGTCTGATTTATCTTTCTTATAGACAAATGGAATCCAAAGAGTCTCAGATCTTGTTGGCTTAGAATTAATTTACTTTTGTGCTATTCTGTTATAATTTTGGGCAAAAGCGTTACACCAAAGCATTTGGAACTGCTGCAGTAAGTATGATCCTTTCATACACTAAGTGTCAACATCAATGTATGCCTGTTGTAGCCAGAAGGTAATAACTGGTATCTGAACGGATGGTGATATTAGATATAATGCAGAGAAATAAATCGTCTTCTATTGATCTGGATAGTTCCTTTCAAGCAATTTTGTTAAATTATTACTTGATTTCATGTTCAATTTAAAGTCCTCAGTCATGCTGCTATCTTTTGACTATGTATGTTCAGAATGTACAGTAGTGCCCTTCCAGTTTTGCCATCAGTTTAACAAATGTTTTAACTTCAACACCGGCTGATTATTTTCTAGTACCATATCATCAGGTACAATCCAATAATCCTGTTTCACATTCCAGAAGCTATCATTTAAATACTCTTTTTTGGGAGGAAAGAACAAGCATAAAATACAGAAAAAAACCCCAAATTACTAGTAGACCCTACTCTTTCTGGCAATCCCTCTGAAAGTCTGAGAAGAATAGTTTAGATCAGAAGGGCTGGGAGATCGAACTACCCTTTAGCCCTTTCCCTTGGTTGAGCTAATCTCTACAGGTCAAGGTTCAATGCAGTGGTGCAGCAGGAAGGAGTTGGTGCTGGAGTGATAAGGCAGGCAGTCAAACTGGGAGGTCTGGATGTGCTGAGAAATGCTTGGTCAGTAAATGCAAGCACGCACGTAGCAGAAAAAAAAAGAAATGCTCATGCTCTTCAACATAAAAAACAAAAAGCTATATTAAAAGAGCTTTTCCTGTACTTATCCTATACTGAGGATAACTAGCCATTTGTAAAGAATTTGCTAACTGACAAGAAGCTCAGATTCTGTTGAAATCATTGAACAAATTACTTTTTTTAGCAAAGAGAAGAGCAATAATAGAGAAAAATATTTAAAAGTCAATGTATATTAACCAATATTATTATTCAATATTAATAGAGATAAGCATAATAGAGATAAAACCTTAAATGCAGCATTTTAAATGCAGACCACCAAGCCAGAGAAAGTCTGTAACTTGCATTTTTCTCAAATAAGATTGCTAACTCCTGTAATTGTGGGTATCCTCAGATATTTTAAACTATTTCAAACAAAAGACCAGAACAAAAGATGAAAAGATGAACAAAAGACCAGAAAATTAAGAATATATTTTACTATTTAAACTGAAATATACATTCAGCTACACTATTCTCCAGTAAAATGACAGGATAGTTTATATCTCATCAAACCTGTACAGGTTGAACATAAGCTATGCTTTAGAAAGGAATGGTAGCTGTATTGTGTGATGTATTTAAAAAAGGCCTCCAGTTCAGGTACGCACTGATTTTATCTAATTGGCACCCTTGCCTGCTGCCTGCCCTCCTCAGCTTCCTCAAGCTTTTAAAGGTACCTGAGCAATTCTGGAACTGTGCCAAGGCTGAAGCTGGAGATGCTGTGGGATGACACAATGTACATACACACACAATCCCTGGTCACAGGAGGAGAAGATCCAGAGACTTTTATAAATGGCAACCAAATGAAGCTGCACCTTTTCTTACTGCCTTCTGAATTCCTTTCAAAGGCATGAGAAGATGTTAGAAAAATAGCATAACTTTATTACTTGGCATACGAGGAGACAAATCTGGAGCAAAGAAGTCATTTTCAGTGTAAGCACCACAGAGAAAATACTTGAACTGAGTTTTTTTTAAAGAGATGAACAGAAATAAGGTGGAGCCAAAAAAGTGATTAAGACTGGAGCCCCTTCAAAGAAGGGGCAGGAGCAGTGGAAGCTTTTGAGGAATAGAAGGAAAGAATGTGTCATGGAGGGTGAGGGAAGACTTGATGCCATAAATCATGTTTGTCACTCTAGCTGCCAGGTTGCTATGAAAGGAGTTCTGACCTTGTTGCAGAGTATCTTGAGAGATTTCAGTCAAAGTAGTTTCGGTGGGCTACAAGAGACTGTTTGTGCTTTTGCAAAGGAGTTCAGAAACTCATCAAAACACAGTAGTGAGAGAAGTATTCACCAATCACACCCAACCACTCCAGTAAGTTCTAACAATACAATGTATTTAGGCTTTCATTTCACACGTGCCTAAAGAGCAAGGCTCAACTTTCTACAGAAGCAAGTAGCCTACAGCTAATTCATGTTCCTTCAGAGGTTCTCCATATACAAGTCCCCACCATGACTTTACTCAAGTCCCATTATCACATAACTCCCATTTGCCAGGGAGCTAATTCCTTTGTGATACATACTTTTAGTTATGCCTAGTCAGGACTAGCCTCACTGGCAGGCCAGAATGGAAGCCCCTTCAAACAGCACCAAGGGTCATCTGGCAGCAGAAGCATTCCTGGATTTTGGATTAGTGATCACATGATCAATAGAACAGGAATTTGCAAAAAGATTAGTTTTGGATTTTTTTGAGGATTAGATTAGTACAAAGCAGATGGCAGGGTAGATATGGGCTGGTAGCAGACAGCAGTAGAGTTCAGCAGATCTCTTAACTTTAGGATAAGAACGAGACTAAGGATAGTTTTGACTGACAGGGAAGAGGCATTGAGCAGATCTCAGTTGCAATAAGCCTGGATTTGGAAACAGCAATAGATGGGGGATGAGCTGATTGGGTAGAGGCAAACACAAACAGAAAAGGAACAACCAGGGGACCCAAAGCCAAGCTATCACATTCACTCTGACACTGTACACTGATTTATATGTTCTTCTGTAATCTTCACTCACCTTGTTGTATTGTTGTCCAGGCCTTGGAGCTCTCCTGTACTCTTCTAGAACACTGCTTCAGGAAGTTCCATTAATTAAGGTTCTTATTACTACAACACACCACACACACCCCTACCCTAGGCATAGCATTTTCATGTTAGACTTTATAGACTTAACACTGGCCATGGGGATGAACATCTGTAAAAGACTCAGGAAAATCTCTGACACAATCTGCAAAATGTTTGAGGTCTTTGCATTTTACTTGCAATCTGTTAGAGTCTTCTTGGTCTTTTTTTTTTTTCCTTTGCTGAACAATTAACAATGGCAAAGAACTGGGAAAATTATTAAATGTGTAGCTGGTTGTTACTCTCCCATATTTTGTCAGCCTTGAAAACCTCACTCCATACTGAAGAACAAACTTAATTCCTTGCCATTATTTCACTGTATGAGTTTTTCATCCTTATCTTTCTGCTCTATTTAGATTTCTATATTTTCATCACTGCCACATGCTTCCTTCTCAATTGTAAATTGCACTTTTGCTCTGTACCTCACTCCTTTTCTTCCTTAAAAACCGTGATTCAGAAGTAGAAGTTGTAGAAAGAGGAGTGAAACGAGAAGTGAATATCTCCAATATAAGAGTGGGGGTGTAGAAGTTCATCCATCATCACTAGTTACAACCTTGAAGGGAAAACTCTTTGCATAAAGCTCTCTGATTATTGATTAATCGTACCTAAGAGGGAAGCAAGGTGGTAATCAGAATTCTAAGTAGCTTTGTGAAACTTTAGATTAACAAATTCTCCAAAGTAAAGTGGTGTTCTCTAAAATGCCTTTCAGCTATCTGTCATTTCTCATTCATTTCCCAAATACCGTGGTCGAGAAAAGCATGTGGAAATTATGTCTTTTAAATATCAAGAAGGTGCGGGGGGTGGGGGGGACAGGGGGGAAGTAAAGATGTGTTTTGTCTGCCCTTGAAATGAATTTGTATTCTTGAATTGAGCTCCTCAACAGTACAAAATTACAATTATTTTTTTAAATAACCAGTCAGAGCCAGGATGTTGCCATGAAACTTTTCTGAGGTAGAAGTATTAGGGCAATCCTAATAAATTCACTGATTAGTGAAAATATATTTTAAGCTCTTTATAACTAGTGCTGTCCCAGAAAGGCCTATGTATAACTGGGGGGTTACTGCAAGGCAGGGATTAATCAGAGCAGATGGTATGCATGAGACCAGTGTGTTTTGAGGAGGATGAAGGTTTAGCTGCATAGACATGAGCCATGCTGTGCCTCTTTGCCGGAGACCATTCCCTGTTCCTGTTTAGTTGACTATTATGTGTGTAGTGTGTATTTAGCTAATGCCTCTGCAGACCAGGCTGCTGTGTGGGTACCCGTCATACCTTCTGCCAGTGCCTGCAGACATGAAAGTCACAAGATTTCTCTCAAATGGGCAATGAATTACATCCCTAATAGAGGAAAAGAGGGGAAAACACAATGGGAAATAAAGACATAAAAGAGAACTTAAGAAAAACTTTTAGGAATTGGCAGCATTAGTAGCCCTAGATGCTAAGCATCCTAATTCTATCCAGAAACAGTAGAGCTACTTCAGATACCGTGATTTCTGTGGCTAAAACCAGAGTTAGGTATCTATATATATCTGAAGAACTGTCTCTTCTTGCTTCCTAGTAAAGAAATATTTGCAGGCTGCTGAAATTTCTGTTGCCTTGAAAAGTGGACACCAACTTTATATGACTAAAGGACTAGTCATATATCCAAAACATAAAGTAACAGCTTTTTCAGAAAACAGTAAAGTACACTGGAATTTAAATACCCGACAGGTACAATTCAGTAATATTTTCTCAGGCTTAGGTGATATAAATAATTAAATTATCTGGGGGAACACCACCTGCCACATAATGCCAACAGGGAGGACTTATTTCAGCAATTACCTGCTCTGGTGCTCTGCTTCCAGGCAAAAGAAAAACAGATTATAATTCTTTAAAAGCACAGAATAGTGTGAGCTCTGTGAAATTCTAAGCTTTCAAATTTAATGAAATATATTTTTGACCAAAGACCGATACTTTTCTCTGTTGTTGCACATACCATACAATCTTCATCAGATTTGCGTATTTTTAATCTTAATTTATCTTTTTTTTAACCTTTATAAAGTTGTAACTATAAAGAAACTAAAAAATAGATAAAACAGCAGCTCTGTTTACCATGCATGCAAATTCAAAACAAATTGTTTCTGTTTAGTAAATGAGTATTTTTATATTATTTAAAAGAAATGGAAAACTTTACATAAAAGTTCAGTAGCTTAACTTTTTGGGAGGCTGCACTTCTTTTATGTCTGAAGCATGATCTTGGAAGCATGCATGTTAAGCAGAAAAATATATCTAGTGAAAATGTCAGTCTCAGGGATTCAGGGATATCTGTTTGGTTTTGTTTTGCTCTAGGGAAAGATCTAATCCTGACAAATATGCATCACACAAATGTGATATTCTGTTGAATTTAGCATACCAATCAAAAGGGCTGAAGTATATGTGAATTAGAATAGAATCAGAATTCTATACAAGTGAGAAAAATACTCTGAATCATTTGATGCACTGAATGTAGTGTACTGGCTTTGATTCTCACTTCTCAAATTATGGGGTTGCACCTGTATGAGAACAAACTTATGCCTGATGTGTTCTGAAATAAGTAATGAACTGTGATTTCCTATGTAAGAACATAATTTCATATCAACTAAGCAGATAGTTGGGAAAAGAGAAATATTCTGAATTAGATTCTTAGTAGAAATATTCACAAGCTGGTTCGTAGTTCCCAAGGTCTTTCATTTCTTATTTCCTGTGACCAAAGAAACCCACATACAGTGCCTTCTCTGGAATATTCTCTGGTATGAAACTTATATTGCCAGAGGTTATAGGTTTAATCTATCTATCTATCTATCTATCTGTTATTACACAAATTCATACATTTTCATAGCTCTTTGGAAAGATAAATACAAAACCAAACACAAAATCTGCTCTTCAATGCACAAAATCCATAAATATCTGTATGCATATTTAGCCAGAAGGATGAGACCTCACTCAGACTGTATGTGTCATTTGAAATCAGGATTGAGACCCTAAAATCTAAGCAAGGTAAATATATGAAATTGAGGATATGAAGCAGAGGAAAACTCCATAAACAGAGGCTGGTACAGACACATACATATTGTGAAACATATCCTATACTGAAAGACCTGTTTATTTTATGTAGACTTAGAGCTTCATTGGAAGATTGACATGTGATAAAAAAAAAAAAAAGAGTGGAAAGATTATAAACTGTGGTGAAAAAAGAGATTTCAAAGGAGGAGAATTAGAAAGGACACTGGAGTAACACGAAAAGATAATTACTTATTTTGCTTGTGATCTGTTGAGAAATACTTGATGGAAGCAACACTGATAGGCAGAAACTGATAGTGAAGGTTTGAAAATGAAAGTTTAATGTCATAATATATTCAGGAAGGTGGGACAGCTCCCAAACATTTAAAGCTGTATTAATTACGCCTTCCCAAACAGAACAATCACTTATGGGCTGCCAGGCATTTAACAGATCATTGTCAAAGTCAGTTCCACAACTGCCTACAAATGTACCACAAAACAGGACATCTATTTGGCAGTAGATGACTGCAGTGCTAAGACTAGGAAGGGCAATAGCAGAGGGAGGTATAACAAAGCACAACTGTGGCTCCCTGAATCAAACCAAGTGGAAGAACTGAGTCTCACATTCCCAAGCAAGGACAGCTTAGATTAGCTACAATAATACTCCCTTCCCCCGGTTTTCTGCCCCATCCCTTTCTTGCAGTTTCTTATCCCTTTTACACAGATGGCTCAGCTGACCATACAAAATAATTTAGCCAGCAAAATGCACAGTTTTGCTTCTTTAAGTAACCTGACATTTGTGCCTGTGTACCATTATGAGTCCATCTGCAAACAGCAGTGATACCAAAGCAGCACCTTACCTGGGGAAAGGAATTACTGGGAGAGGGTCAGGGGCAAGGGACCCCAATCACCCCAAAGCAAGCCAGTCCCTCTCCTACCACAGTGATTATAATGGATGGGTTAGTACCATTCCTAAAAGGATGCCTATGAAGCATATAAAAAAGCAGAATATAAAGCAGTAACTTCATATGGAAGTGAAAAATGCATTTCAGTTGATGTGAGGATCAGAAGTGAATGTGTCATGACCCTTTCTGTTGACAGTATCAGATACTGGAAATACTGGAATAACCGCACTTACATGTGGTTATCCCTAAAACTGTGTGAAACCAGCCAAAGCAAAACTCAGCTCCAGTGTCAAAAAAAGTAGTGGCAAAATCCTATGCTAGGTAAAGGACAGTGAATTAAAAACAAAATTAAAAGAAGAAATAGATTAGTCATGTCCAAAAAAAAAAAAAAGCCTGAGGTGACTGTAGAATGCCTATCACTGCTAGGGGCAATCATTAGCACTACAGTATTTGATGTGTCTCTTAAAAGTCAGTAGTCAGAGATAAAAAGTCTTAGAAATCAGAAAGCAAAGATTTAAAGTTTTCAAGGTATGTTGAGCAGGTAAATGTCAAGGGAAGCAATGACATGGAAAAATAACTTTAGCACATCTTGCTTCACAAAGAAAGAATTGAAAGATGCAAAATTAGATACAGGGAAAGAACAAAGGTCAACTATCATGAAAATGTGGAATATCTGTGACTCATTAAGCCACTGATTAAATTCTATGTAGTGTGAATATGTATTTCCACCATCATAAAAATGGTCCTACTAAATAACTTGTTCCTATTCTGAATTTTTCAATGCCTGAATATTCCATAATGCTCTGTGTGCCTAAACTACACTGCTGATTCCCAGTTAACTAGTCTTTTCTAGGTTAAAAAAAAAAAGGCAACAAAATAAAAGAATCACACACACACACACACACTCAGTGCAATGGTCAAGGACTTCTTTATCCATCATGTGGAGGAGAATGGGCTTCTTCCCTACCCAACCAGAGCCCTCACTGCCTTGTTCTGGGAGTGCTCAGCTGGGGAGGGCACAGCTGCAGGTCATTGGCCTGGAATGTGTGCTAGTTCCAAGTAGAGAACAGGCAAACTCCTGCCAATGCTGCTGCTACGTGGATCAGCTGGAGACAGGCGATAGCAGGGAACTGGGCAGTTCTCCCAGACACCCAGTGCCATGCTATGCCTCAGTCTCTACTACCTCATAGAGCTCTTCCCCTGAGAGCCAGCCTTAGAAATGTGTTTCAGAAGATTGCTGTTGCAGCTTGCCTCCATTCAGAGCTGTGAATACTCATGTGCCAGTTCACTTACAAGGGATGCGTAAACCAAACCTTCAGAATAAGACATGGCAGAGACATCTGCTAATGGTGGTCTGCTAGGAAGAAAATGCTCATGCAAGCAACATATTTCTTCTTTGAAATCAGAGTGACTTGGAGGTTGCCTCATGAAAATTTTCCCTGAGTTGTGTGCTGTTCCAAATCACAGGTGTTGTGTGGATGGTAAAATAGTCATCCTTTCTGGACGCTCAGTATTGTACATCTTGTTCCTGTACTTCCTTGTTAGAAAAGACTAACATATTCCTAACATTTTCTTTTACAGAAGAATCCACTGTACAAATGTAGTAAGAACTAGTAATATCCCATCGAAACAGTTAATAGATCTGGGAACCACAAAGCACAGTGAAAGATGGGCATTGAACAAAAGTGAGAAAAGAATGAAACAATAAAATTGACAGGTTTTGCTACATGAGTATCTGTCTTGGCTTTTTACCAAGGCTGTTCTTTCTGTGCCTCTGCAGATGGAGGTGACAGACACTGTGAATCTTATATGGCATCCTGACTAGACATTGGAGGAGGCCCTATACTGATTCATGCCTAGGAATTTTTATGATAGACTAGGTCTATTTCCTCCAGATAAAATGTAGAGAAACTAATGTGCCTGTGAGAGCCATAGAGGTCAAGTAGACTTTTTTATATGTAGGAAAATTTTCCCTGTGAGTAAATTGGACCTATTCTAGACAGAGTGGGCAGTGTTGGGTGGAAATAAGTGTGTGTAAAAAAAGGTTGGTTTTTTTTTTAACTTAACCTGAAGTCTTTGGAACTAATTGGAGAGTTGGAACAAAAGTTGGGGAGATTAGAGGACAAATTCAGTGCTAGGTTAATAGAGCTGGGTAACATGTATAGTTCTACCTGTGATGTACCTATGCATCTAGTTCTTTTCAGGTGGTTGTGAGAAAGACATATATCAAATGATGGTTCTTACTCTTCTAGAAATACATACAGCTGACAGTTTATAGAAGTTAGCAGTAGAACAGAATTATTTGACAGATTAAAAGGCATCATATAATGTAAATATCCTTTTTTAGAAGAACAGACAGTGTGATGAGGTGGAAAGAGAATTATGTGGTATTTGAGTTTGTGATGAAGAACAGAAAAAAGTTATTAGCACTTTGATGCAAAATTATTAAGGAGAGAGATGGAATAGTCACATGTCTTGTTTATACTGAAGTCCCTCACGTTTTTTTCCATAAACAGGTGGCAGATTTATAAAGCAAGTATAAAAGAAAATAAATTTCAATAAAAGAAATATGTTGAGTTGTTTGAAAAGTGTTGAATATCTCATTTAACAATATAAAAAAACTCATGAATGAATACCTATGAATGCAACTTTACTTGCCCAGATGAAAAGCTAATTGCCTTGTCCATGAAGAAAGCAATATTGCTAAGGGGAAATAAATTATCAAACATAGGATGAAGCAAAAGTTGATAGAGGATTGAGTGGAAATTATTTTTCTGTATCCTTATCAGTATCAAAGCAGTATCTTTAACCAGGTGTTGTTTGTAATAGGTCACATTAAGCCATAAAAATGATGGCCTGGGTGTTATTTAGTTTAAAATTTTTATGTAGCATTAAGTTGTCCCACAGCAAATGAGTTAATTTTTTTATCCTCTAAATTCAGTACAAAAGCTAACCTGTAGCATTGTCCTATTCTTCATGCTTTTCTTATTTTTTTCACTCTCCTGTCTAACAACAAAGTTTAACAAATGAAAAAAGCTTTTCTTTGACAGTTCTTATCTGGGGATAAATACAGTCCCAAGGAAACAGATGTCTCTTTCCCTTCTGTCAGGTGGAAGTAAAGGCATCTATGTAAGCCCTTTGAGTTTGTTTGAGTTAAAAGACAGTAGTGGGCAGCTGTCTTTCCCTTTCCCTTTGGTCCCTGTTACAGGAGGATAGAAGGAAACCTTATAAGTCAAGAATTACAAACGCTGTAGGGACATAATAGAATATAACAGACACTGCATGGCATCACACAGTACTGTCTGCTCAAACAACAGTTGTACACCCTGTTTGGATGAGAGGGTAAACTCCAGGACTGCATTGTTCAGCATATAAAACTCTTTTTCCTTAACAGTATGGCTAGTGTATTGAAATTTCTTCCTGCTATTCTCACAGAGAAGCTACTATCCTAGGGCATGTTATCAGCCTGTTTTGAGTTTATGTGTCTAGTCTGCTAGCAACCAGCACCAGAAACTTTGGAGGAAATACTTCAGGGAAGCTCTTAGAAGGAATAAGCACTTCTGTCTACCTTTAACCAATGTGTCTTGGTTTATAACTGATTAATTAAGGTTATTTTTTATTACTATTTTTAAAAGCAACTGTGTTTATCTTTTCTAATGTAATAGAGTATATATTTTAATTTAATAGACTTCTCTCACTAGCTATAAAAATGTTTAATGCTTTAGAATTTGCTGGCTTTCATGCCTTTTTCCATTTGTTTTAATCTAGTTATCATAGACAGACATGAAATGTAACACCCCCTCATTAAAATAAATGTAATGTTGTGACATAAACTGACAGAAGCAAGTAAGTCCCAAGATAGTGTTCTTCTCAGCCTCCTCTCTTTCATATGATATGTTATGCTTCCTTATTCACAGTGTTTAGAAGCAGCAGGGTTAACGCAAAGAGAAATCAGAAGCTTTTTCATATTTTTATTCCTCTTTTTCACCCTAGAACTCCATCAATAATCCTAGCACATTGTTTCAGGATGTCTAGAGGGATAGAAATTACTGTGATTAGGGTGGCAGAAAGGGTTCTGTAATGTTGCCTGGAGAAAGGCCTCTGACAGAGCTGACATTTTGAAATGGTGGCAAAGTAACCAAACAACAAAAAGACACCAAAACCAGAAAGAAAGAAGAAAAAAAAATATGCTTTTTTAATATCTTCAATTACATTTTTTGTTGTTAATATCATTACATTTCTCTTTGTTATACTTTAAAAGTATTTTTAACAAGCATGGTAAACTCTGCAAAATGATATTTATTTTTTTCTGATGGTACCACAGAGAAGATATCAAGCATGTCCAGAAATACTATTTCCCAAAAGAATGCTCAATCTCAAACATGTCACCGAAGGAAGAAAGTACATTTGTGTAGAGGTGGTGCTGTGATATTTACTTATGACATTTCCTTGGTAAATTGAGTTGGAATATATTTATATATTTTCCCAAGTAAGGTAACATTTCAGTTTTGTTTGATGTGTAAACATATTGACATAAAACACATCCAGTTCAGCTTTAAGCAAGTTTCACATCCTAGAGTTGGACTGAGTCTGTGGGAAATGAGTTGTACAGAAATTCACTGCTTCAAAATATGCTGTAGCTGTGGAGTTTGGGGGCAGACAGGCATACTACAAAAGTTGGTCATTAGGGAAAAGGATCAAGGACGGTTTTTAACAACCTATGATTTCAAATCAAGCTGTATCTGCATTGGATGTTATAAGGATTGTGTTTTCTGTAGCAAACAAGAAAGGCATTTTAGGGACTCATGAGTGCTAGGTCTTTGTAATCTATGTTTATCATAGATTACAGTAAGTCACTCTATAGGCAAAGTCTCTGGGAGGATTTAGGGTGGAATACCCAGCAAAACTGTGGTCACAGCCACAAAAAACTTGCTTAGCTCAGCTTTGCAGGTTGTCATCACAAGTTTAAGGATGATTATAACCTTGACAAAATAGAAGAAATTAAACCAAGGCTTCACATTGGCTGCCAGAACAGGCAATTAAATCCCTAAAAATGCTGAAGCAGCAGCCTTTCTCAAACTCATCTTCCCAGCAGACATTGCCAAAAAGTGACAGTGTTTCATGTTCATTTAAAAAAGACAGGTAGTAATATACATAATAACACCACAGATACAAATGGTTCAAAATTTAGCAAGTTCCCTTTAATCTGACTAGCATCATGTCTGACCTTTTGTCTTTTTTTTTTTTTTTCTGAAATGTTTGATATTTCCTGGATTTTTACTGGGAGTCTGAGTAGTTTGAGTTGTCATGCCGGGTACCTGGAACTCAATACAGTAGTGGAAGCTGAGCAGGGCAACAGTTTGAAAGGCTCAGAAGTCTTCACTCAGTTCCAGTTAAGGAAAAGAAAGTTTTATAGGTCTCAAGCAGATCATTAATTGCCATTACACATGCTGCTCCTCAGAGGCTAAAATTCACATGTGTATCCTGCTCCTTCCTCATTCTGAGTGGAGCATCCCAAGGTGGACATATTCTACCCTAAGCTATGTTAGGCTGTATGCCATTGCCGTTTCAGCTAGAATTGGAAGATCAATGGGTTCTGAGGGGAAACTCCATAAGCACAAGTATGGCTCTATGTCTTTGACTACATCTAAGAAAAGAGTAGGGGGTGGTTGTTCTGGCAACCCGTCCCCATTCGTCACTAGTACTGTGGCTTTGTTATGACACATCAGTATGATTGTGTGAGGTGATACCCTACATTTTAGTGCAAGAGGTGGCTAGCTGTGCCTCTCCCTCCTCCCATGGCCGTTGCAGGTACCTGTTCTGAGCGGAAGGATCAGTCCCGAGTGAACAGAGGTGCTTGCTGGCAGCCCTGGGGAAAGGGCTGTATCTGGAGTGAAGGAAAGGCCGAGGACGTGTGCTTACACTTACCCTACTGACTGTTTCAAAGCAGGTTGCCCTCACCCTGTCCAGGGGCACCATGTACACTGCAATGAGCCACAGCATTGACTGTGCCATGGCTGTTTATCAAATCTAAGCCTTCTCTCTAGTCACAAACTCATTTCCTGAGCTTGGTGTCTATGGTATCAAAAACATAGATGAGCTGTTCAATACCACAGAGCTGACACAAGGTAGCAGTGGCACTGTACCTTTCTGGGATGACTCCTTGCTGTGGAGGAGGAGGCTACGAGGCGGCACTAAAGCATCACTTTCCCAGGGGAAGCAGCCAAGGTTCAGACAAGCAGGACCAACACTCTCCAAACCTCTTGCCCACTGTGTCATGGGCACATTTTGCAACCAAGCTGGAAGCTGCAGGCTTTGATATTTTTATGATTCTTCACTAGAAATACAAATGAGCCAAACCACTAAGCATTTGAAGTGGCTTGGCTTTCAGTGGTGTCTCCTTTAATGTTTGCAAATCTTCGTGCTTGTTTCTGCCTGATGGAACCCTAGGTAGCCCCAAGGAAAGTTGCTCTAAGATCCTTCCAACTAGATTGCAGCCAGAAACTCCAGGAGATGCTTTGAGTGCACTTGTGCCTATGCAGTCCCAACCGAAATCCCACATCAGACATGTTCAGATAAGTTTGGAAAAGCTTTGCAGTGACTCATAAGTGCTTTCTGTGCTTAGCAGGATAGAAATTCAGATCCTTTAGAGTTTTTTTTTTTCTTTGCAAGGCTTATGTAAAGCTTTACCTCAGTGCTGGAACTATTTGGGAAAAAAAGCAGAGAACAGCAAACCCCCCTGTGCTACATTTACTGCTGGAACATTGTTCTCCTCCCACTGACTGGAACTTGATTATTGAATTAAATGTACATTTTTTATTCATCAAATAACTTTTGATAATGGATGCTTACATGTTAAAGTTCCTAATTTTAAACAAACTAGGACAAATTCTCTACGCTGAAAATTCAAACCTTTACCTGAAAACAACAAAGATCAAACACTCCAAATGGAGGACTCCAAATGAGAAAACAATGAAGATATATTTGGTAAGGAGTACACAGAATAACAGTTCTTCTGGACTAAACTGTTCACTAGTTTTTTTGATCACAGGATCAGACAGAAATTTGAACTACAGAGAGCAATTTGTGTTAATTCCTTGAATTGTTTAACACATCATATAAAATAATTACCAAATAAATGAATTTCTGAAAGAAATTTGGAAGAGGACTTTTTTCACATTTGAGCTGAACTTGGATGTTGCAAACCTATCCAAATGCCAAAGAACTGATAGAGCCTGAACACACTTCTGCAAATCATGGAACAATGTGGCATGAGGAGTGCCCATTTTTGAAGCTTGGGTAGCTCTGCACATCACCTCTGCTGGCCTGTGCTTCCAGAGGCCTTAACAAGATGCATCACCCATGAAACCCCACAAGAGTGACAAATCTTAGTGATTGTTATGCTTCAAAGCACAGGGATTATCCTAAACAATTTACTTTGGCATCAGTTAATGCTTGTGAGTAACTTCTCTCTTTTGTTCTGTTCTTGCTCTCTTTCTTCCCCGCTTTCTTTCTTTTAATCTTTCTTTCTTTCTTTCTGGGAGATCTTTATAAGGTGGTGAGCAGCCCTCACTAATTTGAGAGTGGAATGACAGACAGAGCAGCACTGCCTTTATGTAAAATTGCCTTTCATCCCAGCTGGGTTTTAGCTTGCAAAGTTGTATTTTTTGAAAGAAAAGGTTGCCTGCCAGCTGACACTAATATTTTTATATATAATGCATACTAAAAAATAAGTATCTCTATGTGTTCCCTCCCTTTTTAAAAACAGCTATTAAGTCTGTCACTCCTGGAATAAGGGACTAAAGAGAAATTGTGTGAGCACATGAGGCCTATAAATGTGTTCATTAGCAGGCCTGGTGAGTTCTATCTATGGAACAGGGACAACAGCACGGTCAAACCTTGACACAGCAGGGTAATGGACAGAGAATTCAGTCGTCAGCCATTTCAGCCTTATGTATGGCTGCTGAGACTTTAGTCATTAGTGCTAATTATGACTGCAATGTGATTATCAGCCCATGATAAGAGGAGCAAACGGGCCACACTCTCTTGCATTAGTCACCACAGAGCCATCAGAAGTGAGCAACTTTCTCTTGCCAATGACATCAAAAAGATCAAAGCAAAGTCCTGGATGCAAGGGAAGTCCTATGGCCCTCTCTCAAACCCAACCCCTCTATATGGGTTTGAGATTCCTACAGTCAGCTCTACTTTCTCAGCAGATCCACTAGGCCATTCTCCCCACAAAAAGGACTACCCTCCAAAGCTAACATCCAGGTGCTGTGCTCGAAAGGACTGATTTTGGTCAGTTGAGAAAAAAAAAAAAAAAGAAGACTTGCATCTGGCTAGCTCTGAGAGAAGCAGTGATGGCTATAGATAGATTTGTTTTGTTTGGAGCAGAGGTTCTCAGTCTCTTTTTGTACCTGGAGACCCTTCTCCTGCCTAGCCAAGTCAAATACCAACACGAGCAGGAAAGTGTAATTACAACCAAGCTCATTGTAAACTGGAGAACAGAGATTTTTGGTTTCAATCTGTTTTCCTTATTCAGAACACTGTGGATGTTGAACAACTAGTACAACATTGTGGGTGTGAAGTACTCCTTAGAATCTCATAGAAAATCCATCTTTGACACAAATAATTTGCCTTGCAAAGAGCAAATTATGGACAAAAGACATGTAGAAGAGTTGTCAGTTTGCTGCTCGTAGGATTCTTCTAAACTCAGACTCCTGACAAGAAAACAAGTAAATTGCAGGTAGGGAATTGATCATGTTTAGCTGGGTGGCCCTTGGTGATTCCTGTCAGGTAGTGCTGCTGAAGTACTGGCAGTACTTACTGGCAGTACTTACTGGCAGTAAATAATGTTTAAAAAACTTTTAGTTTATTGAAATGGGATTACAGCCTTAAATCATTCAAGAACAGGTTGCAAGAAGAATAGAGCTGGCAAATGCCAAGAAGTACTCTCCCATGAAAAGTATCTGCACATCCAGAAGAAAGGGCTGGGGTCTACAGAAAGCCAAGGGTAGACAGTGAGGCCAAACATGTCTTCTGAGAGCTCAGAGGCTGGATTACAAATGGGCTGAGGAGATGAAACACGTGGGAGCAGAAGACCTGAGTAAGAGTGTTGCTGTCAGCTGTGTATCACTTGCTGCTGAGAGCAAAACCCTACAGCAGCTCATTGGGAGGGACTGAGTGGAGGAGAGTGCACTGAATGGGATGGGAAAACACAGAAAAGGATTCAGTGCTGGCTCATTGATTTGAACTGTAAGTGGTACAAATGGATTAGCAGCGCGCTGAGTTTTCCACAGCCCCTGAATCACAGGAACTAGTGCACAGCCAATAAACACTGTCCTTTTGGGCTGGATGTTAAGGAGTTTGCCTGCACCATAAGCAAAGGTGCCCTTCCAAGGCACTGGGGAGGCCATGGGGCTCAATAAGAGAACAAGCTGCTGCAGTGGTAGTTACCAGTGCAGGATGGTAGGAGAGTACATGTTTTCATTACAAAAGCATTGTTCTAGGAGTTGATGAAATATTCTGTGTTTCTTGGATGTTCCTGTCATCCTATCAAAATCATGTGTTGCATGCATTCTTAATTGAGGACTGGCTTTTTCTGTGTGATCATTTTAAAATGAAAACATTAAGCATTACAAACTAATGTAAATGATAACAAGACCTAGACTCCAACATTCACATGTTACTGCCTACTTTAAGCAGTAACGTGCTTGGGATTTTATTTACTAATAATTGCTGTTAAAACAACACTATAGGGGCTCAGTATTAAGGAAAGAATCTCTTTTAGAAATCCATCAATTCAATGTAGTTATGAAAATGGGACATAATTGAAATCCATTCTGAATGCTTTGTGAGTTTTTGTTTGTTTTGGAAAATCGATTTCTTTCTTACATTGTCATCTCTGCACTTTTACTGCAGTACTTATGTTAAGTGCCTTACCTCTCTGTTATTTCTGGAAAATTTCAGTCAATGACATGGAAATGAAAGATTACTAGCTGTCTTTAAATGTGATTCCACCCCCCTACCAAAAGGGAAAAATGGCATCCACAGGCAGATATTCCAGCTTTGTCAAGCTAAATCACAATTTCTGGATCATGGTGTAATGCATACAACATATGTCACTTGTTTTGGAGTGAAATGCAGCTATGCAGAACGTTTGCACTGCAGTTAACTGTCTTTAGCAGTAAACAGTAGATGGCAAGGTTTATTTTAGGCAAGTGTGGAAAAAAGAAGGAGAAGCCTCACAAGTTTATGAATATAAATGGGGACCTGACATAATTCTCACAGGAGGACCAGCTGTTCATAAAATCCTTTGCCCTTAGATGACTTATGAAAGGCTGTTTACCTACAGATAGATCAATGGCGTCTCATATTTTGACAGAAGATCAATAATGGATTTTTGCAGCAGTAATTGAAGACTGATTAGTCCTGTGCCAGCTGAGATGCCTTAGGGCATTGGAGATGTCAACAGTAGCACTGGCATCACATAGGGTCTTCAGAAGACACATGTCTTTCTGGAGCAACAACTGAAGACCAGGTGAAAAATCCTAGGTATCTTTACTCTTTAGCCAACTGAATTGTGCCCTGTGGTATCGTTATTGATCATATTGTGTATTTTTACTGCACGAAGGTGATATATATGCGAAGACATTCCCCTCAGTGTGAGCAAGATGGCACAACTCTAATTGTAAACTCTCATCTGTTGGGAATTCTGAATAGAAGTTGAAGTCTGAAGATATTGACAGCAAAATCTATGTTGCAAGTATGTAACTACATTTTATTTAGCTTAAAAGGAGGAGAAAATCTCAAATTCACAATGCAGCACAATCTGTTGTCTCTGTCCTTGGGTTTTTCTCTTTGGATACAGTAAATGCCAATGTCCCTCAGATCAGCTTTTTAAGATTTCATTACACTGAGTTCAAGCAGACTCAAGCAAGTGCCTTTGCAGCCCCATGAGTGCTGCTCCCTCTGGGATGACATTAGTGTGGCAGGTCTCCAAGGCTACTCCCTGAGTAACGTGAAGAACAGGTGCTGTGTTCTCTGAATTTTTTTAGCTGTGGTAAAAACATTCATATAGAAGAGTAAACATGCTGAAAATCCATATTTTTGTTTACCTACTGGTTAACTTGTTCACAGGCCATATTGGGAATCACCTGTTGTTTGAGAACCTCCCAGACATAAACCTCCCTGTGTACCCTGAGAGTAATGAGAGCCAGACCTGGTGATTGCTATTACATTTCTAAGATTTTTGCTAGTATAGGTGCTCTCACAGTTTTCATCATATGTTTGCCAGTGTTTTTAACATTGCAGGGTATCACATTATCAGGGTATGTGTTATCAGGGTAACACATGTGGAGAAGACAAAATGGTTCCTAAAAACTATTAAGGGCAGACAAGATATCAGCAGGAGCTGCTTTGGCAATCTGTTCCTCCTTTACTTGCAAGGGAAAAATCAGAGAGGCAGAAGGCAAGTTTGATAAGTCTGGCCAGCCAGCGCTGAGGCTGTTGCTGCCCTCTTTGGGATGTGAAGTTGCCAGAGCAAGGTCATACCTCTTCCAGCTGTTTTTTTCTGTAAAGAGTGTTCTTGTTTTCCTGAGCCTTGAAGGGCTCGTATACAAGCCTGCTAGGTCTGCTACATTCTTCAGATAAAAAATAAATTAAGGTCTTATTCACCATTATTGCTAGGTTAAACCTATTTTTATTGTCTGAAGTGGGCTGGGACAAACACACGTAGTCCTTCAGCTGGCTGAACACTGGTACAATGGCCTCCGGAGAGAGAAACAAAGAAAAGCAGGGTTTATCTGCAGTCAGTGCACCTAGCTACAAAACAGTAGCCTGTCTTTAGCCTCAGTCAGCAATGAGCTGTCAGAGAGAGAAGTAGAGACTTTCAGCATGTAGCAAACACATCCATCCTGGTCTGCAGAAAATCCAATACTTCCTTAAGTAGCTGATGGCTTTTTATCCAGATATCTGCACGAGAACAAATATTCATGTTTAAAATATACTTCTGTGCTTGACTCTATCATCGTTCTCGGTCCATAAAACTTCACTAAGTTTTCTGAAATGCATCAAAACCTTTCAGTACTCCAAGTTTCCCAGTCTTTGTTGACTTGATTAGCAAATGTTCATTTTGATAAAACGGGAGGATACAAGGATTATAAGGATGACACTATAAGGTGACAGTTGTGACAACTGCTTTCAAATTATAACAGGTATCACAAAAATTAAGGTTTTGATTGTTATAATGGATGGCAAATACAGTAATTTTGTGGTTTATTGCTAACAAAAGACACTAGTTAATCAAGTAAGCAGTCACTGGACATGGCCAACAACAGGAGGTAGCAGAATAAGTTTTGTTAATATGCTTTAGATTTTTATGTGTAGGCTAGGGTGATATAACTCACCAAATGTGTCTTCTGCCCATATTTTTTTCCATGCATTTGAGGAACCAATTCCCCAGGTAAAAAATGATGACATTTTAGTTGATCTTAATAGTTTCCATAGATTTTATGGTTTTTTCACTTGCATTCTATACACAGGAAGCAGATAAGCACAGGGTATTTTGTTTTGCTTTAATTAACTAAATATGTGCTATCAGATATTCATGTTAGATAGGTTTTTTTATTTCAAAACATCATTGTGCTTGGGAACAGCTCAAATGGGCAATTAGGAAATACATGATGCTAGCTAAAATCCACAGAAAAGGAATAGAGATTTCTTACACAAACACAAATTAAATATAATATTTTCTATAGTCAGTGTAAAATGCATCAGCTTAGTAGATAAAGCAATAGCTGATCTTGTGGATACTTTGCAATCTGGCTCTAGCTAGTCCATGGATGACTGTTTTTCCATCTCTCTAATCCTACATACTAATGAAGCTAAAAAATAATATGCTTTGAGATCACTAATGCATCAGAACTAGGTATTACAGCCACAACAGAATTTAAGAAACTTAGATCTTACTATAAAGCAAACTAAAAGGAAAGACTATGAGGTCTCAGAGCTCAAGTGCTTTTTGGTGACTCTGCTTGTTTGAATGACAGCTCTGCTCATCGGGAATTATGGTGCCCAGTGGTGTAGTTGATACTGAGTAATGCATCTGGAGGAAACCCAGATGGCCAAAAGCTGCCCTTTATTTCTTTCTGAAGGAATATGTGGACTGAAAATAGATTAGGAACAGTGGCAGATGTATAAATAAGTCCTCCTCTGGCATAAACTACCCTAGCCAAAATTATTTTCCAGTCATTTTTATTGTTCTTTGCCCTTTGTCTGCATTTCTGTGGAAGTAAAATGTGATGTGTGGTGAGATGATCTATGATCGTGGCATTCAAGATCCAATCAGACACACAAAAAATTAGCAATATCTTAATCCGGTTTAAGTATACAAATCTCACTAGGTTAACAGATCTGTAACAGGGCAGGTTTAGGCTGAACATTAGGAAAGAATTTTTCACAGAAAGAGTGGTCAGACATTGGAATAGGCTGCCCAGGGAGGTGGTTGAGTCCCCATACCTGAATGTGTTTAAGAGCTGTTTAGATGGGGTGTTGGAGGATATGGTGTAGGGGAGGAATTTGTAGAGTACGGCAGATAGTTGGACTCAATGATCCCGAGGGTCTCTTCCAACCTGAATGAATCTATGATTCTATGTAAACTGTATATTAATTCTTTGGGTATTTATTCAAACCAGACATACCAATATCAGTTATTTGTTAATGAAGAATATAATGTAAACCCTATTTATCTAAAATATGTATGTCACATGTTGCCCTATTGATCAGCACTTCTAATGTAATTATATTCCTAATACTCCTGTGAGGTAAGAAAGTTCTAGCAAACAGCAATATCCAAGCTTTTATAAAAGGATTGGTGGAGATCAGAGTATTGAAATTACATTTCATTGGACTCAGACTGGCATTCTAGCTATGGAGGCCCTCCTTCTTTTCCATCGTTTCATCTTGTTTATCAAATAAAGTGCCGATAAGAATAGAGACTGATTCCAACCTATAGAAAGCTCTTTTTTGCTTAATATTGGGCTTTGGGTAACATTTTTAAATATGTGCAACCATTTAAAAATCTGTGTTTAAAAATGTATGTGTGCCCTGGCAAGAAAGAAGAAAAGGAACTTATTTTGTGGCATTAAGGGAGAAATTATACAACGTAGCCCTAAATAAGCTCATGGAGATAAAAGCAGTGTTCAAGACCAAGCTGGATGGGGTTTTGAGCAACCTAATCTAGTGGGAGGTATCCCTGCCTATGACAGGGGGTTTGGAACTTGCTGATCTTTAAAGGTCCCTTCCAACCCAAACCATTCTATGATTCAAGCATAAAATTATAGCTCTTGGCCAGTAGTCATAATGTTTGGTCTTTGCTGTTATAAGGAAACTTATATTGTAGTCAGTGGGGCAAAGGCATTTTTTGCACTTATAAGGTATAGATCCAATGCTTTCCACCGAGGAAGAATAGCAGTACAATTGGGGGCAATCAGTTATTAGGATTTGGAACTGCCCTTTAAATAGGGCTTATTGATTAATAAAGCTATTTCTGCACCATTTGCCTCCTACATTTGAAGAATTAAAACTTAGTTGAAAGAATCAATACAATTTATTGTCTGGTTTTTTTCTAAGGATCAGTGGTCATGATTTAATTTGACAGTAATCTAATCAGAATAAGATTTTACTATTAGATTAGGTCTACGGAGACCATTTACCATGGTGGTTACTCCACTTAAACACCAGGATATCTGTTCTGGAAAAAAATGACCACATTGCAACTAAGTGCTATTGTTACTGTTGCTATTAACTACATTGTATCTTGAATTTTTATAACTTGTTACATATTAACTAAAATCCATATAAATCATAAAGGAGATGCTAGTTCTGCTATTGTATTTACTGACAACATTTTGACAGAATAGTTCATGTATTATTACAACTTAGTACGTCAGTCTTCTCCTTTTGGTGACCACATTATATCTAACTTTTTCAACCTAGTTTCAGAATATTTACTATATAGGCAAAGTAGACTTAATTTTACAGACCTTTAAATTGTTGTGGCTTTTTTTGTTGTTGTTGGTTTGGTTTTGGTTTTTTTTAAACCTTCCCTTTGGAAATACTTAGGATTTAGCCAGTCTATGAGTTTCCTGTTTCAGGGCGTTTTAGCAGAGTTCAATAACTCTTCACTTGCTGGCAAAACAAAGATCATCATTTGTACTATCTGTAATTTTCCATCCTGAGTAGCCACCATCGGTATACATATATCTGATATAAGTGTTTCTCTTAGGTTTATTGCTAACATGTAGAAAATATAACTCCAAACAAAACATTTTCCCTTGTGTTCTCTCCCTGCAAGGGTTACTATAAGAAGATTTCTTTGCAATGATGGTGACTTTGACTGTGATAAAGAGATCATGAGAATCTCATGGAATATCAGTTATTTTTCTTCCACAGATCTCAGATACTCCAAAAGATGTTATGATAAATGTCTTAGGATTTTTTGTCAGAAATCCCCCAGACCTGACTTCACTTTTTGATTTGGAATCAAGAGGAATTGTGGATATTACCCAGTCATAATTGAAGATGCCTACCGGCACACACACACACACAAAAGTCACAGAATCACGGAATTTCAGAGTTGGAAGGGACCTCTAGAGATCAAGTCTTAGTCTGTAAAATCTAAAAAGATAATTTCTTTCAGTACTCTTCTACACCAAAGCTTACATTAGGCCAGTAGCAGCATAGAGAGAAAAAGCAAATAGGGAATTGTTCAAATAGGCCAACTGTTTAGACAACTTAATTTGTGTAGGCAGTGCAGGTTTTTATTTGACACAGAACTCTTTACTAATTCAATAATTTACTATAAATTTTGCTGGGATTTCAGAGACTCATGCAAACTGTACCACTGATCCTGCAATCAGATTAGTAAGGCCTCACTGTTAAACCAATATGGAGCCCCATATGCTTTAATTAAATTCTGAATGTAATCTGTTTTGAAACGCAAATAACAGCTAAGCAATCTAAAGCTGGAATTGTATCACTTACTAGAAATGCTATCCTTTAATTCAAAGACCCTAATTCTATGCTTTCAGCGACTGCTTTCCTCTAATTATTTGAGATCAAGTGTTTGAGGTCTCCCTGCTGTCTCAGTGCTGTCTGGTCTTTTTTGTGTAAGTAGGGTAACTGTCCACTTGCCTACTAGCCAGGAAGCTGATGTCTGCAGCTCTTAAAGTGAATATTCACTGGGGGCATGCACAGCGCACAGAACCCTGGGACGCCAGTGATGCTCGAAAATACCGCTTATGTGTATGGTGATGGCAGTCTGGTGAAGTTTAAAATGCACCAAAAAAATATCATTCCAATAGTAATCATCCTTTAACCATACTGAGGAAAAACATAGCAGGTTTTTTGGTGTTTTTTGGTTTTTGTTGGGGTTTTGGTTTTTTTTTTTTTTTTTCTTATTAAGGTACTAGCAGAAAGAACTGTCACTGGAGACAACTTAAGCTCCCATGGTTTGAAACAGTGTGTAGTTGCTCAGATACTTAACAAAAAAAAAGTATTGGAATATGTTTGATAAGTTTTTGACTGAGAAACTGATCTGTTACAAGTTCTTCTGGGACACTCTGACTTGCAAAGTGCTGCAAATGTTGCCATCTCAGAATTTTGGTATTTCTGCTTTCAGTTTTAACTAAAACCAGATATGAAGCAGTTGCCTGGAAAATAAACTTAAAGGGCAGTGAAACGTGAAAGGATATGGATTCTGAGTTTGGAAGAAGATATTCAAACTCCTTAAGAGTTTTCTTATATGTCTGCTGTATCAAAGACCCTTTTGTTTTTCAATGGAAAAAAAAAAATTCAAATACTTATTTCTGGATTAAAAAGTTGATTTCTAACCTGCATTTCAAAAAAATACCAGCATGGAAGACATGTTTCGTCTTCTCAACACCTATGAAGAGAGACAGGCTAAACCGCCCTCTAAAAACCACCCTCTCTCCCCAGAGATTATAGAAGGATTACCAGTGACCAGTTAGACTAGATGTTTCTATTGTACATGGCTGAGTTAGATGACACAAATTCTGTTTTATGGAGAAATATGTATTCAGGTACTACAAGGACTGAAAGGACTTTTGTGATCATTTGTGTCTGACTTTGTATGTACAGGAATTTCTTGAGCTAATTTCTGTTTGAGCTAGAGCATACCTTTTAAAATCTAATAAATTACATGTTAAAATGGCATAGATAATTAACCACATTCTTTATATATTTAGTTGTTTCACTGTTTAATTTCCATTGTTTTGAGTCTACTGTTATATTTACAGCCCAGCACCAGCTTCCAGTATTTTGACCCTGCATTCACCTGTAAATTAAAGACCCTATGACTAGCAAATGTTTTCTCTTTACGAATGAAATTAGAGATTCATCACCTTACCTTCTCCTGATTTTCAGTCCTTTGTGGTTAATAATGAGAACCTGAGATTTCCTGGCTGGATTCAAAATAAGAGTTTCGATTGATGAAGCCCTGAAATAGTTGGTATTTTACTGTTTCAAAGGGCTCCCCTCTTTTCATATCCTGCATATGCATCTACTGGAGGGAGCTCTCAACAGAGATTAGGGACTGAGGGATTCCATACTCTACACAAGCTTTGTCCCTGGTCCAGCACAGCTCAGGTGCAGCTTCCTTCAGAGCAATCTGCCAGAGTTCTGTGTTTACTCAAGCACAGGCAGAGAAGAGTCTATGAGAGGTCTTCAGTATGTAAGGAAAAGCATATTTGACACTCTACAGTTTATTTAAGTGGACTTAAAACTTCTGTTGTAGGAATCCCAGAGACTTAGACTTTCTCTCTGTGCCTATAACTCTTCTGATAAATAATAGCCTTCTCTAATAAGAATAAAGAAATCATAGGGATATAACCTCTTTCCTCAGGGAAAACTCCCTAGCTGAGAGCAGTGAAATTTTTGTCAAGCTAAGGACTTAATCTTCAGATATTATACATACAATTAATAATTTTTGTTGTATGTGTTTCAAATTGTTTTAGAGCAGAG
Source organism: Nycticryphes semicollaris (assembly GCA_013400055.1). Lineage (NCBI taxonomy): Eukaryota > Metazoa > Chordata > Aves > Charadriiformes > Rostratulidae > Nycticryphes > Nycticryphes semicollaris. The sequence goes on from VXBJ01003458.1 coordinate 1,485,354, forward strand.
CTTGATCACAGCACTGTTTCTGCTTGCACTTTCCCTCAACATTTGCTATGCTTTTGTGCTAGAAAACCCCACTACAGAAGACAAATCTGTCAAATTTACTTGCAGTTTCAGTGTCCTTGTTCTCACCTACTGTCATCAAAATCCTGAAGGATTTTTCCTGTTGCTATACTGGTCCAGGTGTCATCAAAGTTTCATTATGCTTCCTTTACCAGCCAAGATTAAGGGAATTTTGTTGAACAAAAGTCATCCTTGGTGAAATATATTGCCAGGCATACATAGCAAGCTCTCCAAAAGACACACCTTGAAATTTTTAGCTTAAACAAGTTTTATTGGTACTTTCTGTGTTTACATGTATCTCTCTCTGTGTATTTGCACATATACACAGTAGTTCTTTGATGTCGGTTTAGCTAGCTGGTTAGACAATGTGTCTGTGAGAAGTCATGGAGATTGGTGGATCTTCCCAGAAGAAGGCTTATGTCACCCCCATCTACAAGAAGGGCTTAAAGGAGGGTCCAAGAAATTGTAGGCCTATCAGTTTTACTTCAGTCCCTAGGAAAGTTATGGAACAAATCCTCGTGGGGGATATCACAAGTCACATTAAGTACATGACTGGCAAAAGCCAGCATGGATTCACCAAGGGCAAATAATGCTTGACAAATCTGATTGCCTTCTACAACCAAGTAACCTGCTCAGTTGATGTGCAGCAAGTGGCGGACATTGTCTGCATCGATTTCTCCAAGGCTTTTGATATGGTTCCCCATAGCCTCCTCCTAGAGAAGTTATTGATGTGTTATGGTCTAGACACGTTTTCCATGTGGTGGGTGGGGAACTGGCTGACAGTCTGGACTCAGAGGGTGGTGGTAAACAATGCTTCTTCAAACTGGCAACCTATCACAAGTGGAGTCCCTCAGGGATTGATATTGAGCCCAAGACTGTTTAATATCTTTGTACATGACTTGGATGGTGGGATCAACTGTACTTTGATGAAGTTTGCTCCACCAAACTGAGTGGGGAAGTGGACACTTTGGAAGGGAGATCCACCCTGCAGCAAGACCTGGACAGGCTGGAAGAGTGGCCTAACAAGAGCCTTGTGAAGTTCAACAAAGGACAAGTGTAAGGTCTTGCTCCTGGGAAAACATAATCCAGGAGTGCAAAGCAGGCTGGGATGTTGTTGACTGGGCAGCAGCTCTGTGGAAAGTGACCTGGGGGTTGTGGTGGACAACAGGCTCAATATAAGTGAACAGTGTGCTGCCGTGGCAAAGAAAACCAACAGTATGTCGGGTTGCATCAACATGGGTGTCACCAACAGAGACAAAGTCATTGTCCCACTCTACTCAGCACTTGTCAGGCCACACCTGGAATACTGTGTTCAATTTTGGCCCCTGCTATGCAAAAAAGATGTGGAGAGGGTCCAGAGGAGGGCCACAAAGATTATCAAAAGACTGAGGAAAGGCTGAGAACTGTGTTTGTTCAGCCTTGAGAAAAGAAGTCTTTGGAGAGACCTTATCCCCATGATCCAGTATTTAAAGGGCTACAAAGAAGATGGACACTCCCCTTTTTACAAGGACTCACACAGAAAAAACAAGGGGTAATGAGTACAAGTTACACCTGGGGACATTTCAAGAGGAAAGTTTTTCACTGTTAGAACAATCAAGCATTGGAATAATCTCTTCAGGGAAGTGGTGGATTCCTCAACACTGGACGCTTTTAAAATTCAGCTGGGCAGGATGCAGCTAGACCAAGCTTTTGCCATGAAAGCTTGGACCAGTTGATCCTTGAGGTCCCTTCTAACCTGTATTCTATGATTCTATGAAGTACCCTAGGAGAATATAAATTGGACTGGCTAAAACATGCCAAAATACAGTATACAAAATCAAGTGCCTAGATTTGTTCCCTACAATGCTTAGTTTACTCGTACAGACATAGCTTAAGATAGTTAAGATTTTGAATTACTTAAACCTTACTTTCAATTTTCCTAAACAGTGTGCTCTCTCTCCTTCTTTCTTTACACTCCTTCTCTGTTTACATGCATTATGATGGACCTTGCTTGACTGCTAAATAGTAAGCCCGCAAAATCACCAGGTACTTTTGAAGATGGTAAAGATATTGCCCAGTGTTGTTCATCAAATGACTATAGCTATATCTATTACTTTGGAGTCAAAAAAAGTTAGTTTTAAATAAAGGTTATCACATTTCCATGTTTTTGTCTCCAGCTTAGTAAAAAACATTTAATTACTAGCAAGATATACACAAATACATAAATGAACTTCATAACTTTATGCTAAAACACTTCAGGAACTAGTGCCTGTATCACTAATGCTGAAGGGCAACATCACAGAACATGAAGAAAATTATACTACTTATTTTTTCTATAAACATAAAAGGTGATCCAGGGAGGAATCTAGAGCAAAAGACTAAATGATGAACTTGCAGGCTCTCAGGGGAAAATGTAATGTAAGCAGCAAGCACTATAGAAGTCAAGAACAATACATATCAAACTAATCCTTTGTGCTTCTCAAATTGAACTTTAGCCAACAATATCATGATTTTCAAGACCAACCAACAACAAAGGCTAATTTTAGCTCTTAATTAATAAGTGTTGTGTGTTATATCTGGGGGAAAATTGCTGCAGTCTTTTTGACATTGGTGAGGCCTAGTTCTTCACTTGAAAAGCGCATTTGCATTTATCTACCACATTTTGAAGGGTGTGAGGAGAATAAATTGAAAAGAGGACAGAAAAAGTGAAAAATCAGCTTCACATTAAAATATGACAGAAGAAATACTTTTGAGATAATTTTCTTCTAAAGCACATCCATGATATCCATATCAGAAACAGTAATCCAAATCTGAGATTAAAAGCAGGGTCATAAATCCCACATTTTGATAGTAGATTATCTAAATCTGTGTTTCTCCACTTATACAAGGAGGAAATAGGTGGTGGCAGGTCTTGTAATGGTAATGAGATCTTTCTTTTGGATTAGAAGCAACCTTACAATAAAGACCTAGTTTTCTTTTCTTTTAAGTAGAGAGTCTTTCATTGCTTCTCACATTTAAAAATAAAAATCCCAAATATCTGAAAAATTTACAGCTTGGTGAAAGATTGTGTTGAAAATTACTTTCCTCATCTGTGCTTTTATGTTTCTCAGGCACTCAGCTTAATTTCCAGTCTCTGTTTCCACTTTAGTATATTTTGTTTCTCCTGGATGTTCATTGGGACAGACAGGTCACATCAGGAAATAAACCGGTGCAAACTGCAACAGTTGTAAGGAGTAAACTACAATTTGAACAATACTTAATATGAAGGACCCCAGGTAATTAGTGGAAATATATCAACATATATATACAAAGAAGTTGCTGTACAATAGCTGACAGCGATCTGCCTTCTGAAAGCTGTATGCAGGGATGTTTGAACCATGTATTGTATGTCCATTACAGGCAACTTTCTAGGGAACTGCAGAAAGAAAGCACAAATGAAGCAAGTTCTTTCTAAGAACAGGTTTGACTGCTTATCTTGTCTTGTAAACTTTGCCCCTAATTCCTGTGACTTTAAGAAAAACATGTCGCGTTGCACAGCTTCCAGGTTTGGGGTTATTCTCAACCTGTTTTTTAAACAGCAATCTACAATGCAAAATTTAAATATATCTGCCTTCCCAGTCTGTGCAGTTACTGAATATGAAGCTGCACACCCTGCATACCTGTAAAATGTCTGAGTCCCCATTGAAATAATGACCATTCAAATGACACGTTTGGATTGAAGAATACCTGCATGAGCAGTCTTTACATGAGAAGGCAGCCAGCTTCTCCCCACCGTATTTTGGATGTGTTTTCCTGACCATTGATTCTATTTTCTGATGGAGTCCTTTGGTTGTAATCGATGAACTGCAATTTGCCATCACAGAAATGAAAACACCCCACATAGTGATCACACTCTCAGACTGCTAAGCTGCTACAGACACTGTGTTTGTTGTTGCCTTGCCACCACCCACACATCAGAGAAACAAGGCTTGCTGGGTAGAATTCACTACACTGGTTTTAGGTTCCGACTTGAATTCTTTTAACATCTGCTCATTTTGTTATGTTCAGCAGCATAAACTGAATGAGGCACAAAAATGTCGCTCCCAATTCCTTCTCTGTCCTTACTCATTAAAACTAGCCAATTTAATCTTATACCTTCTGGGGCAACACTTACTTTAGTGATCTATGGGGTCAAAAACAGAATGGCCACATGTGTAAAGAACTGAACTGGAACAAACCCATTCTTCTGGTTTAAGCGTGACTTAAAAAAAGTATAAAAGCTTAATTTCATTCTGTCAGATGTTATACCTGATTAGTACTATTTATCCCTATGCAGCCAACAAGCAGGTGAGAAAACACCATACTGTATGCTCCGGTTAATTTGTTTGAAATGTAATTATGGATTTATGCCTGATCTAGATTAAATTTGTGCTGGCAGGTGGTCTGCTAATTCACAAGTCTAATATTAATGAGTGTCGAAGTAGGGCTGCAGAGTTCACGACTACCTGCCGCCTTCTTTATTGGTTATTCCCTGAAATGTAGGGGTTAGCCTGATTAGATTACTAGTTAATAGGAGCAGGTGACTTTGGAAGAATTGGCTCATTAACTGTTATGGGTAATGTCAAACATGCATTCCAGTGACATAATTAAACTAAGTACTAAGGAAGTTAGTAATGGGAGTAACAGGAGGTTGCTTGTTAAATAATAACTGTGTTTACTTTCAAGCTTATTGCCAGTTTAGTTTTTCATCAATGTCATTAACAGATGTGCTGGGATGGTGTATTCTGTTTCATAAGCAAAATGTCAGTTACTGATAGCAAATGAAAATACACTCAGGACAGCAGAATTACAGAGCACAATGTTCCAATGGCCAATAAAACATTGGTTGCATCTGGACATCACCTTCTTAAATTAATTCAGTTGACATTTGTTAATATCAACTGTGACAAGAGCAAATTAATATTTTTCTCTATAAAATATTTTTAGTGCAAACACAGTTGAGTAGATCGCAGGAATCTACTGTGTCCTTTATGAATAAATAAAGTTGTGCAAATATAAAAAAAAACAAAACCCACAACAAATAAACATCCCCAAATATGTGTTGAAATATACTACACCTGATCATAAGAGCCATTTTAAAGAACACATTGGAGCATATGACAATGAACTGTTTATTCAAGATAAGATATACACACTTATAAAAGAAATACTTTCCACTCTAAGAGGAGTGGAAATTGTTTTCCTACCCTCTTCCTTAAAATAAAGAATTCTTCCTTGTTCCTAAATTTGTTGCTTTTTATTTCCATTCAGCAAAGCTGCTTGCCCTTGTCACTGCAATGCCACATCTGAACCCTGCTTAAACATCAGGCTAAGATTACCATATATAGCCTGACCAAATTGGAACACTTGTAATCGTTCCTTAGCGACTTTCTTCCAAGAAAATGGAACTATTCCATTTTTCAGCATGGAGTATTCCATGGAGGGAAAGGGAAGGAATCATGTAATCTATCGGTCTCTGCTTCAATCCTAACACTTGCTTTTAGTGTTGAGCTCAGCATTTCACCAGGCTCCCAGTTGCTGTCACCTGACAGCCACCTCCACCACCAGAGAGAGTGCTGAGCCTCTCAAAACACTCTTATTCCTCTGGGCTGTTTTAAAGTAAATAACATTCACTGTAAAGGAAGACACCCTGTAAGGAATCCTGAGGTTTGGGGTGAAGTTCTTAAATGTGAGTGACAGTGCTTTTTGGACAAGGATGACCTTTGCCAGCTGTGACTCAGAGAACAACCCTTATGCATCTCTGCCTGTTGTGGCTAGAGTGGACACATCTGCCAGCTCTGAGTTCCTTCTAACTTTTCAGTGTCCATGAATAAAAGCTTTGGGTACCAATCAATAGCAACAAAGAAATTATAAAAACAAGCCAAGAGGCATATGGCAAACATGAGGGTGATAACTGCAGAGAAAAACTTAGCATGGTGTTTACAATGCCCTTGTCATGAGAAGACTGCTCGGAATTACAAGGCTGACCTAGTTTAGGGGTTGATATTCTTATTAAATGCTCTGGGGCAGGTACTTCTCTAAGCAAGATACTTCTGTTTTGCCAAAGTCTATCTACAACATACTGGCTGCCAGTACTAATATTTCTTTTAAAAAGATATTTGAAGGACAGGTCATGTGTACTATTAGAACAGAAAACATGAAGGAAAATATCTGTAGGGTTGAGGGAGAGAAATTGCATATCCACTATAGAAACAACGCTGCAGTATTTGTGAAGTTTATAGGAATATCTATTATATACCATTACCTTTCTTCATTTGGAATAACTGAAATTAGGAATTAAATGCTTTTGCTAGATAATTGTCTTTCAAAGCCATTGATTTCCAACTAGCTCCATTAAATCAACATCCATAAAATTCAGGGCCTGAATTTCCCCAATATTTTTGACAAATTTGTTTTCAACTTACAATAGTAATTATTTGCACATTAAAACCAGATTTTAAAATGCAAATGTATTTCCCCTTATCTCTAATGGCCCCATTAGGAACTAACTTGTATTTATAATAAAACCCTCTGTGTGTAGTAAACTTTTTGTATTTACTTGTTTCATTTTGTGGGTTTTGGGGTAATAGGGTGTATAGGAGTAGCTATGGGAAAACACAGGTCAAACAATATTAAATCAAGCTTTGTTCTGTAATTTCTCATTTACTCAACAGTTTTTGACTAGAAAGAGAGCTGAAATAGCAAATAAGATGAAATGGGAAAAATTTCAGCTGTAACTCAAAATTCTCTGACTGTTGGATTTCACCCAGTTTTCTCTAAAATCACTGGAAAAGTTTGCATTGATTTCTCTGAGAGCTGGATCAGACCTTCTCAGACCCTTCAGTTAAATCCTAAGACAAATTCTTTGTTCTGCTGGACCTCGCTAGTCCCATGAACCTAACAAGTTCAACAGCTGTAGCTAAAGGATAAAGTTTGCCCTGTAATATTTTCTTTATATAGTTTTTTTATGGTTATAATTCTCCTTGCCCTTGTGTAAAGGGAAGGAGGGAAAAGCATAAAAGGGAGAGGTTATAGTTCACTTTTTATTATGAGGTAAACAAGAGAAAGGCACAACATTTCAGTTATAAGGCTCATATTTTGACCTTGAGAACTCAAATACTGTCATCCTACTCCATACTTCATAAATGAATTCAGCAGGGGTTCATTTGTTTCATGCTTCTGTCCTTAATTTAACTGTAAATATTCTGGTCATAATTTTGATGACTGAATTAGTAGATCTGCCTCTACAATATGTTCCCAGTAGACAACTGTTTCATTTCACACCCAGACATAGCTGAGATCTACCCTGGTAAGCAAATCTTGTTCTGACATCTGAGGAACCGTGTCATGGTGCCCATATGTTCCGTCTTACTAAGGAGATCACCCTGCTTTATAGGAAATTTTAAAGGTCCATTAAAAATTGAATTTGCATAGTTTTAATAAACAGATGCTGGGTTAGATGAAGAAAAACTCTATTTTCTAAAATAAAATTATATACTGTATCAGCATTGGTATGCTTTGTAATGTTCGGTGTATTATCACCAAACTAACACCTTTTAACTTTGATGTTTTTTGCAATAGCCTGTAGGCTAGATCCTTTTAACTCTTTTCAGAGCTGCTGGTTGCCAAGTAAGTACAAGTCTCCCATACTATGTGATTGTTATTAACTGTCACTGTCATAACCAATAAAAAAGAAATAGCAAAACGTAATTGTCAATAAGCTTTGAATTTTCGTACTCTATTTTTCGTCTTGACCTGTACTCTCCGTAGAGGAGAACTCGGTAGCTGAAGTCAGTGTAGAAAGCTGATCTGACTAAATGGTGATGAGATCTGTTTCTGTCACAGTAGATTATTTCAGACTGGAACACCAGAAACCATTTCAGAGCTCTGCAGACCTTCCCATTATCTTTGCAATTCCTGCTGATGTTAATCAAAACTATTGTCCTATTTGCAAAGAACTTAATACCATCTTGATTACCATTCTTTTTTATTTAGCCCTTGCCATCTGCTTTATTTATTGTTCTCTTGTGGCCATTTAAAATAATGTTCAAATGTTATTTTTATAGTGTCCATTTTGATCAGGATATAAATGCATAATAATATTTTATGTAATATGTAATACATTAATATGCAATTAAATTCTGCGGAGTTGTGTTAGAGGTTATAAGTGTCTTTTGGGCTAGGACAAGACAGAAAAGTGTTGTTCAAAACAGCAAACTTTCAATCATATGGAGATTTTAGAAAGTTGAACTTACTCTCTTCAAAAGCCAGCTCCTGACAGAGACTTCAAAAGTCAGGAATATATGATGTTTATCTACCTATAGAAAAACTCGTAAAGTTGAAAGTAGAAACACTGCATGTAAGATTGAACCTTAAAAAGAAAAAAAAAAAACCCACAACCTCATAAATTCTAGTTTTGACAGTGCTCAGATCAATGAGCTAAGAAGCTATTACATCAGCTAATGCTAAGCAGATACATTCACTTATCTCATTATTATACTATTAGAATCATGCCTTTAAGTGGAAATCTCGAGCCATCTAGACCAAATTACTGCTACAGAAATTCACCCAAAACTTCCTTCTGCTACAGCTTTCCAAACAGCTTGTTTAATAGACAAAAAATATAGAGGTGAAGAAAGTGCACTTTGAGGAAAGATAAAGAGTGTGGAGATGCAGAAAATATGAGCACTTGCTGTCACCAAGAATGTGAATGAAACATTTAATTCAAGCTTTTTCACAAAGGACTCAGATGTAGAAGAGGTGATACAAAAATGCCTTGGCAGTAGAAATACTGCAATATGAATGCTTAGAAGGTTCTGCAGGAGAAGTAATGATAATAAAAAGCTTTGCTGTTCAATCTATTTGTCTTGAAGTCAACATTGACATCTGTAAATAAGGCAAGACAAAAGCACGGTGATGGAGTAGTTAGTTAAATAAACATATGCAGACAGCTCTAGGGTGGTTAGTTGTCAAAAATGTTCTGGCAGTTTCTAGTGAGCCTCCTCACTTATATCTATGAAATACAAAATTATCCTGCTGCTTGGCTAAGCTCAGTAAAGATGCCAACAATTTCAATGGTGTATGCAAAAAGTGTCCAAAGAGCACAACTTTGTGAAAATTCCCATGAAAAGTCTTAATGAGCAAAAATTACTATTCTGAGGAGGTTGTTCTTTCAAAAAAAAAAAAAAAAAACAAACAAAACCATTACACAAAATTATGAGGTGTCCATCAGATGTAGCTAAATGCAAATAACAAAATGTGCATTCATTCCATGCCATAGATTTAAATCACAAGGTATTACTGTGTTCTACCTGCTGTAGAAATGTGCTCAGAAGAACAATGGAGTCCATGTTCCTCTCTATTGTTAGATCTGTTTTTTTTCAATTTTACTTTCTATTTAGATACTGGCTCCTATGGCTCAGAACCAGCTAGCAATGGGCTCACTCCCCCCTCCCACATACATAAGATTAAAAACTATGTGAAATTTGTTCTCTCCTGGAAAACATAATCACCAGGGCCCAAAGCCTTGCCATTATGGGAAAATGCAAAGCTGGGTAGCTAAGTAGTACAATGATAGAAATATTTTGATTATTAAAAGACCCATTTTGGTTCTAGTTCCAAAAGCTGATGCAATATTTGGAAGCATGATATTTCCATTGAACTAGGCATCCCTGCCTGAATCCCAGGTGGCAGAGTTCATAAGCCATGCTTCTTAAAAGATTTTGTTCCTGTAAACTGAGTTATGCCATCAAGCCTATATAGGCTCTTCCTTGAGGCTACCAGCCTTTGTCTCAACAAATCTCTGCACCTCCCACCTATTTCACATCATTCCAAAACAAACCCCACACCTGAACTGGCTCCTGCTCCCACCCACCCCAGCACAAACCTAATGACCTCTCCCTCCCAGTTATTCCATGTAGTGACTTGTTGAGCTTCCTTCTTTAGTCATTTGATATTGTCTTAGGAATGAGGAAAGAGAGAACATTGCTTTTGACGGCAGTTTACCAGATAAAATAAAAATAAGCAAAATTTGTCAGGCTTGCTAATGGTTGTGAATTCAAAGATGTCTTGTACTCCCTGGGACACAGTAAAGAGTGTCTTTGTTTGTGAAGTGCTCATGATGTGCATGACCCTCATCATGTCTGGACCTGCAAGAAGATTCTGGGAAGTAATTTTCCACTGCCACTTAAATGTATCCAGGCTGCTGGAAAGGAAGGAATAAGCTATTGTTCTCATTCTTCTATTTCCCTAATAGAGAAAAACTAAAGAATTGGAGTAAGACCTAGGCAGCCATAGTAGACTGTGGGACTGTAACTGGGAGGAGGATATGATGCCATCAGAATATAATAGAGAATATATTCCTGTCTAGTGCTGAACCTTAGAAAATGAACTGCAATAAACTATTTGCAAATATGCTGGGTACTGAATGCTGCAAGGTTAGTGTTAGAGTGTCAGCTTTAGTGCACTGGCCACCTTCCAGTCTGGATAATTACATGCTGCTGACTCAAACAAGCCTACAGTTTCACTTGCACATGGTATTCCTCTCTTCCTGTCCTGAAATGCAGTACAGAGCTGCTGTGAGTTCATTAATAATAGAACACTTGAAAAGTAGGCAATCCTCCATTCTGTCATACTGTTTGCAAATTGTCTTGGAGAAATGTAGGTGTATATAAAATGAACAGCCAGGCACAGTTAGACCCTGGCATTAGTGAGCTATTTGAGTGCTTATGACTTTAAACAAGGTTACTTTGATTCCTTGTACTCTTTAGAGGGTCACTAATTTTACTTTCTTTGCTCAGAATTTTCTTTGTAATCCTGTTTAGGGGTAAAACAGTAATAGTCTTGTTCACGTCTGTGGGATTTTGTGCTGTAACTTTATGAGTTTTGAATTTATTCTGCCGTATATTCTGAGAATTAGAGAACAAGGGGTTCAGTTTGAGACTAAAACATCTATGTGTTGCTGTTCGCACATCCATTAGTAGGTACCTAAATTTTCATTATAGTTAAAAAATAACACAATGCTCCACAATGAAGATTACTTTAATTTTTAGGCAGCTACAGTTTGCATCTATGACAGCACAGCAGCTCTTACTGCTTGGCAGTTGTGCCACTGACCTCACCCAAACAACTCTCAAGTCCAGAGGACTGTTAGGTAAAAGGCGAGCCGTGCTGTTCTAGGACGTGATGCAAAGAGAGCACCTGCCTTCTAAGGTCACCCTTGCTGAGTGTGAATATATCAGTGACTTTTTCACCCTGGAGGGTCAGCAAGGACATGTCTCTGTGCCCTGTGATACACATAGTGTAGCCCTCCCCTTCGATCTCTACTAGTGGAAATCATGGCACTCTCCTCTATATTGGCTCAAGTTGTGGATGGTGGAAAAAAACACATTCTTCTGGATGTCAGGGCCGACCATTTATTCTTCCTTTCCAGTGGTGATTTCTACCAAGAAGAGTAATTCCCTTCTTATAGGCTGAAAGTTTAACACAAAGACCATCACATTTCTTACTTTGCTCCAGCAGGGAACTGCCATGCCTCCATTGTCTGTAATTAGTACCTTGCTGGCTGCAGCTCAGGTCTCTCTGGAACCTAAGGGAGAAGGGAAATGAAGACAAAGATGCACATAAATCACACCAACTGGGAAACCAATCTTAACATCCTGGCCAGTGTTTGAATATGCAGGGTGCCCCAAGGGATGGTGATACCAGAGGCAGCTTCTGCACTCGTTCTGTGATGCAAAGTTCTCTGTAACATATTTCCGTCTCAAAAGTTGGTGACAGTATGGATACTTTTCACTGTACAAAATGTTCTCCAATTTCATTGCCCCTTTTCCACAATGCAAAGACTACAATCTCTTTGGATCTGTTAGAAAAATTTTGTCTTTAGGTTAGAAAATATATAAGTATTTTTCTATTTTATACAGGTATTTAACTTATAAAATGAGACTGAGATTAAATAACCCTATTGTGTTGATATGGCTGCATTGCACTGTTCCTGTTAAAATTCAGTTGCCTGTGAGTTTATTTTTATGTCTGTCCAAGTAGAGACAAAGCACTTTCTCTTGAGAAAAACTCAGGGTTATGGAAACAATTTGTTGTACTGATTACCCTCTGCTGACTTACTGGAGCAAGGCCTAGGGTGTGTTGACACTATTTTTTTTAAATAAGAGTATCACTGAAAGTCAATTAAGAAGACAACACAGTTTATTTGACTCAGGGATATACATTTTTGTTTTACTTCTTCTAAGAGAATAATCCACTCCTACAGGCTCCCAAATGGAGCGCTCAAAAATCACAACTGCAAATTCAGTAACTGGCCTCCAAAGAGAAGGCGTATGCTCCCCCAGAGAATGAACTACCTGGCACGATTAGGGCTTTGATTGTTCCCTTTTATCCTGGAAATTGTAAGCAAGGTGGACAGGCATAAATTCAAGTTCTCAATATTAATCACTAAAACAACATTCTTTCAAAACACTTGTCTATTTTTGCCAGTCTGGACTCAGATCTAGTCTGAGACAGAGCAGCATAAAAGTCAACATTTCAAATCAATTTTCATGTATAATCAAGACCATTCTTTAGCAGAGATTCCCAGACACTGCCTTTTGTTTGCAGAGGTCTGTGGTAATCAGGAGGGAAACATCTTCCTTTTGCAACTGAAAACATCACAGCCGAATTCGGAGCATTACAGATTACCTCTCTCACAGTACATCTTCTTGTGAACTGTGACAGAAAATGGGATGTTGGAAATTACAGCAGGCCCACAAGTCTTTCCATGAAATAGCTCTTTGCTCCTTTCTTGCTGACACAATTCACTTTCTATCAATTGCTTCTGAACTACATTATCATCTGGTTTTGCAAATGGAAATTGTAGGGATCTAAAGCTATCACTTGGCTTCATACTGCTGTGTTAGATTAGCACCTATAACACTTGTGTGGCTCTCAGTAAGAAGTAGCTCTGTACCATTAAAAATAACCAATAAAAGCATGAAGAGGACCTTTCTCAACAGACACTACAAGAAGAAACTCAGTTGTTCGCCTTTTACTTCACCAGTGTGGTAATAAAAGGCATTTACAGGCCAAGATTCAGCACTGTCCTCTCCCCATGATCTGTTTTAACTTTGATGACAAATGCCTTATGAAGTAATATAGCACAGAAAAAGAGTTATTTATTCATATCTATCTATATATATATATATTTTGCTTCCTATTAATATCCTGCAGCTAATCCTTCTGGCTTCAGTTCAGCAAAGACCTTAAAAAAGGAGACTGTTTATTAAAGTTAACTCGTTCCCTGAAACAGTTATTGCAACTGCCTGTGATTCATGGACCTTACAGGTGAGTGCTGAAGCCAGAACATGTCAAGCAATGTACATTCTGGGAACATTCACTATCTTCCCAGTCAAATTAAACTTTAGCAAAGCAGGAATTCACAAATTTTTACTTCATTGCTTTAGATTTGGGATCTAACCCTCCCGACCTGAAAAAGTATGAAAACACTGTACTGACCACATCTATACCACAGCCCACAGAGGAACAGAAGACTCTAAATGTCAGACAAGCCATTTTTTTCCCCTGGCAAGGCTACTCTGTGATGTTACCTTGAGTGATCTGTCCTATCTCTTGGAACAAAATGTGTTTCAGTTGAAAATATACCCTGGCACCTGTCAAGGAAAATGACTGTAAATTCTTTAATAGGAAAAGAGGGTGAAATCATGGCCTGAGGAATAAACTACAAGTGTGAGTCTCTGCAAAATGCAATTTTAAAAAAATGCTAACAAGCAAAAAACCTAACACAAAATACAGTTTTACTGCTAAAAGAGACAGCGTACAAATATTTCACAAAATTTTGTGTAATTTTTTTGTTGGCAATAGTCCCATTTAGCAGCCTGTTCCAGCAGCCAAGGCAACACACACATGCAAGTCATATTCTGTTTATCATATTTACACATATTTACTACTGAAAGCATCGTCTTTACTTAATTATTAGGATGACAAAGTTTACATTTCTCAGGCCATCCAGAAGTTGCATCATGACAGGTGATTACAGAAACTTTCTTGGCACCACACCATGGCAGGGCCGTTTGTACTAGATAGACCTGGGACTGTCCCTGTCCCCTTTCATCCATCCCACCCAGGCTCCTCATCCCTTTCAGTCTACAGCTGGGACTCCCCTCTAAGTTGCACAGGATTTGTTTTGTACTGCCTCTACATGTGCAAACTTGGACTTTGTTATTAAAGAATGGGACACTGCAGACTCTCAGAATTAATATCACATTGTAATTTGTAATGAAAGAAGTCAAAAAGCTCTACGTAGGCAAGTGCCAGCTTTCTAGCTGCAGTTGTAGTAGGGTGATCATTCCAGTTACCTCCTGAAATGTTCTTGGAGTCCAGGTATAAGCACTAAGGCCCAAATTCATATCCCATTGAAACCAGTGGGTACTTTTAGATCCTCTTAAGTCGAGTTCAATTCTCACCCATAGCTACCTTCTTTAATCCTTGAAAAGAAGCATAGAACAGTATTCAAATACTAATATCCTGCACCTGCTTGTAGGAAAAAACCCTATGGCAGTGAAAGAATCCAAACGTTGTGATGTTTAAAATCATACTCATTGTATGCTCAGTACATTTTCATTTATTTTTAACCTCCGTTAGCATCTCAGTGAACTTTCTTTGGAACAGTGAAAGAACTGTAAATATATTCCCCTCTTTTGCCTCATTTATGGGAGTGCCCTGTGGATAGAAGAGAAAGTAGATCTGAGCCAGCAACACAGATGAAGCAGGCCAAACCGTTACCACTTGATAGTTGTTTAGCCAGACATATCTTTTCTAGGCAGGAATTGGGTCTTTTATTCATGAGGAACTATAAGCATGCCAGTCCTGTAATTTTCTTCAAAAAACTGTTGGCAGAACAAAGGGCAGGCAAGAACTGTAAACAGGGGTGTGGTGTGGAACTAAAGATCCAGTTATAGTAAGATAGAGACCAGAAAGTAAAATTAGCTTTAATTATGGAGAAATCTTGAAAATTTTATTTTTTTCATTTGATTTTTGTTTGTTGATGTGTTTTTTTGAAAACAAGAATGTGGTGTATTTTAAATTCATGTTTGTCACTGCCATTCAGAATGAAGATTTACATTCTTAAAGACAGTTTTGATACTGAAACCTTTCATTACACCTAAAATTAAATGAAGCTGTGTGTCTAAGGCAGCTCTTCTCAGAGTTCCAAAACTTAAGAATTTTTACAATGCAGGTTGTCAAAAAGAAGGTTCTTTGAACTATGTATCCCCAAGTATTTTAGGCCATAGAATTTTGCCTAAGCAATGTGAAATTTGTTGGAGTTCTTTGCATAAGTGGCTCATAATATAATACAATGACATGCAATAAATGTTTCAACACTGCAATAAATTTTTATTAAAGGTCAAATTTGTACGTCAATCGTTCTGGCACAACATTTAAATCAAATTAAGTAATTGAAAAACAGGTAGCAAAAGACTGAAAACTGGCCCAACTGAGGTGAGAAACTTAAGAAAAAAGCTCTTACCCAGAGCAGTTCCCAAAGGTTAGAATGCCAATAGGCAGACTTACCATTCTCAACATGTTTACAGCTATTTCATTGATCTCACGCCTTTGCCTTTTAATTAGTCTCCCCAGAAAAAAGTCATGTTCTGAGAGACAGAGCACACAAGGGTAGGGAGTGACTGTCTGGTATATATCAGCACACATCAGGGACTGGGCATGATGACAAACTCAGAATTGTTTCAGTTAGTGTTCTAAAGCAATAAATAGTTTAGGTAATGTCAGTGTTTAGATCTCACATATGTTGTACTTTAACTTTCTCTAAGGGAGAAGTAGAGGAAACTTCAGACACATCTAAGCCATATATATACACGTGTATATATATATATATATATGTATTACATGCCTACAGAAATGCAAGAAGCTATGAATTTAATTTGCAGGAGCACTGACTAGAGTTCTTCACGGACATAAGATCATGTCTAACTGCATGTCAGCCGTTAAAATTAGATCAGTTGTATTCACTGTCTGGCAACAACACACTTTAGGGAAAGATATTTATGTACACATTCTACATGCTTAACTTAGAAAACTATTTATCAGTCAGACATATTTGCTTCCTAGGAAAAGTGAGCTGTGCCCAACCTCAAATTAGGTATGTGTGAAAAAAAAACCCAAACAAAATCAAACCCAAATATTCAGTATTGTTTTAACTCTCATACCTGGATTCAATACATCTAAATTTTTTTTTAACTAAGAGCTGAGTGCAGATTCCAGCTGGTCCAGGCTCTCTAGTCAGCACAGGGTTGAACACCCTTACTCATCTGGTTTGACATTACCTTTCTGAAGCTGATAGCAAAACTCTAGTATACCTGCTCCATATTTAAAGACAAAATGCGATGGTTGATATCCTGTCAAAAATCACTGGGAATTTTGCTCTTGACCTAAGCGGTGTTAGAATTTCACTTGGGCTCTCCTAGAAACTGAGATCTAGATCAAGCTGTGTGGTTTGGCTCATTAGCATGTATGCCTATGTGGGTGGGCAGTCTCCTTCCAACAGCTGCCAACACAGGATCACAGGTTAACCCAGGTGGGAAGGGAAGCCAGGATATGTCTTGTGCAACCTCCCACTCAGGCAAGACCAGCTCTGAACTCAGACTGAGCTGCTCAAGCCCAGTCAGGGCTTGGAAACTTCCAAGGACAGAGCCAGCACGGCCTCCCTGGACAACCTGCAACACTGCGTAGCTATCCCCAGGGGGAAAGGATCTCCTTATCTCCAGTCTGGACCTCCCTTCTTCCAACTTCTGTCCATAGTCCAATCTCCTTTCACCATTCACTGCTGTGAAGAGCCTGGCTCTAACTCCTCAGTCCCTTTCGTGAGGTGTTGGGGGTTGTTGTGAGCTACCACCCAAGCCATCCCTGCTCCAGGTTGAATGAGCCCAGCTCCTGTAGCCCCTCCTCACAGGGCAGGAGCCCCAGGCCTGGAGGACCTTCCACTCAACTGCACCAGCTTATCAGTGTCTTTCCTGTCTTGGGGGCCTAAAATCAACTCAGCTTATCAAATGCTTCTAAGCACTTCTAAGGCTTCTAAGCAACTTAAAGCCAGTCAAAGATGCTATAATATAAGTGAAGGAAATAATTTCTGTCTGATCCATTATGCTGATGAATCAGTATTTGAAATCTCTTATTGAATTTTGAATTTATCTCGTCAAAATGTTTTCAATTTATCAGACTGATAGTCTACACAGTATAGTACCATAACAATCAATATCTTTATTTTTAAACATCATTTTTTTGCATGACTAATGCAAAAACATACAGTAAATGCTATTGTGATGTTTTGGTAGATTATGTAAATTTTAGACAGTGATTTACAAATAAAATGTCAATGCTTTGCATTTTGAAGTCACAAACCTGCTGCACTGGGAAATCTTGAAAGTTTTGTACTACTGTGACCATAACTAGTTTATCATCAACACAAGAAACAATGATACTGCTACTTTTAACAAAAAAACTTCTTCCTAAGATACTTCTGTTTAAAGATCATAACACACATCATCCCTGAACTAGTGCCCACCACTGTGAAATACCCACAAGTACAGTTTCAGCCTCACAGTCTATAACTGAGACAGGCAGAATTATTATTCCATTTCAAAAAAGGCGAGATTAATGACGTTATGTCACTGATTGCATTTCCAGAATAAATGCAACTAATTCTCATGGTAAATTAGTATTTCATTTAAATAGTGGAATTTCTTCCATTTAATTTCCATTTAAAGGATGGGTAATGGATTCTTAAAGACTTTTCCACTTAAATAAACAGAACTGAGAACCAGCAAATCCTGTCCTATCCCACACCTTCAAAGCAGTTGTCTTTTTTCTTCCTGTCTTTTCATTTGGGTTACTCTCTCACAGAGTAACTACAGCTCACACTTTATAGCATAAGTATGTAGTTGTAAACTAGTTAAATTTGATGAAAAATTGTGAACATTTTGTCACGGTCCACCCACTTGAGTTCAACGCCATTTGAAGATTTGTAAATTCTCATTTGCTGGGAAAGCTTCTTGTCTATTCATTTCTTTATATGTTTACCCTGCAAGGCAGAGATGTACTCAGAGAAAGAGTAATCCTAGGAATGGCAGAGTTGAAATGCATTGCTATTTTTCAGCTTTTCATTTCTATTTCTCAAATTGACAAAGATACTTGTAAATAGGCAGCCACAGATGACAATATTTTCATCTGTCCAGTAAACTATATTGCTAAGTCTGATACATATAAGTATTATATAAAAGATATATATCAGTCTTATAGTATATATAAGATATGTAAGTATTGCTAGGACTGATACATATATGTGGTTTGTTGGTCTTTTTTCAGTGAAAGGAGACACTGATAAGAACTAGATTAAGGACTAAGGAATCAAAAATGGTCTCTGCACAAAATATGAAACAGGCAAGTGTGGTTGCCTCTTTTGACTGTGTTGCTTAACCCTGAATTGGGACAATGATATGTGGTAGTTTGGCACCTTTTGTCTTTATTCTTGAAGTTGCTGGGCGGTTTGTTACTGACTTTTGACTGTTACTGTCTTCAGATGCAGCAAGTAGCACAGATGCTGAACTGTGAAGAAAAAATCCCATATATTCAGGATGGAGTCACACTGGTGCAAACGGAAAACTGCTTCTATCCATCTTGTGAAGATGTTCTCCTAGTCTGCAGATGCATATGATCAGTAGATACACTGATAGCCCTCAGTATTAGCGATCTCTCTAAATCTGCATCATCAATGGTACAACAGAGATGTCTGAATCAAGTACAAAATCCACAAAATTCCCTAAGGACAGCAAACAGACACCAGCTTTTCACAACCACTAGCATTGGTGGGCATGGGACAAAAAGAGATGAAAGAGACAATTTAATCACCAGAAAGGGTCTGCTGTGGTCACAGGTGACCAAGTGTCTTCTGAAGATGTCACAGCACATCCATTCCACACATTCCACCCTTCATAAATCACAAAATAATCTTAATTCCTTTTCAGAAACTTTTGACTTACATTACAAAATTCTAGGGCACTAGTTGTATTGGGAAGAGGCAAGTGAGATTTTAGGCATGGTTAAAATACCTAAAATATGAATTGTTCACATATTACTGTCTCCCAAAATGAACATGGACAAAATTACTTCCTGGCTCCTTGATTTATTTACTTGTTTAACATTGAACACGTTGAATATTACCATTCTAGCCCCTAGTACATCATATCCCCACCGCTGTCTCCACAGACACAAAAGTGATGATATTTTGGATGCCATTGCTTTTATCTGCAGATTCTGTGCTGCTCACCTCCAGGACCAGAAGGTTTGAAATGCATGTGATTCATTCAGGTCTTACAGGCCTGATTTCATATTATTGCCTTTTTATGTGCAAGACCTACAGTCTGCTTGTAAAATAAATCTGATTCAGCAGCCCTGTGGATCAACAACAGGAATCTACATGTTGGTAAAATTAAGAGAAAGTTATGATCTCCCAAAGACACTCTCCCTCTGCTCTCCAGCACATACCCTATCTTAGTTCTGATTTTCCTTTCTTTTCTACCCCTGAGTTTGGAAGGTTCTTAAGGCTTATTTTCAAAAATACGCTATTGTAAATGTGAGTGGGTCTCCTAAGGTGCAGATAGATACATGATAATTTAGTAAAAGTGCTAGAAGCCAGGAACAAACTTGATGCAAAATAGTTGTCTTTTAAATTTAGTGTTAGTTTTCCATGGGAAGTAGTGGAATCAACAATCAGTCATTATTCAGATGTATGCACAACATATAAAAGAGGAAATGGTTAATATTACAGCAGCTCTACGCTTCCCTTTTTCAAGCTCATGATTTTCTATCCCCACATCATATGATACAAGGCTGGTCTTACAGCTCAGCTTGCTGAAAACTTGAAGTCTTCCTTGAAAACAAGGTGGAATAAGATGAAAACTCCTTTAGCAAATTAAAAATTTGAATGCAGTACTTTAAAATCTCTGATACTTCCAACAGTGCATTTTCCTGTAATGCTTAGTTTTGATGTGCTTTCTTTTTTTAACAGAAGAGTTCAGCTGTCCTTGTAGAGCTTTTGAAAAACAAAAAATCTTAAACCAATGATACTTCCTGATTTGCAGATACTCTTCATTAACTTCAATAACTAGTGGATCCTAATCAGAGTTGCTATCACTAGCTGTGACAGCAACTGATAGCCCAGAAATTTTTCTGATGGGACAGATATAATTATGCAAAAGTGCAAAACCATAAACCTTTTAATAGATATAGTAGAAGCAGTCTTTTAACAGAAGCATTACGAAACACAACAGGTACTTCTGCAGGCTGTTAAAAAACTCTGCCAAATTTTGATTACTTAAGAAAATAAAGTTCAAGGCCATGGAAAAACAATGTGGCTCTACTGTTAAATTCACTTCTCATTTGCTGTATATATCTTTCATATCATCAACCCTTCTGCCTGCCATGTCTGAAAAGCCATCTCTGTTGTACTTTATCTTAACCAAAGCTTTGTTGACCATCATAATCATGCCTTCATCTCCTCTCAGCTCTCTTGTTGGAGCCTAATTGTTTGTTAATTTAATGAATTAATTTACTTGAGGTAAAAGTATCTATTCCGGCCTTAGGCTGCTAGTGTTTCCTCTGAATTAATACGCTGCATAAAGCATGAATGTCACCAGCCTTCCAGGTATCAGTTCACTGAACTCAGATTTGTTTCAGATTCAAAAGTATGCTGCTTACTTCTTAATTTCCTACAAAAAAAAAGAGACATATCCTCAGTCATGAACTGTATCTATTTCCTTTCACCCCCTACTAGGTCAGTTTATCTCTTAGAAGAATAAACCAACCTGAGGAACCATTCCATAGTTACCATTTCACAGCCAAAAAGAGGTATTGTGCTGGGCCAGATCCTTCCACCCCTGCTCTGTTTACTGGCTGTCTAAGAGCCAGCAGTGTCTATTTTTTAAACTTTAACACTAAGATGTGACAAAGGCAACCTACCCTCTTGTACTATTGGGTTTTTTTTCTAGTAGCACCAAAAAGAGTGAGTAGGGTTTTTTACTTGCAAACTATTGCTTTCATACTTATTTCAGCATCTAGCTCAAGCTTGACAGTTCCATGGAGTTAATCTTCCTCTTCAAACCTGCCTTTTCCAGTTCCCTAGCTCCTCCCTAAAGTTGCTTCCCCAGTTCTAACAAGTGGGTTTATTTTCCCAGTTTTGTACATCAAGATGGCTTTTAGCACCCAAATGGATAAAAACCTAGTTTCATATCTGTCAAAAAGCTGAGCTCTCCCTGGTCTCTGACTGGTAGAGAAGCGTACACATGAGGTTGAGTAAAACAGCATCCCACTCCCTGAGTCACAAAACTTCCCTGAACTGAATCATTCTTTCTGAAATCTTTCTGTTTCCTTTTGCCTTCTTACCCTACATATGGACTGTTTTTACAAAGACCAGTTATATTCAGATATGTAGGTTTCCAAGGTCTATTTTTAGGAAGGATGCAATGATTCATGGTCCACAGACCATGAACTATTCACATAGTAGCCAGCACCTCTGTGTTCTTTAGGAAACTGTCTATTGGATTGTCTTGTTCTAGGTATTATAGCCTGTTTTTTAGGTTATTAGTGTGAAAAGATATAAAAAAACTCGTTGTAGAAAAGCGTTGGTTTGGAATTATTTGCCCATAAGACTGAATGTGGTATTTGAGACTGAACAGGAATCCCTCTGTTTGGATGTGATCCACATTATGGAAATGGAGAACTCCTGGCCTGTGCAAAACTCTCTTGGGTGCATTATACATGGTTACCTCCAATAGCAAATACTGAAAAAGGCTGACATACTCTGCATCCTATGAGAAAAGATCTTACATTTTATTGAACACACAGCGTACCAAAATCTCTCTGTTTTCTTGAAGCTGCAGGTCAGTGGACAGGGTTCCCATGCTGTGGATGTGTGAACAGATGTAAGAGCAAGTTAATTCCTGAGCTGCATCCCCATCCTGACAGCATTCTTGATGTAGGCACAGACTGAACAGCTTTACAAAGCCTGTTTGAGTACAGAGTTCCTTCCTTTGTGGTCTCTTACAAAGGAAGAACCACAGGAAACTTTTTCACTTGCAGCCTCCTACTTTCTTCCTTTGTGGACTGGCAAATTCAGATATTCAAATTCAAATTCCTCATAAATTTCAAATGAGCTTTCCAGATCTATCGCATTTTTCTTTTTCCAGGCTCTTTTGTTTTTCAACTAGAGCATTTTACCACTCTGCTTTTGGAATACTCAAAGATAAACCCACAGAGAAGTGCAGAGGAGTTAAAAGCAGAAATAATCCGCAAGGTGTATTAACAAGCAGAACCTGGATAAGTACAGATTGATTCTCAAATAACTTATTAACCAGTGTTTCATTCAGTCTGTGAAACATTTACTTTCCCTGACAGGGACTTATTGATGTGGGTAGATGTCAATGCAGATCCAAAGAGGAGGTCTTGAACAAACCTGTTCTTCATCACATTTCTCTTTGAATAATTGCAAAAGCAAGGGGTTTATAATTCATTCTCCTTATTTATTTGAGCATGCCAAATCAAGGAGATATTTTGACAACCATTATGTTTTACATCTCATATCCTGAATATCCCTAATGGAGTCACTGAAATTTCTTGCAGAGTACTGTATTGAATGTTAATACATCTACTCCAGTGTGAATCTTCCCAGCATGAAACCATAAATTTTTTCCATCTTCCGTAGCTTTTTATTCTTAGTAGAATACAACTGTTGAAAAAATCATCTTCAAAATTATAATGAATATTCACAGCACTTGGTTTACATTATTTACTTTACTGTAGGTATTTCATACACTTTTTAAAATATCACAGTATCTTAAAAGGATGCAGGTAAAATGAGTCCAAGTAGGCATAGTACCATTACATACCCCTGTTAGAGAAACTCATATATTTGGTGGGGGGAGACAAGTGAATGTGCAAATGTATATAAATAAGCAACTTTTTAACACAGATTATATGGAGCTAACAGAATAGAATAATTTAAGATAACACAGAAAAGAAAAAAAAAACTGAAATAAAAATTAATTGGTCTCCAATTATTGTACAAGTGCTAATGTTATTTTACTTCTCTCATCGGTTCTTTCCATTCTTGTGTCTGTGTGTTCTTTTAACAAACCCCAGAAGCTTCACAGCTGCTACAAACCAGTGTTGCTACAACAAAAACCTAGCAAGTAACACAGAAGAATTCCCCGATGTTTTACTTACCCTTACACATATACTATATCACCACTGAAATGCACCTGCTTACAGATAAGGAACCTGGCAACTTTTAATCAACATTCAATAATATACAAGAGTTCAGGATGGGACATTGAAGATTCTTTCATCAGGCAGAAATTCTATAGGAAGTTTAATTTCCCAGGGTAAAATCTTATCACTGCTTTAAAAGTTTACTCTTATAGAAAGACCAATGGGCTTTTTAACATTCTCAGTTTTGAAGAGCATCATAATATGTTCAGTAAGTAAATGCTCATCTTTGGTTGTTACCGATGCTACTGTGTGGTAACCTCCGCCACATTCTGGGAAGTCCTCCTTCCAAGTATTGCTTAGCTGGTGAAATCTAACTTAAGGTGTTGCACAAATCCATTTTTGAGCTATGCACGGAATGACAAATACTGAATTTATTTTCCTGTTGTGGAAAGAGTAACCAGAAGAACAGAAATATTTTTCCTAATCTTCCTTGGTTTAGAGAAGAACTTCCACTCAGTTATCAGATTAGATTTCTTCAGGATAACTTCATACAAATTTAGTGGTGTTGAGAGCAAAAAACCTGTGGTCTACAAGGATCATTAACAGCAATGAGACAGGTATAGTAGCGATAACTTATTGAATCAATTAATATAAATGGAAATAAATCAATTAAAGGGAAGGAACAGTAGAAGGCACCTCATTGGACACTTTTATCTAAATCTAGTGGAGAGGAGAGCTCTCCCTGTAGGACACTGCTGTTGCTTGAGAGGTTGCTTTTCACAGTGGGCTTTGGGGGCAAAATGTGATTCAGAGAAACCCCACAGGAATTGGCTATGATTTAAGAAATAGACACACAGTGAGTTAGACACACAGCGAGTGAATAAGGAAATTCAGATGGTACAGCTTTTCAGAGAAAAGGAGATGACTCTGACTCATGACCACTTGGGCTGTATCCCTCCTGTAATTTTAGTGGCCTGAAAGGTGACTTTCAATTCAACTGCCCACATTTTCTCCATAGCTGACAGAGGAGGAAGAGTCCTGCAACAGCCTCTTTCTCCTTACTCAGCCCTACTTTAGGCATCTAAGATCCAGAACTGTGCATGTCTTTCCATAAGCTTTCCATAAGCTAGAAAAGGAAGCTGTACAACTTATTTAAGTTAGAAATCCAACTCCTGGAGAATAAAGATTGGGAGAGGGTGAGTGAGTTCGCGGGTGAGTGCTTAGAGAAGAAAATCCTTGATCACTGTTTCACCCAACATGGCAAAATTTAGTGGGCTAGGCCAACAAAGTTTAAAAATGGAAAAACTGGAAATGTAATGCAGTTGATTAAGTTAGTTAACACCTAACAGGGAGACACTCCTGAGGCTCGTGGTGAATTTCCTGTAAGCTAGAGAAGCCTTTTTTTTTTTTTCTGAAAGCCATGTTGTATTTCAATCAGAAGCTACGGCTCAGCTTCAAGCTATTTAACTCAAGGTGGAAAGTACTACATGAAATCTACAGCTATCTTGTGTGATAAGTTACTCAAGATGGGCCAACATAACCTTTTAGGCAAATCATTAGTTATTATAATAATTATTTATATAAGAATAGTAATTCAGGTAGCTTGAACCTGCATGTTTTGAAAGAATTTGTCTCAGATTTAACAAAGTCTTAATATGACAGAGCTGTAGCCTGAAGCATTAGGTCAGTATTTTTCCTCTCATGATACCAGAATTCATCCAGTTTGAAAGCGGTTGCTTTTTATGTAGAGTTACTTCTGCTCCCTTCCCCAGCAAAGGGGAGGGTAGGAAGCACTCCAGGTGCTGACAAACTTCACCTAGAATAGCAAGGTGTGAACAGCCCAGAAAGCTGCAGCCCAGACACATACCTGTAATATGACAGGGAGAAGGGAAAATCTGGAGCAATGACCGAAAGGACAAATCTGGAAGGAAGAAAAAAGACAAATAACATTCTGTTTGGATTTAGTTATCAAAGTTTGCTTTGTAGAGCTAAGGTGGCAAATGTAAACACATGCCTATGTATCTAGCCAGAGCTTTAGTTTGTTCAGTAGAAGATCTACAGCATTGCCCCATAACAGAAATATAACATATTTTGTTTCTAATAGTTTATTGATGACAGCCAGGTGGAGAAATTTAGAATTAACAAGTACCTCATCACATGTAGTACCATCTCAGGATGCCTCTTTTGAGTGTTCAGACTGTAATACACATGTTTTGTGTTGTTTTTGAAAACTGTTAAAGGCAAATGTAAAATAATTTGAAGTACAAGTTTGCTGTGAAGAAAATTAATGTTAGAGTCTTACATAATGGCTCACATTAGATATGTTCCACACACAGTGGCCTTTATGTAGACATTTCCATATCCAGCTAAGGGGTTTTTTTTTGCAAGCAATCAGTGAAAAATTCTACCTGTGAAATGAAAAGCATATTTTCACTAATATATCAGAATTTTTAGGCAGATCTGTTTTCTTATTGAATCTTAATCAGCCTCCTCAGTGGATTAAAATATGCTGTTTTGTTGAGTTCTTTCTCCTGTTTCTCTCTCAGAGGCAAGTGTTACTAAAGCATTACTTGTGAATGCTGCTGGTCCTGGACAGCTTCAGTTTCATTACAGCTTATGAAAACTCTAAAAGTAATTTGCTTTTTTAAACTCATTTTCTTTAAAAAACAGCTTTTCTTTATGAAGCTGTAGTGATGACAAAGTGCTATTTTACTTCCATTATCAGCAGCAGAATGCTGCAAGGTGTGGAGTTGGCAAATATTGCATGACTCAGCCTGATATCTCAATCACGCTCCTAAATAACAATAGATTGACCTTAAGGAAATGCCATTACAGAGAACAGCAAAAATCAGACAGAACAATAGAAAGGAAAGAAGGCCAGTAGAAAATAGAAGACCCTTTGAAACAGGGAGCGTTCTCCCCACCCTACCTTCCAGTTTAGTTTTGTTTGTCTAGAGGACTGTGTAGGCGGTGGACTGCTAAGGACTACCACTTACCTGGGGAGAGACCTGAGCTTTCTAACCCCTGTGAAACAAATACAGAACATTTTTTTTCTTTGTTGTTTTTTTTTTTTTTTTTAATGCAACATTAGTGAATCTTTAAGAACACTTCTCAAAATTAATCATGTATTTGAGGGTCCCTTTGGAGCATCACTTTGGAGCCAGAACACAAATCAGGTCAAACCTATTTGCTGTATTAGTCAAATTGAGGTTTTGACAAATTCAGGGGTTTTTTTGCAGTCATAGTGAGGCAAAGGGCTGGTACTGCTAAGCCCAGAAAACAGGATGATCTCTCTGAAAAAATCCCTTCCTCTAGCAAGGTCCCACAAAGGACAGTTGCAGCTGTTCTCCATTCTGCCCTTGCCTCACTAGTGTTCCCCCAGGACCTTTTCCGGCTCCAGAAGGTCCTGTGAGACCTGCCCAGGAGGTGGAGCCAGTCCCACTGCTCAAGCTGACAGTCTACCAGGGTTGTAAATGACGTTTTATAGGGAGAATGAGGAACTACAGTTTTTCTAATGAAACACTGGTGACTGAGTGGTCACATACAGGTGAGCACCCTGCAGTGATCACAGAAAAGGAGTAGAAAGCTGCAGTGAAGGGGTTATAATAACACCTATTCTCTCTCTGAAGCGTCTCTGAAGCTTCAATAGAACGTCCAGAGGTCCTCTGTCTCCAAAGTCCTTGGTTTGCTGCATTCCACCTGTCCAAATCGCACGTTTTAGGTTTGAAAAACAAATATACTTAATTTTAATCTCAACAGTATTAATGTTAATTTACTATTTAAAATATTTAAGGAGATTATGTGGCTGATATCAAAAAACTCATTTCAAGGGAAGGAGCATTACATGGTAGTGTAGCATTTAAAGCTGGAAAGAACAGTTAGATACTATAATTTTACTCAGCAGTCGCTTTGCTGAGTTCAATTTCTGCTTGACTAAAGCATGACTTGCCAGAAAGGCCTTCGCTCTTGAGGAACATGGTGTTGCTTTCCCTGCTTTTCTAGAGGTAGTCCCCTCTATTTGGCATAGATCCTTTTAAAATGGACACACAGGAGAAAAGAAACCTATCACAGTAGCAACTATTCCAATCAGCCATATTGCGGCAATTAAAGAAATCCGAATGTATTAGTCTTTCATAATTATTGAAGGTGATTTATTAAAAATAGCATTATTTCTAAAGAAAAATTAAATATAAAGTAGATGCAAGCCTTAGGGCCTGTTTAGTTGAGGCAAAAAGTAGCAAGGCTTTGCTTTCACAAGGACTTGTCTGGAGTGTTTAAATGAAACAAAATGTCCCTTCAGCTCTACAGGCATTAAGCTATAACTTTTATAACTTTAACTCATCAGTGTGACTCTATTATGACTCAGAGAGTAAGATGTTATCACTTCATGCACGACCATTTCTGTTAATATTATTTGCTCAACTTATTCTTTTGTGTATCCTTCTGTTTGCAGAGTGAGCAGTAAGGATTCGCTCAGCTTTTGCTTTTAAACCAACGGCAAGGAAAGGAGAGCTGCGTTTGGTAGCATGAAAGCTGACTCGCAAACTTGTAGAGATGTGGAAAATTCCAAAAGATACTATTACCACACAGATTAATTGCTCTAATTAATCTTCAGTTTCCATTGCAAAATGTAAAAAGATCTAGGATCTACCCTTCCCTTCATAGGAAACAGCTGTTCATTAAACAAGCCCATACAAAATCATCCTGTAAGTACTGTTCCAGCAGCTAAATTAATTTCATTGTAGACCCCACCAAAGAATATAATGTGGTTTGTTTTTTTTTTTAAATCTGGATGAATTAACAGGCCGATGTTAGTGATAAAAATACAAGCATACACACACACACACACACACACACACAGAGTCTATGCAGATAGCTCGGGCAGTTGCGGGAATCTACGTAACCAAGACACACTCTGGGTACCAACAGCCCATACTCGAGTTGGAGACAGTGAATCACCTTTATAAACTACCTTGTACTTAGCCTCGCAGCCTCCTGTCAGCCTTATCACTTTTATTAGTATACTTCACTTCCTTAGACTGCTGAAACATAACTCATTTACATGGTAATATCCAAATTTGAGAAAGTTAGAAATGCTCATGCAATACCTATGTCCTATAAATTAATAAGATCTTGGACTATGATCTACATGAATGTCTAAATCTCGCTCTCCTTAGCAAAACTTACAGCTCTTTTGATAATAATGGCAGTTAGTTTTCATTTACTTCAGTGTTTTACTGAACAATTCAAACACCATCGCTGCTTTCCTTAATCCCTCTGTGTTCTCCAGTAGTGTCCCAAGCCAGTTACTCATGAAGTTTCCTAATATTTCTGTGAAAACTGGTGATAATTTGATAAATTTTATTATTAATTTTGTAATAAAAGTACAATTAGGTAACAAAAAACTTTCGAAGGACACCAGAAATTTGACATGAAAACAAATTTCACTTCTGAGCATAGGAGAGTACAAATCTACAATCAGTTTGCCTAAATTCATTTTGGTGGATTTCATAGTGCAACTCTACATAAAAATGATGGGGAGATAGACCTGAATCACTTTTCACTGAAAATTATTGTTGCAGTCGAGCTGCATTGAATTTAACAGATCCAGGATTTAACACTGGTTTCGTCTAGGAAATTTCCATTTTTGCTTGTCAGTCACCTGATAGATACATGGGTAAGAAGATAACAGGTAAGAAACTCTCTACAGATGAAGTTTTGAGCTTTTGAATGCAGGATGTGTCTATCATTCACTCATCCATATTATACACAGGTGCAACTTTAGCTAAAAAAGCATCTCTACTGAATGCAAAGGAGAAGCCCAGGTGCATAAAAGTAGTGTATGCCTACATGATTGCTGTTTCTACCACCAGAATGAAAGCCTTGCAAAAATTTTTAATAAGAGGATAATTGCCATTTGGAAAGGCTTTAAGAGGGTAAAGTTTCAGAACTGACATTCCAGGAAAAGACAATTTTGTAATACTTTCCCAATTCCAAATTTAAACCAAAAATGAGATGAGTTCATGAAAATTATAACCTCAGATTTATACTAAAACTTTATACTTTATTTCTATGTATTTTATTTATACTTTTAAATAATAAAGTATATTATTTATACTTTTCATGTAAAAAGAGCAACATGTAAGTCTGTTCCAAACCTAAAAAGCAGTACCTTCAGCAAAGTTCTATTAGAAGGGACTGACAAATGCTTCAATGTTTCTTTGGAGACCTTAAATTAGACATCAGATATGAATTGCATCTTTCCAAAAGTTTTTCATTCTTCCAGCTAATTGATTCTGAAATGTTTAAATACAGTTTGAAAACCAATTACAAAAGCACATTAACAGTGGTTACACAACAATACAGCTTCATCATGGCCTATAAAGCATTCTTCCAAACACCTATTTAGATGCAAATCCTGTCTTTGTGTGTTTGAGCACACTGATTTGCAGGAAATTGGGGTCATAACACCTGTGGTCACTTATGGGTCAGTGAACGCTGTGACAACCGCATATACCATCAGTGAGGTGTGATGAGAACAACTAAGTTTTATGACATGAATAAGCAATTTGTATTAGAGGAAATAAAAAAAAATATTCAGGAAGTACTAATGTTTCTGTGAAAAAGTATGGATCTAACTGTTCCAGAAGGCAGCTAATATTGGAAATTCAGCCCAAGACCTCAGAAGAGCTTCTATACTTTGTGGCCTTGGAAAAGATCTATCTTTTGACTTGGAAATTATTTGAAAACACCTCTATCAACAACCAAAGTGGAACTCACACGGTCAAACCAAGCTTTACAGGGAAACAGTGCGGTCATCACTTCGGAGTTTTAATGACAAGATGCCTGAAAGCCTGAAGCTTGAACGAACACTGTCAATGGCAGTTACTGACATAAAAGAGGGAGGGGAGAAGGCAGCTGAGGTGAGGGGGCATACTAATACCCTCAAAATTTGGTTAGGTAAACTAGAAAAATAGACTCCTTGAAAGGCAAATGAAGAGCTAGGAGCTCTTCTTAATGAGACCTAGATCGGGAACTTAATTTACATCCCTTTCCTCAGTTTCTGGAGGAATTGCCCCATTGCTTACAGTGAATGTTTAAAGAGACCAGCTGGTTAACCTATTTGTCTGAATTCAGTATCCTTTCCACTTCAACAACATCCTCTTGCGACAGACACTCCTGTACCTTTTTCCCTACTGTGCAAATTACATGTGATCCTTAGCTTAGGATGCCTTTGCTGTACAATGACACCAGCAGAACTTTACAAGGTGGGAAAGCGCTGTTTCCAAGTAGCTAGTTGTAAATGTACAGATTTACAGACAGATTCACTACAACATTCCCTGCTTGGTATCTAAGTAGATAAAGAGGCAGTAGTGACGATGGAGAGAAAAAGTAATTGGCAGTCTAGGTGGGAGGGAGGAAAAAGGTAGAAAAGCTGGATAATTAGGAAGAACCATAACTATACTAATGACCAAAAATTTGGTGTAGTGAATAACAGGGTATTAAACATCTCAGAAAGAGACCTGTCATAGCCAGGATTATATTCACAACTATTAACATTGTAACAATCCATAAAAATGTTAGGTAACATAGGTTGATTGATTTTTTTTCTACTTTGATTTTTGGACTGGATGTTGACATTTAAATGCAGCACTGGATAAGAATCATAGGAAGCAAAGTCAGATTAGACATTGTTGGTGCAGAGACAGCAGAGGAAATAACTTGGGACACGATTATATAAATGGCTCATCAGGTAGCAACTTATAAAGAAACATGAATAAGTTTAGAGGCAAGAACAACAGGATCTTTGTCATACTCCTTGTTGAACTTGTAGAAAACAAATACCATGTACGTTAACTTTTGAGATTTAGAGAAACATCTATGTCTTCTGGGAAACTGATGAATCCTGGAGCTTTTTGTGATTTCCTGACTGATATTGTTAGAATTATATCTGACTTCAGTTTCCACTTAGGAAGTGACTCCTCTACCTAGTTGATGCTATCAGCTCTCAGAGGGGGCTTTTTCTTCCTCTCCATAATGCAGAGGCCTTCATCTCTGCTTTGATGTTGGTGCTTACTGACCACCATATTTCTCAGTGATGACTGATGAACTGAATTAGCTGTGCCATAACTTTGGAGACCTGTAAAGACTCTGTTTAAAGTTCCTAAAGTAATGTAGAGTTGAGCCAAAATAACTTATTGGGCATATCACAAGTCATTTGGCTATTTGGGTGTTGCATGATCAGAGCAGATAATAATGCCTTTCTCCTCTACGCAGAAAAGACAGACAAGATGTTCAGAGCTGGTGTCTCTCTGCTAGTATTTATTTCACTTGGTGCATTCGTTTCTTTGCAGTGTTGTGAACTGAGATCAATAACTATACCTTTTAAATGCAATGGTTATTATTAGATGTGTGCAGAGGTGGATGGTTATCTAGGAACGTACCAAAATGGACTGAAACTGGCATTTGGTTTCAGAACCATTACTAAGTTTCATGTGCTTAGTTAATCATTTCTGTTATGCTCAGTCTCTAAACGAGTACCTGTATATTATTAACAAGAGCTATGGCAGCATCAAGTATGCCTTAAATGGCTCTTCAATAGCTCCTTGCAGACCACCAAAACAAGAAGTTAATTGTTGAGAGGGACAAGCACCTGTTTCTCATTCACTGAGATCTTAAAAAAAAGCACACCAAGGTCTCTTCCTTCTTTATCCAAAATTTTTCTGTGAAATTGCCTTAGAAACATGCTATTATTGCAAAACCGAGCACCTCTTTTCTTATCCTGACCTTAGTTGCACCAGTAATTAGCTGACATGACAATAGATGAGCAAGTGATCATGTCTGCAAGTGTAGCCAACTGCAATTTTCAAAGGAAATATCTTTCTTCTTTGCTTTTCCACTGTCAAGGTCCAATCCAAAAGTAGTTACAAACTTTTGTGTGGGACAGCCTTTTGCAATGGATTTTGCTTAGACAGACACTGATCAGGGAGTTACTGTGATTGGTTACAGAGACAATTTCCCAATCTCCTATTAATTATCTGTTGTTAATGTTAACATGATGTTCCATACTGACCCTGGATACTCTATAAATGTGAGACAGTGTCTCATGCCTAAAGAGCAAGTAGCATAGTTTCAGTTTCAAATAGAGAATTTCTGACAAAATACAAGTCTCTCCAGGTTTCTGTGAAGCCTAGATACTTCTGTCCACAGCAATTTCTTATCTTTGACATAATTAGGCTAGATAAATTTAATCTTTGCTGTGAATCCTGCAAGTCAGCAAGACCAGGTAGTCATTCTATATGTGGAGAGCTGTAACATCTTACTTTCTGATCAACTTGGTAGGCTTTATGGACATTTTGACCTTTTAGGTCTTCCCCATTCTAGGTGTTCATTTCTATTTTGGGCTTGAAATAATCATACTCTGCATTTGTGAAGTATATCTAATTCAGGAGAGGAGGGAATGTTCAAAAGAAGATGTTATAGAATAGGGATTTTCAGACTACTCTCTGTAAATCCCTGAGTTCTGTTGACTATGCCTTAGGAGGTCTTTAAAAGCAAGAAAATGCAAATTCCCATATGCTATGTGAGGTATTCGAGCAATTCTCTTAGTGGATCCATTTGTGTGGATCCACATCTCTACCAGAAATATGAAGGAGTTTATAAATCAAAAGAATTTGTAATGTCACAACAGAAGCTACTAAAATGTAGCTACTACTAGGGTCCAATCAGTAGGCTTTCTGTCCCAGTAAATAAACTCCTTAAAAAGATTGTTGGATGATACAGAGCAGAGGTTGTAATCTACGCTATGTCTCAGAGTAGTTGTTATCATGGTCCATATATGATTAAAATCATAAAATATTACAAAAAGGCTCTGTCATTACTGAATGTCTTTTTAATAATGTGTTTTCAGATGCAAAGGGGTCATTACTATTTGTGATTTTTGCTATTTTGTTATGATCAGTTATCATCAAAAAGACATTTCTGTGTGCACCATTCTTGAATTCCTTAGTACTCACTATTGAATATTTATTTTTCATTTGATGTTCAACTGTTTAATATTCACCATAAACCCTTGGCAGATGTATATTATAGTGAAAATTTCTTCAAAGTAGGGTAGGGAGCACTGAATATGATACTGTTTTGGTAAATGAGTAGGAGAAGGGAAAAGAGAAACATAGCTGATATTCTGATGTGACATCAGTAACAACAAAACGGGTGCCAGCTGGATATAGCATCAAAGTGGAACAACTCCTCTAGGTGTTGCATTGTTGTCTCTTCACATACTTGCTCTACACATCATCTAAGTAGCAATCAAGCTGAGAAGATTTTTCTGAACTACCTTCATTTTAGTTGATTTCCTCTTGAGAAATTGCTTACAGAAATGATATCTTGATTTAGGAGTTTGAGGTGTATGAATCAAAAGGAACATTTTTCTTTTAGACTAGCTCATATCTTGATTAAAATAAACATTTCTTTCTTCAGAATACATCGGTTAAAAATAAACAAATTCAAAAAGCGGCGTATTCTGGAGCAAACAGTAAAACTAGACAAGATTCTGGTAGTTCAGAAAAAAAATGTAAGGGAATTAAAGAAGAGACAGAAAGATCAAGACATGAGAAACAATGTGATGTTGTGTGGAGAGGGTCCAGTGCCTCTCTGACACCCGAATGGAATAATTTCCCACAAAGTAGAAAAGTTTCCCAATAGAGGTGGCAAAGCTCATTTCCGTGGCTCATGAGCTGCACAGTGCTGTGGTGCTGTAAGAGCCAAGGAAGGAAGATGGAACCTGCAAGGCACAGGCACAGGTCAAACAGTTAGAGAAATAAAGCATGTGGGAAAGGAAGCAAGAGTCAAAGGAAGCAGGAACAGGCAGGGGGGCTCTGTTTATTCTTCCCAGTGACTGAAAACACTCAGCACATGCCACTGAGAATATTATTGTATTTTATTTAAGGGAATATTTGTTTAGGTGAATATTAAGGGAATATTTGTTTAGGTGAAGATTAAACTAAGAAATTTCAGATCTATGGGAACAGGGTCCTGTGATGTGTTACTACACGTTGTGCAGGACTGAAACAATGCTGGAGGTCTGAAAAAATGACAGGAAGGACAGTTGTGCTTCCAATCTCTCACTCAAAAAGATTCGGTCCAGTAGCTGTAAATACTTTGTTTTCTGATTTTAAGATGTTCCTGCTGACTATTCAAAGCTGAAATCATTT
This sequence comes from Nycticryphes semicollaris, assembly GCA_013400055.1. Lineage (NCBI taxonomy): Eukaryota > Metazoa > Chordata > Aves > Charadriiformes > Rostratulidae > Nycticryphes > Nycticryphes semicollaris. The sequence goes on from VXBJ01003458.1 coordinate 1,519,910, forward strand.
AAAGGGGCGTTTGTGAGCTCCACTAACCTACTTGCAAAAGCACTCAGTAAGAAATATCTCAGGCTTTTTTGCTGCTTTCCACACACAACTTCTTATAGAGAAGAAACCTTTTTCTGTGAGTTAGCAACTGCTAACGGCGTCTAATGAAGATCAAGGGAAAAATTAGTTCTTTCCCACATATTTTTCAATGCTGGTAGAAAAGGCCTTCTTGTTTGTGTTTTTTATTAAGAACACATAAGTACTTATTTTTAGAATAGCTACTTTCTGTGTTCTGATCTATTGCGCAGCTCAGACACAGAGCTTTGTGTTCAGACAAACTTTCACTGTTCTTCTGGGCAGAAAGCATGAGAAAAACTCATGTCTCTGTCTTGTCTTAATGTCAGCATAACTGATTTTAGCTAATTTTTAGAAATTAACATCAAGATAGGGGCCATTTTTTGTGTACTTAGTTTGGAGCAGGCTGGCGAGTGAATGCTTGTTATAATTTATCTGCTTCAATGTGTATTCGTAGTGAGAAGCTATAAAAAAGAATGCCCTTTAGGATAATCCAGATTTTTTAATGGTGATCTGTGTTGTGGGTTTTTCTTAATGTTACCAAAGGAAGACAGGACTGAGCATGAGTCATAGAGGGAGGAAAAAAGAGCGAGTCACATTTTCAAAATAAATTCTTGGTGATAAATGCTGAATTTTGAGCCTCAAAATGGAGAGTCCCCAAATCACTAGCTGCTGTATTTCTGGATACTGTTCCCTGATTCATCTGCATCACGAAGGACAAATTACAGAGGACAAGATCCGGAGAGAAACCCTAAACCCAGCACAAGCTGTGTGATGGAGGGGGCCAGCAGAAAGCACCTTATTTGCCCTTGTAGCAGTCAGCAAGGAATGCGCAAGCCAAAAGATTAATGTTGCTGAGTTTAGGCATGTTAAGAGCTGTACAGGATACTTCTGAACCCCTTTTCAGCCCAGAGGCACATAGTTCTGGCTAAGTACCCTCTTACATCTCGAAGAAGACTCTTCAAAACTCTCTACCAGCCCAGCCCAGAATTCCCAGTGCTTTCAGCTGGATTTCTTGCTGCTGAACTGGGCATCAGTTCCCTTTCTTTTCTTGTACACAAGAGGGTATATAATTTAGCTAAGTGGCCTCAAAGAGCTTATTGTTGGTAGCATGGTGTGGTGAAAGGGGTGTCCTATCTACTCAGCCTTAGAGCCGACCTGTATTCAGCAGGGGTCTTGGGCTCATCCCATGAGAGCACCCATCCATGAGGAGAAATCTAGTTGTTAAACTCCAGCAGTTAAACTCAGAAACATTAGCTGTGGTCTCACATACAAAATATTTATATTCCTTTTTCTAAATTCTTAATGAAGTGTCTACACAACTTGGCTAATAGTGCCTGAGAGAAACATTGCTTGCAGACACCTTGGCATGGAAGTCACGTTATTTTCTTCTCCTTTTTTTTTTTTTTCATTGCTAAAAGCAATTACCAACAGAAATTTTTCTTCTGTTCATCTGTTTATATCTGAAGTTGTAATCCCCAGCTTTTGACTGAGGTCTGTAAAGATCATAATCCTGTTTTATTAACACAGATCCCTGGAGTTCAGACTCTAACTCTGTTGTTGCTATTGCAAAAGCCAATTAGATCAGACAAGAGCCCAACAGCAAGTGGAGAACAAGCAGCAGGAGCTGCTAATATGTTAGAAATCAAATACTGTACCTCGTTATACATGATTATGAAGTTGTGGTGTTCTATGTCGCATATGCTACACTGTTGAATTTGTGGGACTGCAGGCCTAGTTTATCATTTGCATTGAACTTTGTCTTGATATATTCGGGGAATGCAAACTGCTATTGTCCAGGCTGGCTTTAAGTTCACAGATAGCCATAACTGCCTAGGACACCAGAGCATCAGGTTTTCTGCAAGGGCGTTCATCCTGAGGATGATGTTCCTGTGCTAGGCTTGAAGGCCTGGTGAGCCCATACTGTCTCAGCTTGCTTTAAGAGTTTGCTTTGCTGAGCTGTACACACCTCACAGCAGTTATATCGGTGTTTATATTTAACACTGTGATTTTTTGGACTGTGCACTGCAATTCTTAACGCCTCACAAACAAGAGCTGCTATAGGACTTAGTATGAAGTGCATGGCAGAAGAAAGTATTGGTATCATCTGGATTCCTGTAGGAAAGTGATCTCAGTCTAGCAATGTATTGCCAGAGGCATCTCGTTTTCTATGTGTGCCTCATCTCTTCTTGTTCCAGCCCAGGAACAATTATAATCACAGAATCACAGAATATCAGGGATTGGAAGGGACCTTGAAAGATCATCTAGTCCAATCCCCCTGCCAGAGCAGGAACACCTAGATCAGGTCACACAGGAATGTGTCCAGATGGGTTTTGAATGTCTCCAGAGAAGGAGACTCCACAACCTCTCTGGGCAGCCCATTCCAGTGTTCTGTTACCCTCACTGTGAAAAAGTTTTTCCTCATATTTATGTGGAACCTCTTGTGTTCCAACTTGTACCCATTGCCCCTTGTCCTATCATTGCCTGTCACTGAGAAGAGCCTGGCTCCATCCTCCTGACACTCACCTGACACTCACCTCCTGACACTCACAATTGCTGGATCTTTTGGGCACACTGCTCCATTTTGCTACTGAATGGTTTAGAGACACTTTACAGTGACATTTTAATGCCTATCCTGAGATTTTAAGTGAAGGAATAGCACCCCTTTTGCTCTGCAGAACAAATTCTCTTGGTCCCCTCTCATGGAAATTTTATCTTTTGTTCCTCATTGTTTTCTGCAATGCAGTCTGAAAAGAAATTACTTATTTGTAGTGTTGAATAATAAACTACTCAAGAAAAAATAAAAGCAAAAATGGATAGCACTTTTTATACTATAAAAGCAGAAAATGTGCAAATTATGATATTGTACTGTTATATAAGAGCTCAGTAAATTAGTCTTGTCTGTCCATTATCTGTTTAAAAGAGAAACTTTTAAACCTTGAATGAGAAACAGTCATTTCTCAGAGTAACTTGGTTGCTCCAGCAACAATATTAAACTGTGTGGTTTTGTCAGCCAATATTTTATTCCATGGAGTACATACCATTATTGTCAGGTATATGAAAGACAATTTCCCTTCTTCCTACGCATGCTTGTCTGCTTGGTGGTTCTTCTTTGCAAGTCTGCACTAAGTCCTATATCTGCTCTCTCCATTTGCACGTGAATTTGTGCTAATCACATACATCAGTGACTGGCATTTTCTGTTTGCTGGAATACATTTTTTACACAACAGGAACCCGCTGCTGCTGGCACACTGTGATCTGCACAATTACTGTGTCACCTTATAGCCTGAAGTGACCTTATAGTCTGAGACTATAGGAAATAAATTCTCTGGAGATGTGATGCTATCTCTGAGCCTGAGGACATTCTCAAAGATCCCCAGTAAAATACCAGTGAGGCAAACTGGTGGGAGAGAAAATATGCAGCTGAACTCACAGTGATGACTTACAAACTATGAATATCTACTATAACTGAATGGCAAAATATAGTTCTCAGTCATCACTCTTTCTGTGGCAGTGTCAAGTAAGTTTTTGATAAATAAAAAATGCACGGTATAGAAGAACTGAGTCCTGCAAAACAGTAAAGAGCCTTGAAAACTTTCCTTTCATCTGTCATTTCTAAGTCCTGAGAGAGTCTCTTAAAGCTTCTAGAAATATTAATGCTGAATCACTGTAGACAGTGTGCAATGGCTATGCAAGGAGACAGAACGTTGACTCAGGCAACATTAATACCATCTTCCAAACAAACAAGGTCAAAAACCTTTAAAAAAGGATTATTTTTTTTTCTTTTTTCTTTCTTTTTTTTTTCTCCCTTTCATTTAAGCAGGCAAGGATATGATTTAGGTAACAATGTGACATGGATGCTTTATCCAACCCCAAACCTACACTATTTCCTGTTGAAAAACAGCAAAAATATGTCAGCTCTTAATTAAGTTTTCACTTGCTTCTGGGTTGTGGGTTTTTTTCTCTATTATTTCTAGGATATAATCCCATGTGAAGTATAGGAGAGCACAATCTGTGTGAAGTCTTCACTGCCCCAAGATTAAGCTGTTGCCTTTGGGACAAAGGCAGGAGTTATAAGGTGGTATGTCTGTGAGGCTCTGACCACCCCTTTTCATTCAGGCACATCTACAGTTGCTACAAAAGAAACACCAGGGTGGTTCAGCTGGCGAAAACAACTAAACAGTCTCAAGACTTTTACTATGGGTTGGTGCAGGAGGGTCTGAGTAAAAAATATAATGAAGTCAATAAGGATTTTCATTGTGCTTCAGCAAGGATTAGAGCAGGTATTAGAGCAGCATCTTAACCTCTTCTTCTCAGCAGATGCCCAGTTTTGGGGCAATTATGGGGGCAATGCTGGGTTTCCTCTGTGAGACAGGGGTGAGGAGCACTACAGGCCAAAGCACCCTCTCTGATGCCAGCTGTCTGCAGCTCTCAGTGCTCCATGAGAGTGGAAATGAAACTATACATTCTGGTAGCATGACCAGTAGATTAGGACAGCATGGTGTAAAATTCAAATGAATTTCTGAATATTTGGCTCAGCTACATTTATTGCTTAGATGAATTCAATGAAAGCCATGTAGAAGTGTGGAAACTATGACCCTGATACTTTTTCTTTGCCTTGCTAGAAGGACACCATAGATTTTTGTAAGGATGTGTGACACCCTACAAGTTTCAGGCCATTTGTACTGCGCATTCCTCCCTGATGAAATAACAGTAACCAAAGTGATGACTTATTCTGTCTCAAGAGCTGCTTCAGAGATGTTTGGACAGTTTGCCCCTTCTTAGAGTGTCCCACTGTTTGTGTCTGCTCTGCTTTTATATTTAAGCAGTCATACCACAGGTTACCCTTGGAGCTGAAATTAACTTCGTTTTTCTACTACCTGATATCACATTATGTGGAATGTTATAAAAGATAAGGAATTGGAAGGCTTCTTTCATGCTGGCCTATAAATAAAATGTTTGTGTGTTAGGGCAGGATAGGTTTTTTGGTCTCAGTATGATAAAATTATACAGACTAGCCCCACTAGACTGCGTTATCATACATGTGCAGTGGCACAGAGGTAACTTAAGCCATCAGAAGGAACAGATGAGCAATAGTCTTGAAAAAAATGTCAATTTTGTGAAGTAAGATGTTAAACATGCTTTATATCTCCACAGCCCACACTAGATGTAGCATATGCACACACAGGCACACATTCCATCCTGAGGTTTAAAGCAGGTCATTCCTTCTAACAGAATTATTAAAACCAGTACTTTAAATACCTCTGTAATTTTACTTTCCTCTGGCATTTTCAAAACACTTGCTATTTTACTTTATTATTCCACTGATATGAGCAAGACTTGCAAATGTAGAACATTATATATATATTTTTTTTTGGTGAGGTTGCATCAAAGTAAGAGTGGAGCTATTGTTATTTGCGTTGGATTCTCACGTAGAACTAAGTGAAGGAGGAAGGAGACATTTACATTTATACATTATACAGAATATATGCTTTGTTACAACCCTGTTCTTAAGCTCCAATCCTCTACATCAGGGTTTGCAAATGAAACCTACCTAACATATGAGCAACTACAATAATGAAGCTGAAGTTATTAATGTTCCTCTAATTTCACAGCATTCAAGAAGTCACAAACTCAAGTCTACTGAACAATATGGCTGGACTTTCTACGTAAGGGATCTCCTCAGGGCAGAAGGAAAGTTAAAGAATAACGACTTTTTTCACAATAAAGAAGCTTTTTAACCAGTGGAATATTTTTACTAATGGTAAAAGGTACAAGGAAAATTGGTCACTGTTAAATATGCTTTAATTAAATAAAATTCAAATGCTTTCCAAACTGACCTGAACAAAAGAAGGAATAGGCTATATAATAAACCTCACACTGTTCAGTATTATTAACATGTAGTTATCTCATATAGCACCTCATGTGCTCAGAGCTATGAACACATTCACAGAAAATATTTTATTTGGTTGTATAAAAAGCTTGTAGTATTAACAAATGACTCCTTCTCTCCTTTTCCGCTGTTCAGTACTACCAGCACTGCTCTTTGTGCACAGATAAGTGCTACTTGACTTAAAATGTAAAGAAATAGCATCTCACAGCTGCCTGTACCCAGGCAATTTGCCATTAAGTGAAGCATGCCAAACGAAAGGTTTCAGTGTAAGGCAGCAGCAGCTTGTTCCAGTGTGAATAAGAAACATGTAGAAGCCCCATTGAATAGCAGTATATTCAGTGCTACCATGAGTGTGGGGATAGTATGTAGACCTGTGCTTCATGGTGCACAAGTTGTTATGCAATGAAGAGTAAAAACTTTGCACAATTAATTTCAAAGAATTTGTAATGGGTTTAAACTGCACAGCAAAGACATAACTACAGGCCTTGAAGGAATTTTTTAAAATTATACCTTCCCCTCTAGTTACCAGGATTTAATTATTAAACCTCAGTTTCATTAACATGTCAATTTACATCATTTCCAGTGTGCCTCTAAACTTGCTAACAAAATTTCTTAACCACCAGGGGAAAATCTGATATTTTAACTAAGAGCCAACTGCAATCAAAACAGGTTAAAATATTCATTCTTTAATGTTGGTAAAAATCATAAGAATTTTAAAAATACACATTTTTAAAGTGGAGGAAATGTATCAGATTTTAATGACAGCGGTATCAGTAACAAAAGCTGCATGCAATTTATGCAACCAAATTTTGCCATAAACTGTAACCAAAAACCTGTATCTGACTGGTCTTTTAACAGTGAGGAATTTAATATTGATATTGGAGCACCAACATTTCCCACAGAAATTACATTTTCTTAACATTTTTCTTAATAAATACTAGGATATCCTCCCTCCAAATAATAGACAGTCTCTAAATATTTGCCTGTCTCTAAAAGAAATACAATATCTATCAGCATAGAAGATTCACTTCCACTAAATTCAACATCCTCATTAGAAGTTTTGTAATGCTAAATCCTTTCCCAAAACATTGCAGTTGTCCATAATGCTATATACACCATCGTTTCTCTCAGCAGTGAAATACTGAACTTATCCCTCGAACTTGCCTTTTCAATTGTCAGTTTGTCAACATAAAGAAGCTTTTGTTTTTTAGTATGTGTTGAGCATTTTGTAGTTTATATGATGTTATGTACAGTAATATTTCCAATAATGGTGATGTTTACATCTGTCAGGCTATTGGCGTTATCAATGCCATTGTGAAACAGAAAATGCCTTCTTCCACTGATGCTTCATAAAATCCTGCATTTCTGGTACCTAAGGTAGTTTTAAGCTCTGGAACATTTGAAAAGCTCTGGAACATTTGAAAAGCTTTGGAAAGCTTTCTTTCTTAAAGCATAGCATTAGAAGTCCTGTCATGCACTGACTGTAATGGATTGTTACAGTCCTTAACATAATGCTATGCCTCATGTTACACACTAGAAATTAGACATTACATTTCCTGTTCAGCTGCAAGTTTCACTGATCCCAGTGTGTGTGCTCTGAATACCATTTATATTTTTCCATGAATCTAGATTACATTACTTCATATCTGTAAGAGTATCATACTGTGCTGCTATGTCAAGTAAGCAACGGGGATATTGAACCTAAATATTTAACATTAAGTAAAATCTTGCCAATATGCTTATATTACATGCAGTCATTATGAAAAGAAAAATAAATAATCCTATTAAATTTATTGTTCTATTATTTATTATTTATAAATTATTATATCATTTTATTTATTTATTCAAAGTAAAGTCAGACACATCAGGTACAAGTGAGAGGGGTATACAAAAGCATGCCAGCTTCTTTTTGCTCTTGTAGCTGAGGCTGAGCTCCACAAACAATCAGAAGCACCTCACTACTGATGAGTATGTAGGCTTGCTAGCAGCCGGCGGCTGTGAGGGCAGAGGCCAGGGCAGGATGCCTGGTGAACTGAGACATTTGAGCTCTTTTTCACTGTGAGCTCCAGATGCTCTTTGAAAATGATGGGCCCCTGCCTGAATTCACTGTTTGGTCATAAATTGTAGGTTGAAGCAGGGGAGAGGAGATCTTTCCAGCAGGGTCATGACCCTGCAAGGAAAGCCAGCTTCATTCAGCCTTTCATAGAGGGCTTCGATTCCCTGTGTATTATTTACCCTCTCGCCTTCATTAGAATCATAGAATCATAGAATGGTCTAGCCTGGAAGGGACCTCTAGGGTCATCTAATACGACCTCCCCGCAGTCAGGAGGGACACTCCCAACTACACCAGGTTGCTCAGGGCCTCATTGAGCCTCACCTTAAATATCTCCAGGGAAGGGGCCTCAACCACCTCCCTGGGCAACCTGTTCCAGTGGTTCACCACCCTCATAGTAAAGAACTTATTTCCAATATCCAATCTAAATCTGCTCTTCTCCAGCTTGAAGCCATTGCCCTTCGTCCTGTCACTCCAGGCCTTTGCAAACAGACTCTCCCCAGCTTTTCTGTAGGCCCCCTTCAGGTACTGGAAGGCTGCTATTAGGTCTCCCCAGAGCTTCCTCTTCTCCAGCTTCCTCAGTCTGTCCTTGTAGCAAAGGTGCTCCAACCCCCTCATCATCTTTGTGGCCCTCTTCTGGACCCACCCTACCAGGTCCATGTCCTTTCTATCTGGAGGGCTCCAGACCTGCACACAGCACTCCAGGTGAGGTCTCACCAGAGCAGAGTAAAGTGGCAGAATCACCTCTCTGGACCTGCTAGCAACACGTCTTTTGATGCAGCCCAGGGTGTGATTGGCCTTCTGGGTTGTAAGTGCACAGGTTTGGTTGGTACAGAGTGAAAGTTTTCTGAGGCAGACAATTCCCTCTCTGTGAAATGCCTACCATGATACAACCTTGCTCATTACTTGGGTTGGTAGACACAGCAGCAGTAATAAGAGCAGCAGCCAGTTACTGGACATACAGTTCACTGAATCAGAAGACATCCTGCACTGTGTACACTGGGAAAGATGCAGCAGCAACAAGGCCTTAAGTCTGTTGAAGGAAGGTGCGTGTGCTGTATTGATATTCTTCTCTGATATTCTAGACTGTACTCATTCATCAGCATTTAGGTCTTCATTTGTAGAGAATAGCTGAATGAACGACATGTTTTTTCTTTTAATCTTGTTGCTGCTAACGTGCAGAAATTAAGGTTCTCATGTACATATTTTGCGTGGCAGAAGAGATAAGAACCAGCAGATAAAGTTCAAAACGTCAGTGTGAAAAAGTTCAACCTGTCTTACATTTGAGTAAGGGACTTATCAAGAACAGGGAGGAGTAAGGAACACAGCTGGCTTTTCAGATAATGTTCTTAACCTTATAGGACCTCCCAAAATGTATTGCAAACATGCAAAGGATTATTTCTTTCTCATGTTTACTTCATTTTTTTATTGTGACAGAGAGGGGATGTATCAGTGACTGAAATGCCTTTCTATTTAGGACTATTAAAAAAATGAGTAGGTTAGAAGGGTCCAGCTGTGGATGACCTGTGTATATCAGGAGCTCTTCCCATTACAAGCCAGTCATAATGGTGTCTCTGTATCTTTCTGTCTGCAGAGACTGCTCCATTTCCTGTGACAATAATCTCCTGAAACAGGGCAGGAAAAAACAAACCTCAAAGAGGTGTTGCAGTCCTATCACTTATCTTTCTCCCTTGACTTATTCTCTCTGGAGAGCATGGAGATTGCAGCTGTGCTCCTGAGAATAGTCATGCTAGGAAGCAGGAGGGTTCTTGCCCCCATTAACTATGTTAGTTATTATGCAGAGAGTCTGGCCCTCAGGATACAGAACCTCACAAATACGATTTTATAAGCGAGGAGCTCAGTTTTGTGTTGATACTGCAAAATATTCCAAAGGAACATTGCAGAACACGTGTAAGGTTTGAGGCAGGCTTAGAGGCAACAGGGTTCTGTTGAACATTCAAATCAAAATGCCAGCCTTGACTTAGTTAGAACTGGTTAAGAGTGGAATGCTGAGTAGGTGTTGGAATAATATTATTTTTTTTCCAATTAAATGGTTGACTTCTCCTTTTGAAGTTATGGAAGACAGTTATGTTTAAAAAGATTGTATCAACATTTGTGGCTATATTTGAGAAAGTTTCACTACTTGAAAAGGTAAACCTTCACTTTGCATAGCAACTTTATTTTAGGTTAACTGATCATTGGCTCATCAAGGGTGAGTACACTGCCATATTTCCATGTCGTAATAGTACCTATTATGCCAGTGACTGAAAGACTAGAAGTATATGAGGGAAGTTCAAAGCATGAAATTGTTTGTACCTTAATAATTATCTAGGGAGTTACACTGAAAAATAGTTGTTACTGCATAAAACTGAGTTCCTCTCTTGAAATCATTTGTCCCCTCTATGCCTTCTGCATATGCTACCAATTTATACAGACTTTAAAAAGAGAATCATAATTGTAGGCAAGACAGAAAAAAAAAAAAATCCATGACAACCTTTTTCTTTTAGTGACTTCTGGATCATGTTTTTCCACTCAAGCTGACGTGTCAATTTTAAATAGCACTTTGTTCAAAATCACCAAGATATGAAATAGTTGTCTTGCAAGGACAAAAATAGCTTAGCACATAGTGTCAATAGAGAAACAAAAGTTTCTGTTATAAAATTTTGTCTTTTATATTATTTGGATGTTGACCTTTCCTGTGTGATCTCAGACTTCTTACTTAACTAGATTCTCAGAAACTTAGCATGCTGCCTCACTACTGGAAACTGCTAGCAGTTCTTACACCTTCAGCCTGATATTGGATTTACACGGCAATTGACTCTGCCTTTATATCATCTGTGTGGCTGATTAAATGTTAGTGTTTCAGCACTAACGAGGTTAAACCAGGAAAACTTTAACATTTTGAGCTCCCCAGTAAAAGAGAGAGATGGACAAACTGCAGTAAGCCCAGATCCACTAAGATTAGGGGACTGGCACAAATGCATGCAAGGAGGAATTAAGAGACCTAGATTTTTTTCAGTATGGGAAAAAGAAGGCTAAGGGGAGGTCTAGCTGTCTTCAATGACTAATGGGGAGGTACAGAAAAGAGGTGAATGGGGAAAGAAGGAGAGACAGCGGTCTCAGGCCAGAAATTCTGATTGAATATCAAGAAAAAAAAAATCCCTGTGAGTGTTGTGAAGCATTGGAATATGCTGTTCAAAGAGGCTGTGGAGTCTCCAGCCCTGGAGATTTTCAAGTCATGACTGGACACAGCCCTGAACAACACAGTCTAACTTCAGATTTAGTCCTGCTTTGAGCATGAGGAAGGCTTACATTTGTGATTCCAATAGCTACATGGGTGAAACAATCTCTCCTTAGACTGTCAGCTTCCTAGCTTCATGAGACTTTCAGTTTTTTTCAAATCTTTCTTATAATGATGAATCATTAAGGCAGTATGTGGATGAGTGTCATTCTTTACTCCAGCCTAGCTCCAAAAGCATTCAAAATAGGGCCTACACAGCTCCAAGCTCTCTTCCGTCATATAGCAGCTGAATTGCTTATGCTGTATCCCTGTCAAACAAAATCACTGGAAGTGTAATGCTGTGTCAAGTAGAAATCTGATCCAGCCCCTAGAACAAGAAACTAAGCCAAAATAGTGCTGGCTTTCTAAGTACTAGCTATGAAAAATATGACTCATGCAGTGAACACTTTTGCCATCAGTTTACGTAACACAATTTTTACAACTTTTCTTAAGCTCAGGAAACATCTCTCAGCCTTACTTTAAGCACACACACTTACATATATACATGTATGCGTACATACATATATGTGTGTGTATATATATATAAATGCATACATATATCTGTCCATACATAAGGTATACACATAAAGAGGTATGGTATGAGAGTAGATTCCTGTGATGCCAAGCTTTACAGAATGTCTGGATGTGACAAGCTGAACTCCATCTTCTTTTACACCAGTATAATTCCCTTTATCCGTGGCCCTGGAAAATCACCTTTTCTGAAATTCTACAGCCTGATAGATACAGATCATAGTCTTCTGGCAGTGAAAATGAATCTTGGCAGGAATCATCTAACCTGTTTTCATAACATAAGCCAAATGTGAGCATCAGTCTTGCACATAACCATTTCTACTGGTGGTACAGTATACAGACCTCTATCCTGGGTGTAAAAATGGCATATGAATAATGCCCTGCATGTGAGTGAGTATAATTACAAGACTCTCCCTGTGAAAAATGTGCAATTCAGCCCTATGATGAATTTGTTTCAGCTTCCCGTTACTGACTATGCTTTGGGCATTTTTGCACTGTGAATATTATGAGCCCTAAGCCTCATTAGTTTCATTATTAGCCCCGCTGATTTTATGTGTTTAAAATCCCAGAGTGGGTGCCAAAACACAGTTTTCAAGGAGTCTGTGCAACTTTCCCCCATTGTAGAGCATGTCTGATCCCCTAAGGAAGCCTGATGTCTTTCTTTTGACATGGTTTGTGTAGCATGGTAGTCATTCAAGACTATTAAAAATGAAAATTATTTTTAGAAATCCATTGATCTTATCTTAGTTTACTGTCTACATTTTTGTTTTCTTTCTCATGAGGAAAATCGTGGTATCTTCCCTGCCCTTTTCCTGGGATTAGAGAATGAGATGTGCAGGAAAAACATTCCAAACAAAGTTTCCCAGGTGATATCTGATTTGTAACCTTTTTCCCTACACTTACGTTTTTAACCACTGGATTTTTTATTTTTACATGTATTACTTAAGCTTCCTTGCAGCACATCTGACGTATATTCACAGCTTCTTGCCTACATTTCAGAAAATATATTGCCAATTATGACTTTTGTTTTCTACTGGCAGCCTACAATGAAGCATAGAGTAACCACGACTGCAAATACAGCAATCAGACCTCCAGTACACTTTTAGATGATGCTACTTTCAAGCTAATGTTCTGCAACATGAATGTGCTGTCATAACACTAGCTCTTACTGGAATGGCATAAGAGCAAGGGACAAAAATTCCTTCTCTGAATCCAAGCACACAGAAGTGCCACATAGGATCCTGAGACACCTTGGTCCGCCCTGTACAGGTGGATAGCCTTGCAACTCACTGCTGAGAAAACCTTTCTCCTGCTTTCTACCACCACTGCACATGTCAGAGAGCAGAGTGTCTACCCAGTTTAGCAGAGGAACTAATACTAAACTCAGCCACTATTCAGTGGGGGCGAAAACCCCCCTCTCTTTTAACACAGTCCAAGAACAGCTGACCCTTGGTAGTCTGTGTAAAATGGGTTTCTATTCTGATTTATCCACAGCCACTGGTCTGTCTTCCCGCTTGGTAGGATATTGGTGTGCAGGATGAGAATGCTTTCTTTTAATATGCTGCTATCTGAATGTCAAAGTGCAGCTGTCAACAACCATGGTGAACTCTACCCTAGTTCCCCATACCCTGAGAATCTCCTGGGTTTCCTGCAAAAGAGTAAGCGAGATGAAGTGGAGCAGAAAGGGGCAGGTTGTCAAACTTCAAGGATCAGTAAGTGTAATCTCTGCAATGTTTGGCAGAAGCTTCAGTGATGTGCACTAAACTGATACTGCTCCCACAGCAAGAACTCATCCATTAGGTATGGCAGATGCCTTCAGCATAGGACAGCTGCAGTGGAGGAAATTAAAGACAGAGTTTCCTTTCATCTGGATCCAAGAATCTGTGATTATTGCCTGTTTGTGCACTGGAAAACAGTGGAAGACACTAAACACTTGGACATTAGGGAAGTTCTACAGTTCTCCAGCGTTGGGAAAAAATAAAAATCTTCAACAAAAGTAACACACACCATTTTCCATCACCAGAAATGAAACAGATGGTGAATTTCCAGCTGGTTATTACCTAGCTGCTAATTACCTAGCATAAGTAGCAGCTGGTGTTTCATTTTCCCCCAAGACAGAGTTTGAGATCAGAAAGAGGCCGGAAGGAGCTGCAGGTCACTAGACTTGCCCCAGCATGGGATGAGAAAGGTACTAGGGAGTTTGGAGGAACTTCCAGCTGTTCCACTTCAAGTGTAGATAGTATTTGTTCAAGCTAAGAATTATCTAAAGCTAATCAGCTGAAACCCTTAGGAAACAGTCTTCAGTGAAGCAGCTTTCCTTGAGTTCATCAGCAAAACACAGATCTGGCTGCTGGCAAGATGTTATGGTGCCTGGATCCTGTTTTCTGAATTTTGCTGCTGTACTCAGAACACCAAATGGTACAAATCAGAGTACCACTAGGAAAGCAACATGTAAGGCTTTTCTTTTTTGCTTACTAAATTCCAGTTATGAAATTAAGCTGAAATTTGTTTACAGGGATTCCACCAAAGTGAAACAAATCATTGCTGAATAGAGTCTTAGATTATTAGAACAAACAATGCAGACTGAAACAACAATCAAACAAACCACTTTCCCAGGAACTATTCTGTTGCGATTACACTAATATGAGAAACTTTGTGCTACAGTGCTGGTCAGCAAAGAAAAGTTTCCATAAAGCTGTAATACCAAATCCTGGTGTTCTCAGACTGCAAAAGATGCCTGTCAGATATTCTTTTATAGCCATGAAACTGTTAATCACTTAGTGGTTAAATACTTGAAACAGTAGTCTCAGCTGAATTTAAGATGTTTCTGAGCCCCTTTTCAGACCTTAGTGTTTCTAGGGTTAAAGTGAGTTGGCACCACAACTGCACTTTAATTTCAATATAGTCCAACCCATTAAAGCACTGGCATTGTATTTATTCAGTCAGCAAGTCCTGACTCTTTGCAAATAGAGCTTATCACATGTAGGACTTCAATACAACAGTTAACTCTCCATCTGCACAGCTGCTAGTAGAGTATAGAAATCTCTTGGTAGAGACCACTAACCTGTTTTACAGGTACTTGTAAAGCACACTCTTCCTGTGACATCTGTGACTCTTGTCCCTCCACAGCTAAGTCAGCAACATCTTGGTGATACAGAATTAACCCCAAATATCTACCAGAACTGATAAAAATCAACTTTGATTTTAATATGTTTTGATTGGAGACTTTGTCTTCTACTGCTGTAATGTTATCTGCTGATAGTTTTAGTCTGATTTCCTAGAGAGCAAACATAATAACACTGATAACAGGACTAGATTTTTTTTTTTCATTAGAAATGTGTAAGGTTCATGCATATGGGATTGTTATCACTGTAAAACTTTGAAGCAACTCCCAGTGACTTGGACGAGCCTTCCAGCACGTACCCAGAGGAAATGAAGCATTTTTGTTGTGTGGTTCTTGTACTCAGAGCCTTCATCTTAATTTTCAAAGGCCTTCATTAATTCAAACTCAATTTCATAAAAAGAACCTCTCCTCCCTCTGTGTGAGGTTTATGAGTAACAGTTCTACTTCTTAGATGTGCCAAACCCACTGACCTCAAGCGTATAAGAAGTGAAAGCAGAAAACAAAATTTTCTCAGCTACTTCCTCATGTCTCTTTAGCAGAGGGAAATAGGAACGGCCACAAACCAGTCCTCCTTGAGGTCAAAATGTCAACTACATTTTTGCATGCGCACCCACAAGTATAAAACCAGCAATACATAGATACAGGAAATGTGTGTGGGGAGGTGGGAATAGAAAGCATCAGCACAGAAGGGGAGGACTGGAGGAAGGGGACCATGACTGCTGTGAAAGATTAGCATCAGTCTCACATGTGCTTTCACAGACAATATGAAAACCCAAAAATGAGGAATGATTGCAAGAAGCAGATCTTTGGAGAAAAAAGCACGGTGAGCAGATGGGCAAAGGGTCACAAACATCTTGTAGGACAGGACTTGAACCCTAACCCAAAGCCTGGACCCCACAGCCTCATAGAGTTGCAGTATTTATTCAAAGGTGCCTGCATAGCAGATGAAGACTGTAGGATAAGAATGCAGAAAAAAGTGACAGCTTTTTTTGAGATTGCATGAAAAGTGGGTTTTTTACAGAACATTTTTTAATGAGAGTTGAAAGGTCATTTCTTCTGCCTCTGAGCTCTTTCTGCCTTTTTAAGTAGCTAAAAATAGAGCCTAATAATCCATAGCTGATAGCCACAGGTGTCAAACTCAGACGCCGAGCACACAAACTCAGAAACCGAGTAGGTTTTTATGTTATAAATATTTGTGTGTTTCTTCTCTCTCAGTGTGTGTGCATACTGTAAAATTCAAGACTCCTCAATTTGTAGAACATGAAATGAAATAAAAAAAAAAAAAGGGGACAAAATCAATGTTTAGAAAATACTGAAGAAAATAATGCAATAGGAGATACTTGATTCCTACACTCCATTTGCATTATGTATGAGTCTCTATCACATCTCTGCCATTAGAGTGCTTATATGCACAGCTAACAAAATAAATCCCAATTACTTTTATAAGTTTTTTACAGCATTCCTAAAGGCGGTGTAGCACAGATACTGCTGTTTTCTATTCTCTGGTGGGTTTTTTTTCTATCTTCTTACGGCTATAATGTCTTTCACTTGTGTCTGCCTATACACCAATCACTTCTGTTTGGTAGGTGCGTTATCGTATCACTTTTGACACTGGATGAAACGTTAACGACACTGTATTGTCTACTTGAAATGTGAAACCAAGGGAAGACTGGTGGAAAAGATCCTACTTCTTGGGAAAAATACACAAAAACTTGTTCTGTATAATGAGGCCTAATGAAAAGAAAAAACAGCAGACTCACACAAATAGGTTAGTTTACAAGAGACGTATGATCCTTTCCCACAGTGCAGCAGGTATCCCATGACAATGTGGAATGGTAAAGACAATTAGAGATGTCCAAGACATACTCACCTGTGGTCTTTGCTTCTTGAATGAAATCTCTATTCCTATGTCACCAGCTATTTCTATGCTCCTCTTGAAACTACAGAAGGTGAGTGAAGTTTCTTTTCCTAAGGGGATCAACAGCCATTCAGGTATTGTCCAGTCCTGTCTGATAGGGATGAGCTACAGAAGCAGAGGCCACAAGAAGGACCCCTTCCAACAGTGGGGGTGTTGGCAAATCCGACATTGCACCAGGCATTGGTGGAGGGTCCCTCCTTTCCTCAGTTCTGCAGGTGATGTTGTTCTTGCCTCTAAAACAGGTTTTTGAAAAGGTATTGGACCACCATGCGGCTCTCCAGTTGAGCTCGTTTAAATGTGTGATTTTTTTTAACCAAAATCTGAGTGTAGACACACTATTCTCTGCTTTGTATTTTCATCAATTCTTGCACATTTTTGAGCAGTCTTTCTGAAAGCTGAATTTCCGAACACTTGTTTTGCTTGCTATATGGTATGCTAGGCCTTGTGCTCCAGGCTAAATTGATCTTTTTTCTTTGATTGTGCACCTGATAATATCCAGTCTGAGAATGAGAAAGCAGCTTTGCAGTGTGAATGCCTTGGCTCTCAAATCAAGACATCTTCATTTCATTTCTAAATACAAGAAAAACCAAAGTAGCTTGCATAGAAACTGAGCTGGTTTTGTGCTAGATTTGATATTTTCATCAGAGAAATTAACAAGTAAGGCTTGGAACAAAGGCTAGGCCGTTGCATGATGATATACCCAGAAAGTTTGTCAGGCAATAGCTGCATAATACTATGCTTCAGAAAATCAATACCCATACCTATACAGTTCTAAGAGTATCCTGTTTATTTCTACATTGATAACATAATTTTGTCTGGAAAATAAACCTGATACCTAGCATTAAAGTTTAATAGATAAGCAAATGCAGATTTTACCTGTTTTGTCCTTTGCTGTTCTTCAAGTAGTTGAAAGCATTCTGCTGTATCCCTTAAAAAGCTTTTATATATATAGCTTATATTTATCTGATGAAGAAGGTAAAGCATTTTGTTTGAGAGCTAAATCTAAAAGCTGTAGTGAGCACACTTATGATAGAAGAAAACAGAAGATGTATAAATAAAACAGTTTGGGTGAAATTTTAGCCCCACCAAATCCTGTGGCAAAATCCTCATTGATTTCATAAAGCCAAGACATTACCCAGCAATCACAGCACAATGACAGCTGACACTGCAGAACTTTCAGAGGGGGACAAAAGATTAAAAACTCAATATTCAGGAAACAGTCAAGTTTAGATTCATCTGAACTCTGAGCTGACATCCAGCACATGGTTTATTCAGCAGAGGAAAATTATAGATGTGACAGAATTTAAGTGTGGTGTGAAGAACAGTCAAAAACGTAGCCTCCTTTAAAATCAAAATGCCAGTCTTACTCTTTAATTTGATGCATTAAAAAACCCTCTCTATAATCTTATAGTCTTCACAGGCTAAAAGAGTTCAAGGATGACCTTCTAGCCTGGTCAGAAATCTTCTGGAAAACTTGCTGTACCATACGGAGAGCAGCAATGGGAATGGGAGGGAACTGAGGGAATGATTAGGTAAAAAAGTAGTTGAGGCAAAAAGCAACAAGGACAATTGTTCATTTTGGACAATTCCAGTGAATCTTTATGTGCATACCTCTGTAAAGCTACAGTTATTACCGTCCCAGAGGTAGCAGAAAAATATCTGTCTTATATACCTTCTAAGATGCTACAACAGCTTAAAGAAGAAATAGTAAATTCTTTTGACAGAAAATGCCCTGGGCATACTATACAAGGTAAAGGATAAGGAAGGATGCAAATCCTTTAGAGCAGCAAATACTTTACAGTTCCAGCTGATAAGAATTACAAAGGTCTATTGATTTCAGTATTGCGGTCTCTGATCTTGAACAAGTATTTTATTGTCTTCTGGGGGGGATCTGATGGCATCTGGAGTAGCAGTGCCTTATGCTTTTTTGAGCATCCTGACAATGAGACGGAGAAAGCTGTCTGGATACTGTAGGTAAATGTTATGCAGAAAAATACTATCTTAAATTTAAAATGGCCTCCCAATGAAAATAAGTTTTCTGCAAAAATGATGGCATTGCTAAGGTATTTTTCATTATGCCCTTAATTTCATGGCAAAATTAATTTCATTACTAGTACTTACACATTTCCAGGGAATATTGAGATTTAAAATACGACATTTTTAAAACAATTCTGTGGGAGAAGTTGTTAGATTTTCTATAAATATGTCACAAAAGGAAGGGGAAGTAAGTCTATTTGGAACTTTGTAAAACAGAAATAATACTGACTTTTCAAGCTGATTTTCAGTTCCTTGTAAGTTTAACATTACATGCCAGTGATGGCACGTTCATTAAGGCATGATCCTTGTGGAACTTAATACACCTATTAACTTTAAGCTCGTAACCAAGTCAACTGCAGTCACAGTTAAAATTAAACCTGTGCCTCGCTGCTTGCTGAATGAGGGCCTAAGGCTAACTGGATCTTCAGTATGATTTTTGTAATATTCTTAGAGGAACAGTCGGAGTCGGCACCCTGTGAGAAGCGAAGGAGGGCGGCAGCTCGGCTTACAGCCCAGCTGCCTGAATGTCAGACAAGGTCTTTGGGCTGGGAGGAGGATGCTGGCCATCTTCCAGCCTGAGGAGAAGAAGAAAAACGTCCACAACAGTTATCTGAGAGCGAGGGTCACAGGGGAGTGGGAATTAGATGGATTTGTGCATAGTGCAGGAGCAAGAAAGAACACAGCGGATTCCTCCAAGTATTGGAATTAACCTTCACGTCTAATGCTCATGTTGAGCTTGGTGTGTTCAAGGAAACAGTTGCCAAAAAAAATAATATTGCCATAAGAAATAGTATTTTCTTCATATTTTCCATAAAATTGTGAGCATTATTTTAAAGTACATTTTAAATGCCTGTAAGAACCTTTGAAAAACTTCTTTACCTGAGGAGTTTAAATGTCAGCTCTATGCTACAGAGATAGCTCCTGATCCTTCAGGATTTAAAGTAGGTACATAATTTTGTACATATTAGCAGCACTGTTGCTAAATATTTATTTGCATATGTAAAGGTAATCACTTGTATGAATGCTTGTGATGTTAGGCACTTAGAAAAGTCCTAACCATAAAAACTGAGGTTGTGGGGGCATGTCTGACCTAATTCTACAAGGGTGGTGAACATTTCATAGCATCTTTAAAGGCTGACTTTTGATAGCTTTAAACAGAAACAATTTCCAGGAATCAATCCCTTTGTTCCTTTATATTTTTCTTAAATGAAATAGTCCGTGCTTCTCTTTCAGCATTCTAATTTTTATTAGCCTCAGAAATCACTTTGCAATTAATGAAAGTCTGAATTCTTCATGTTCACTGAGCAAAACCTTAATATAAACAAACACACACTGCAAACTCATTCCAAAGTAATTAATAGTGCTAGCCTAATTTATATCTGTTTAATATCTGACATGCATCTGCAACAGGCAAGTTTCTGTTCTCACTGTTGCCATCTTATTGCTGAAACTTGTACACTGGAAACTCAACAGTCAGCACTGGTCTGAAGTAAATGAAAAGCAACCCGCGGTAATTACTTTAATGAAGCCTTTTGTCTGAAGCAGCCGAAAGCAATAGTCACGGTCTTTCTTTAGATTCTGGACAGATAGAAAGCTCATTACGTTTCTCAGGGCATTTACATTTCTGAAGCTCAAAAAGTTAAACCAGAAGGAGAGAAATATCTTCCTGTCAGAACACAGATCAGAGAGGTTGCCTGCAGCAGCAAAATAGGGAGTAGGTGTTTTCATGAATGGTCATGAAAAGGGAGGGACAAATGTGCTACAGTTTCCCCAGAGTAACTGAATAATCCTCCAGGGAAGCGATGCCTCGCTAATCCTGCAATTCATGAGTCAGCACTGCAGTGCGTGGGAGAATTCTTCTCTTTTTTACAGCTCATGATATAATTTGCAAAAAAACCTTTGCAGATTTACAAGTGTGAACTTCTGCAAATTATTTTTTTTTAAAGCTTTACTGTAAGTATCACTTGGCTTTATAACTTCTGCTCTGCATCGGGAATAGGAAAAATAATTTACTGCATCTGTTCTGTACTGAGAGGGCAGAAAAAATGAGTTTTAAGAAGACTTTAATCCAGTCTACTTAGTTTCCAGAGCTTTCCTGAAATGTATGGTATAAACACCATCCCTAAGAGCACTACCAGGTTAAAGAGGAAAGCAGCAAGGATTTACAATTCCTTGTCTTTCCTCCGGTGCTCTGAGTGTCCATGGAGTCATGGATTGCTGTGCCTAAGTGACCCACTAGTACGTTTTACCTGCAATGAGTACAGTCCTAAATTTGCATGTGAAGAAAATGGAGCATACAATAGCTACCTGAATTATCCTCCGTATATCAGCTAATCTGTGGCAGATCTGGACATTAAACTTTTACCTTCTGAATCCTAATGCTGTACTTATCAACCAAGGCAGCTTCCATCCCACCTGGCCTTTGGTGCACGTCTGCTAACTGTGCCCTGTACCAGGGAGCTGCAGGAAATGTTCCAGGAATTTGCTTCTTATGTGCTATGTCTATTTTTATTGATTACTAGTTACTATTCCAGTAGGTTATATATCTCAAATGCCTTACGTCTACATCCTCAGCCATATTACATTGGCATGTAATGGTATTAAGGCATTAAGACATTCTTGCTGTTACTAAATAGTGTATGAAGTCAGTAGCTGTTCTGATTAGCTATATGCGGATATGGGTTGAATTATAATGGAAAGCGGCCTCTGCATCTATAGTAAAAGATTTGTTTATAGTGTTACTTACACTTGAAAAGAAAGAGCTTTCAGAAGGAAGCCTTGTGGATTTTTTCTGGAAAGTAGCATTATGGGAAATCATAATTAGTCTTGTAAACAGACAGGAGTAATTGGCCAGAAAGCTATTCCACTTACTATCACTTTACTTATGGTTTATCATTTATGGGACACTCTCATTAAAACACCTGAAACTCACAGATAATATGTCCTCACACTACACAGATTAGCTTGCACTCTCTGCCTATTTCTTTTAAAATTGACTTAAATGTAATTTGCAAAACTTTCTTCTCTATAAAAATAGGCTTTTGAATTTTAAAAAGGTGTCCATCCCTGTCTACGTGTCTGATCAAGGATTCTGTGAAACAATAGCTGGCAAAACTCAAGGATTCATTAGTGTTAGAGCCTAATAAAATCTTTCTAAGTGTTTGTCTTTCTAGCCCTACACAACCCATGCCTGCATTCCATGCTGTGTTTGCCTCCATCATGATTTGGAATATGCCACAGGAATACAGCATACACCGGCCAAATATTAATTAAAAAACATATATTAATAACGTGCCACTGGGAATAACGAATTCTGATAAAGCTGTTAGGTGCCAGCAACAGCACTGGATTTCCTATGTGGTTAAAGTTATTGGCTAAAAGCATTGTGGAAACTTGGACTCTGGTGAAAATGAAAAATCTCCTGTGGAATTAATGTTCTTAACAGCAATAATAAGGTTTCTATAGAGAATTGTAAATCTTTGACCTCTAAACCTTCCCCCTACCATTCTCCTTTGTCTCCTTTGGTTTTCAAAGCAGGAATGAAATTCTAAAACAATATATTGAAAATGAGCAAAAGGAAGATATCTTACTGGATAGTCAATGTAGCAAATCTCACTTTATTTCAAAGTTTCCCAATGAGCTGAGCAGAACCAGAGAAACGCAGCCTATCAGAAATGTCCCATGGGCACAAACTGAGATTTTTGTTAAAGTGTAGTCCCTCTTAGGGCTACAGAATGGTCTGTGGGAAACTAGTCACGAGTCAACCACGCAGCATATCAACGCTGTATCTGCTGCTGAGAGAGTTCAGATAATTAACTACTGATCTCAGGAGTTTCAATGAAGACATTGTTGATTACTAGAACTGCTTAAAGCTCAGTGTTCTGTGCTCTGCATATCATGTCTAACAATACTCAGGATATGTAATATTTTTACTTGCATGGGAGAGACTTTGCTTTTCTTTAGCAGTTGTGGAATTAGGGAGTTACATGAAGGTAAATCTCTATTGCAATATAAATGTGTAATATCCTTCCACAAATCATTTTATCTATCAGATATTACAAGTGTCTGCTATCATGTAATGGAGACCTTTGACAACATAGCCCAGTCCTTTTCCCTGGGTTCACTTCTCCTTCCAGAACTGGGAACTTTCTTGTTCTCAGCCTGAGACACAACGATCCTTCTCATAGTTTGGAAACGCATCTGCCATCCATTCTTGTATTTCTACCTTCCTGCTGTCCAATCATTGCCATTGTCATCTGGGTATAGATATACATAGTCATCTGGATATCAACGCAAGTGTCTACCTGCCACAACCATTGAATCCATACTTGTGGATTAAATTCAGTATTTACTTCCCCCCCTGCCTGGACCTTAACCATCACTGACACTTCACCAGTCTTCAAACTCACTTTGTGTGTATTCAGCAAACCTCATCTCTCAGGATTTGAAATGGAAGTAAGCTGCCAGATAAATGGAAAAGTTCTTGTTTATTTTGGATTAAAGAATAAAAATATTAAAGCGGGTTGGCAGAGAAAGGCATAGGACTGAGTTATTGTCACATTTTATTAGCATCACCTTTACAGTCCACACTCTCTCATGTGGCTATTTAATTTGTGATTACAAAACGTGACTATTAGAGCATTCAGGTATATATGTTTAATGCAGATTCTGACTATTTTATTCAATATCAGTATAGCATTATAGATAACTTGTATACAAATTATCATACTCTTATCATTAGTCAGAGCCATGGTGTCTTGATGTTAATAGTGAAACATCTATCAAGAAAGTGAAATCTAAAGAACATTTTATATTATTACAGTATTAGGTGTTTTATGGTAAGGAGCTACGGGTCCAGAATCTCTTCTGGTGTAAAACAAGTAAAAGGGTGAATTGGTTAATTTGCTTTACTCTAGACTGGCCAAGGTTGCAGTGACTTGTAAGGAAGTGCATTGTAGGCCTTGCTATCACCTTATTTTTCATGCAGTTCTTAACAAGTGAGCTAATACTTCACCTCCCAGGCTTGTGTCTCCTTTTGCTTGTACAACAGCCCAGAACAAAGCATAAACTGAACCAGGAGGTCTCTAGTGGCCCATGTTTGTGTGGCAGAAAAAAATGTTGCAAAACTGCACGGAGCCTAGATTTAAGGGTGGCAACATTGACATGCAGGAGGATGTCTGCCCATCAATTAAGCAGTGCTGCCCCAGCTTGTCTAACCTTTTTCCAATGTCTTGTCTGTATCTTCTCGGGCTATGACAAAGCCCTGTTAATTAGGTCGGAGTAGGCATCTCAGAGAGACATGTCACCTCCCACCCACTCCCATTTAACTTCTTTCTAGGACACTAGGAGCAATCAAACATTCTTATAACTTGTTTTCTAACATTTGATCACTAATGGAAAGCCAAGTTGCCCCCCCCCCGCACATCTCCTGGATGGACTGGGACATCTGATCCACCAGCCATTGGAGAAAGCAGTGTGGGAAGCAGGGTGTTCAAGCACCCAAACTGCTGGATCTGGGCAGCTGAAGCTGATCTGAGTCCCACTGCTTTGGTCCTCCCCACTTGCCAGCCCTGTGTACTGCACAGCCTGGCAGGCAGCTGGCTGGAGGCAGATGAATTTGATGGGATTAGAAGAGTGAGGGGGCTGCAGGGAAGGCAGGAGGGGACCATGTTGGGTGGTGGGCCAAGAGCAGGAGGGACTGCAGTAAGAGCAGTGCAGGCTGGTGGAGGAACAACTAGTGAAGAACCAAATGCTCATGGAGAGATCCTTGCACAGTTAATAAACTTTTCACTCTTTCCTTTAAATTATCTTTTCATTTGCATCATGTTTACCATAAGCTTTTTTTTTTAAAAAAAAAATATTTTTAGTCTGAAAAATTAAAGACGGTGAGTCAGATAGTGTTCAGCTCCATGTGTTATGATGAGCTGCCACAGAGCACAGCCCATTTTTCGCACAACAGCAACATATTTTTCAGGTCTTCCTAAGCTTTATTTTCAATTCTGTTGTTTCCTTGCTGTGAAAAGATATTGCTCTAACAAGATTATATTGCAGTGGGGAATGCAACAGGGTTATATCAAGGAGATTTTTATTAAATCGTAGTGATCTATATAGATACACAAACTAAAATTCTACAAGTAGATAAAGCCCATTCTTAAATCATGCAGTGCATTGTTAGACTTGCAGCACACATGAGTTAGGGAAGATCTACTGAACCATGTTGAAATGTCTTACAAAACATTTAACAGTGAGAAATCTTTATAATTGATTTTTAACTGAATAACAGGTTTGATTTTAAAATACATCAGATCCATTGGCTAGCTGTAAGGTGACCTGATGAACCCTAGAGCATGGCTGTTGATAATATTGTGATATATAACTGTAAAACAAATAAAACACTAGGCTTTCTATGTACTATACTTTTAACTCCCTAGGGCTCCTTTTATTTGTATCTGAGTTGAGAGAAAAATGATTAAGGAGGCATGAAAACACCCTCAAACACACAGAGCATGTGTTTTTTCCAGTAAGTTTTTAATTATATTGTTCTCTCTGCTTCTGTTTGCTTTCTGCCAGAAAATATACATGATTCAGGCCATTTTCAGACTGTACACTTTCATTGTTCCTCTTGATTACATAGCTTGTCTAGATTAACATATTGACTTTTCTTACTTTTTTCCTAACCTTTACCAAACCCAACATTTTACATAAGAATTTAATCCTATTTTATCATTCTAATACTTGGACTTTTTTTACCTCTTCTGCTGTTTTTTATAGTACCCCTCTGCAACTGAGATCGATAGGAGACTAAACAATACAAAACAAGTTCTATAAAACACTGGAATTCGTGTATTAAAGCTACAGATTCTCTCCAACTGAATATCTATTTTAACAGAAAAAGAAAGATGAAGAATAATATATATTATTTACTCTTTAAAAAGGATGTGAACGTCATTCCCTTTATCTTTAATCACATAACTTAAGATACAGTTCTTTATGAGAATTTTCAGCATTGGTTCAGTTGTTTCAAGATTACCAACTAACATATAATAACTTACCTTTTGCCATACTCTTTTTCTTTTTTTGATCATTAAATCATTAAATATTCTTCCATGCATTGAAAAAATTACTAAGATCAGAACTTAATCACAAAACTAAATAGTGCAGGATTCCAAGGCATTACTGTACTGCCATTTTAAATCTATTTTAAGTGTAACATTTTTAAACTTAGTGCTTTTATTAGTTACACCCTGCTTTTCTTGCATTCATTTGGGAATCACGTTGTGTATGCGTTCATGGTGATTAATTCTGTATCACTGCAGATTCTGGAAGCAGAAAGGTGTTCTTCTTGAAACCTCTGTGCTAGTGAAGTTCTGAATTTTTTTTTTCTTTATGCAGTTGGCTAAGGGTCTCCTGTGGGACTACGTATTGGAACAATTTCTTTACCCTTACCCAAAGTAAGAAGACACAAGCTGATGCCTCTGGTATCAAGGAATTAATTTTTCTTTATAAATAATAAGTTGAAGGTATCCAAGTAATCATTTAACTTTAATAAAACTTATAACAATAAGTTTTACCCTTTGATTTTCATAATATTTTATGCTGAGTAATTTCCAGCACAGTGGGTGCTCCATTCTTAAGAGAAAAAAGCAAGTCTGTTCCAGAAAGAAAGAATAAAGACATGCATGTTCCCTGCATAATTATAGTAGTTTCTGTTTTTCCTTAGTCTACAAAGTTAAATGATAAGCAGTTTTATTTACTGGCTAATTAATGAAACACTGCAATCAGAATGCAAGATGTGTTTCAGAGGAAGGCAAGATTTTAGAGCTTTTCCTTCAGTTATATGATAGAAGAAAAAAAGTTGCAGTTGCAGTAGCTCACAGACTAAATATGAGTAAAAAAATCTCAATCTGTAGCTAAGCAGGCAAATCTTACTCTGGCTTGTATTCACAAGAACTGACAATGATGTGAGAGCTAATTATTCCTTCCACTTGATCCCAGTAAGACAGGAAACATTTTTGTCCCTTATTTCTGTAAAATGTTATTGTAAAGAAATATGAATATAAATTGCTATTCAGGGTAAGAACAAACATAAATGAGCTTAAATTTAATGAAAAGTGATTTCACTGGGATAAGAGAAGGCCTCTGTTTGGCTGGTAAAGCTCCGCAATTGTTGTCCTATGGAAGTTGTGAAGTCTACTTCACTGGAGGTCTTTCAGATGGGTTGGACAAATATCTATCAGGAATGATTATAGTGTAAACCATTGACCGGTTTCGTTCCAAAGGACCAGAAAAGACGGTCTTCCACGGGTTTTTAATTCTGCTCTTCTAGGCAGACCTGCTCTGGCAGAAGGATTGGACTAGATGATCTCCAGAAGTCCCTTCCAACCCCATGTCATTCTGTGATTCTGTGAGTTTACTGCCAGCTGGATCTCTTCTGGTTACACTTCCTGTTGCATAAGCTTCTTTCTTGCTGTACAAACTTCATGGTTGTAATACTGTGAGTGTACAGGGATCCAGTGAACTTCATGTTATTAAAATAATCTTTTCACTGCTGCAATTCTAGGGACAAATTTTAGTGCCCCTCTCAAATTTCACGTCCCAGCCCTGAGCTGAGATTGAGTAAGCTGCAATTTAGAGCCCTGATGTCCAGGGCAAGTGCTGACTTTTGCCTCTCTTCAGGCTGTGCTCCTCCTGCCAGAACCAGCAGCTTTCTGCTGCCAGATATCCCATCTCTGCCTTTGGCAGCAGCATCAAAAAAGAAGCGCTATTTTCAGAGTTTCTCCTGTAATACAATCATGACATAGAGCATGAAACTGCAAGTTAAACTCCTCAAGGCATTCAGGGAAAGGCTGTTGGAATTGTCAGTGTTTCTTTAGATGTGTTACTGTGCTACAGTGGTTCCTCGTACAATTTGCCACAGTCTGGGTGGTTCCTTCAGGCCCTCTGTGACCTGGTCTGACAGGCTACCTCACCCAGCTTGGTGGGGACAGCCCCACACCTCTGCCCTATCTCATAACGCATGCCTTACATTGAAGGTGCAGACGATGAGACACCTCAGAGCAATCTGTGGTAATTCCATGGAGAAGTGGCACCTGGGATGCCCTCCTTTGCTGTCTGCACACAGTCCCTGAAGTGTCTTTGCAATGGTGAGCTTATGCTGTGGCACCAGAGGACTTAAAACTCTCAGCCTGAAATGTACAGAAGAAATTACCTGGGCCTTCAGCTTCTCTTTGCTGTCTTAGTCATCAAAATGGAACGTTTTGCGCTGGCTTATTTTAGTGTCATCCAAGTCCACATTAATTTATGTGTT
Organism: Nycticryphes semicollaris; assembly: GCA_013400055.1. NCBI lineage: Eukaryota > Metazoa > Chordata > Aves > Charadriiformes > Rostratulidae > Nycticryphes > Nycticryphes semicollaris. The sequence continues at coordinate 1,548,107 of VXBJ01003458.1, forward strand.
CATTAGCAAAGTCCTTAAAGTTTTACCTTTGAGTATGCTGGAAATACTTCATTTCTAGCAATATCCAATTCTCAAGAGCCACTTGATGCGTAACTCCCTCAAGCTTTGCAGATGAGATCCTCTCCATCTCTCTTGCTCAATTAATAAGCATTTTCAGTCCACATCTACTAGAAAAGGTTTTGAACAAAATACATAGGCTGGTGGTAGTTGCAGTACCTCAGACCTCTAATGACCTGCAACAGTTTGAGCCCTTACAGAAGGAGGAGCAAGGCCCAGAATACACTTTCTAAGAGGGTACCTGATAGTAAGCTGGAATGGAGTTCTCTTAACTTCCACTTTCCAGGCAATAATTAAATATTCATTAGGTCAGAGGAAAGAAAGAGGCATAAAACGAGATAAACACGAAGTGGCCAAGCCTTTGATTTCTTGTGGAACAGAATACTTCTTTTCAAATATTTACATTTTGAATTGGAGGAGAGAGCAGAAAGTTAGATTCTTTTCTTTTCCCAGATGAGAATCATATGAAAGCTGTGAGCTGTAGTGACATGTTCACTTTTGTCTTTTTTCTAGGGCACAATGAATATTTAACAAGTCTGTGAGGATGGATATAGGTTCTACAAGAGTAACTGAGAAGAATCTTCTCTTTTCCATCCCAGGGTAGAATCGGCTCCAGTGGTTTGAAAATGGAAAATGTAGATTCAGACACCTTATACCACAGGAATGATTCTATTCAAGTCATACATTTTTGCAGAAATACTCAGATAAATCCACATCTGGAAGAGAGCCACTGCTAAGGCCATATTTTGTAAGAAGGACTAGCAGAAGGGGCTCACACCAAGGCAAAGCTCAGTGGTTTGAAATCAATATGGGAGTAGGGGACACCCCACAGACTAGAGATGTGATCTAAATCATATCAGTTTCTCTTGGCTAACGTGTGCCACCTGCTTAGCTTGCTGGCTCTGGAGGAATCGTGTGCCTAGAGCCTGTATTTTTGCATGCATTGCGTGTGAAGCAATGCATGACAGTAGCTATGTAACTCAGGGCTGAGGTATCCTGACAGTTGGGTCCTTTACTAAGTGAGTTAAAACTTCCTTGTGAGCCTAGGTCTGGGTTTCACATTTTCAGTCTCCACCATAGATGGCTGTGTTTCAAGAAGGAATAAGGGAAGAATTGTTGCTATTTTACATTGTTGCTAACATGTCAAGGTTTCTGGACATCTTCCAGTGGTGAGTGCTAGCTCAGTGGGTCAGTTGCCAAGAAAACTCTACTTCTAGTATATACAGGTTTTACTCTTGTGATTCATGGTGTCATTATTTCAATGGATGTAGCTGTCATGAGAGATTATGCACAGACTTACACTGCCCTTCAGGTAACACGAATCCAGGGAGCTCAGATCCTGAATAAGAGCTGGCATTTATAATCTAGTCAACAGGTGAGCCCTCTCTGTAGATGTTATGTGTAACTGGATGGCTAACCAGTCTGAAACCATTCAAGCTGGTGGCTTCAGGGTGATGTATAGAAGACTTTTCTTGACGGTCACAAAATTATGTAGCCACAAATGGACCACAAGTCCACATTGGAGAGAACTGTCTGCAGTCAAACACATGAAAGGAACTCTTCCCTAGCTGTGACTGTTTGAGGATTCAGACACAGAGCTAGGCATTGTCAGTGTTTATTCAGCTTTGCAGGGGAACAAACAGGTCCTTGTCAAAATGAAAAAAATGCTGAAAACAAGCAAACATTTGTTTAAAAGAAGACTCTTTCATTTAGAAAATGATCTTGAACAAAACTTTTCAGCTCTTCAGAACTATCTGAAAGTGAGTGATTCAGTTCGATATGAAAATATTGTATCAAAGAGAAGAATATTATCTTTAATTTCTACTCCACTTTCTGAATCCTCTCCAGAGTTTGAGAAACAGGCAACATCATCAGGGTGAATCATCGTTGCTGCTTACAGCTCTGTTTGGCAAACTGCAAACAACCATCTCCTGGGACTCCGTTCCAGTTTGCACGTTTGCACTGGAGGCCCTAGCTAAAATAAGGAACACCACATCTGCAATATGCATTTATTCTGCTTCCTGACAAAATAAGAGTACATAAATATAAAATAGTCTTTGAGGGGTGGAAGGCAGGATGTTTGGGGAATGAGGATATCGGAATAAGAACCTTTTCAGCTTTCTGAAGGTTAGTGAGCACCATGAGGCAAAAGTGTGGTCAGCAGAGGAATTTCTGTGGAAACTTGCTGGACTTCTTGCAGGAAACACAAAAGTCAAAGGTTAAATCAAGACTGAACTCACTCTATCATTTCTGTTTATTCCTCACTTCTAATTTGGGTACTTTACTCACTTTTCACATATGCCAAATAAGAAAGTTTATCCACACATCATTTTTTATTACTCAGCTGTTTGCAGAGTCACTAACCTTTCATTCTTCCTTTCTTAAGGATATTGAATTTATCCCAGGTCTAGAAGCTGACATTCTAGGAATTATATCGTATGAAATACGTCATCTACTAAGTGAAGTAACTGCAGTGGAAAAAAATGTCATGTTTTCTAAGAGACGGTTGACCAGTGTGTGGCTAAATCTGAATGCTTGCATTTTCCGTTGATGTCAGCTCTCAGAACATTGTCTTATAAATGGGAAGCTGTCTGAAGAAGTATTGCAGACTGGCAGTGAGTGGGTAGATTTAAAATAGATTAAGAATTTAATGACATAAGGGAACACATAGCCTGAAAGGATGATGTTTTTAATGTGTCTTGATACTTTGCTCCATATTCAGAGACACTCTACTAGTGTATTTGGTGTTTTTGCAGTGTTTATAACCAAAAAGCTCTGCTACATCAGTCCTACAACCCAAAATTATTTTAATTGCTCTGATAGGCAGGTGATTTTGAGGTTCTATTTCCCTTTAAAAGACAAAATAAAAGGATAATCATTGCCAGAACGTCTCTATTCACTCCTCTGTGACTATCTGAGATTGCCTGATGTAGAGAAATGGAATAACATTAATTCTGTTGCTTCCAAGTGTCTCATTGAATCGGTCCCTTCCCTTCTTGACAGGCTTCTGTCTATATGTTATCCCCTGTAACAGAACATACTGGACTTTGAACAGCCAATTTTGTATAAAATTGCATGAAATCTCTGTTATGTGGAATCAGTTCTTTCACTGAGTGAAAGTCACCTTGAAATGCTCTGAATGCCCTTGATTTCCTCAAATATGCATTTGATACCCTAATTCAGTGATTAACACTTGTAATAACATCAAGTAAAATACACAATAAGATGGAAAAGTGTTACTGATGGCTCACAAGGAGAGGTTTCCAGCAGCAGTTTGATCAAAAGAATTGAAGTTAGTTCCCATTTAAGACCAGGAATAAATTGTAGAGCTCTTTTTAGCTATTCCAGCTTGTGACTCACTGTGCAAAGCAGTGCTGGCTCTAGGATATCTTTTTGTGTCACCCAGCAATAGAACTAGCCTGGGAACTAAAGAACAGCAGGATGCAAAGAACTATCAGCTATGAAAAATCTCACAATATATGGAACTTGAAAAAATATTAAACAGAAGCACCAGAAATATTTCACTTCTGTCAAATTTATTTTTTAAGAAGTTTCTGGTTTTCCTTATTTTCTTCTCCAAATGAAATTTACCACAGAAAATCTAGCCATTTTTCATTTCATTGTAGGTTGACAAAAATGCGCTGACTCACTGCTTTGCCCAAGTGCTGATTTTCCTTCATTCTGTAGAGGCTGAGATCTTTCTTTTCCCCAAAGGAAGAATTCTGGATCAGCTGGGATGAGACATTCTCATGGAAATATTCAAATATGCGATTATTATGTGATACGTCCTTACATGTTCTCAGAGCTCGCTAAGTCATATGATACTCTCTTCTCCTGTGGCAAAGCCAGACTATAATCTTCCCTTCCCCCATTTTGTGGGAGACTCTAAGAAGTCAGTTGAGATATGTGCAAAGGGTGTGGGCAATTTAAGGATGAAGTAAGATGTTTTATAACTTATGCATAGGTGATTGTGTGTAAATTACTCTGCATAGCTAGATCCTGTGAATTCCTGATAGGCACTGTCTCATAAAAAATCCATGTACTTCATGGCACTGTCTAGAGAAAAGCAGCCACAGTTTCCCTGGTCTTTTTCCTTTGTTAAGGAATGTACATGTGCTGGTTAGGCCCTTGAAATTAAAAAGTTTTCCAATTCCCTGAAACCTTTTGGCTTTATGACAGAGCGGGAGGGAAATGAGGGTCCCAAAGGGCAGCTGCAGGTGTGAGTGTATCTCTCATGCGTCCCATGAGGATCAGCCTCTAAGGGCTTCCCGTTCTTGGAAATACATGGATTTAACAGGCCTCTGGCACATTCCTCTATAAAACCAGAAAACAACTCTGCCTCTTGTGTGCCACTAACAGGAATCTTCCATCTCATTCTTCCTGAAATTTCAAACCTTAGGTATATTCTGCTCCACAAGAGCCAGGTGGTAGGTAATTGTTATTACCCATTGCAATGTCAATATAACCACTTTCTTGATTACTGTGTACTACAAAGGTGAAAGAAGAATGCTCAAGCCATAAAGTCTTTGCTTGCCCTTCTGCATTCCTCAAGAAGGGAACCTAGCCTTGTAATCAAGCTTCATCAAGGATATATTTTCATCTTTCATTGTTTAAAACAATGGTAACTGTGTCTACAGTTTGGGTTTTTTTTTTTTTAATAAATAGTTCAAAGTCAAGATAATATATATTGAAGCCATATTAAGATTTAGGTAGCCTAATCTAAATATTCCATTCTTTGACTATGATTTGAATCTTCTGGTTGATTTCTGCAGCAGAAAACAGAGAATGCAGCTGGTCACATTGATCATCACTAGACTCTTAAACTCCAGAGGGTCTCTACCACTGGACTGACAATGAAAAAATTTCAATAAGAAAACTTTTCCAGGAGAACATTGCACAGAGATCTCATGAGGGACTATCAAATCTAGCCGAATATCCTCATGTTGTTAATAAACTCTGGCCTAAGAATTATTATCCAGACTGCACAGAGGACACTTTAACTAGGAAAACTCATTTCAATGTTTTTGCATCATTACCCCCTGGCAGTTGCATTATAGCAAGTCTCTTAATAAACACTCTTATTAACTGCTTCATGCAGTTTGTAACAGTACTCCAGTATATACTTATCTTATTCTATACCATCTGTCTTCTAAATTTTTTTTCTTCTGTGGGGAAAAAAAACCCACAACTCATAGGAACACATTTAAAAAATAGTTTCTAATCTTACTTCTTAAGTGTATTTCAAAGTTTCACTGAATACTGACAGATATGATCAGAGTACTTTTTGTTTGTTTGTAAAAGTCCATGGAGATATGCACAGTGAATGTAACGAAGGAGAGGCCACAGTGGTGTAATTCCAGAGAGAGAATCTACTTGGGGTGCTAAGTGGATATCAGGGAAAAAAACTGATTACAAGTCACTTTAAAAATCTCTTTTACATTGAAAATATTTTTTAATTTCTACTGCAGAAGAAATAATATATCTCTGCCAATGCTTGTTGAAAAGTTGTTGCCATGAAACTATGCAGGCCTAGGAAAAAAAAAAAAATCTCTTTGGCTTGGCTTATAGAGTTATGCAGGGAAAAGAAACATATAAGGCATGCTTTTACCCTCTGTATTGCCTGTGCCTGTAAGAGGTTACAGCCCAAATGTGAAAGGGGCTTCTTAGAAATGTTCTTTCCAGTCCTGTTCAAAAGGAGCAAGAAGGTGGTAGACCCTTGACTGCAATCATCCCTATTATTCCAGGGCCAGGCTAAAGTAGCTACTATACATCAGCGGAAGCTGGCCTGGAGAAAAACTCTCAGATAGCTCAGTAATACTGGGATTTGGGTGAGCTCTTGTCTGTAACCATGTCCATAAGCTCCCTGCTGCTCCCAGAGATGAGCACAGTGGTTTCAGGAGTGACAGATTTGGAGAGAAAGGTCAGTGTTAATCTTGTATGGTGGCATGGAAAGGGCTTTGTGAGAGATAGAGAAGGGGCTGGAAGTGGGGAGGCGGCTCAACAGGAAAGGATGAAGATGGGTCCTCACAGTGAGGCTGAAGTGTACTCTGAGGTTGATATTCTTAGTCTACATGTGATGCCCTTGGTTTATCCTATTGGGAAGTCCACCATCTTCCTATGGGTTAAGCATAGCCTGCAGGTTGGTTTACTACTCTACATTGAAGGCAAACTTTCTAGCCATTAAAACATGTTTTTAGGAGAGTGTGCCTGGCTGTGTGGTTAGATAAAGTGGGAGAGTTCATCTGGTTTAGACAGTATGCCTTGAGGTTGTTCACGTGGTGAGGTGGCAATTAGAGGAGACAGCCAAGATGTGAATTCATCTTCTCCATCACTTCTCAATTAACTACCTCTGGATTAGAGGCATTCCTCATAGAAATTGCTAAAGTAGATTTTAAAAAAAATTGTCTTTATTCATTCTTTTTCTGAAAAATAAACCTTTTGTTTTGTCTTGGAAATATTTATTATTTGCTTGTTCTAAACATATGTGTATGTCTCAGGGATACTGGTCCCCTTCCCCCTTATACGACTGTGAACTTTCTTTAACCCAGCCCTTCCCATTCATGAAAATGCCTCTTTGACCTGACTTATAAAGCAGTTGACCTTTCCACCTCCACATCCCTCATTCATATGCAGTTCTTCAAAGATATCTACATAACACAGGCCATCTTTATGGGCTAACTGCTCTAACAAAGAGCAGTTAGACTAAACTACATAACAACATCTATGTTTTAAAAGCCCTCAGCATTTGAAATGTATTTTAGCACGTATAAAATGCGACATTGCTGGGCATCTCTGTCTCTTGCAGTGAGTAGGCATACAGGGAACTGGGAAGACAGACAGCCATCCTCACTTCTGGCTAGGTGAAAACTTTGAGATGAAGACACATGCTGGATTGTGACAAATACTCCTCCTAAAGAGGTAAGCTTAAAAAAAATAAAGCAGGCAAAACATCCCATTCCCTCTGAACTTGTGTGCTGTAAACTTTGTCTGTTGGTACAATAAATAAACACAAAACCATAATTATGTTTAGTTTCCTTACAGTCTCCCCAGAGGAAGAGCTATGGACACAGTGCAATCCTGTCCTCTGAACAGGAGACAAATCTTGCTCAATGCACCCCTTACACTGTCTGTTGTTTTTGGAAAAGGCTTTTTTCCTTCACTGCCATAACCCTTAGATAAACATTTACTTCTCAAAAAAGCATCTCAAAATGGCTGTGTTTTGCAAGTATAATACACTTGCTTTGCACAGATGTAAATAATAGCAAAGATGCAAGAGAAGGGAAGAAGGTACTTAAATACCTTTTATTCTGAGCAATATCAAATTGGCTGCTAGCAGCTGCCATACAGCACACAGGGTCCCTGTGACACATCCCAGAACCATCTTACACAGAAAAAATTACACCACAAAATAGGCCAGCGACTAGCAGTAGTTCTCCTTTTGGCATCTGATATTTGGTGCCACCATATGCTGATCCCACATGCTCAGACTTATTTCCTTCATCTAATGTTACCTTTTTTACCCACTGCTGCTCTTGTAGAAGATGAGAGATCTTAGTTCAGTGGCTGCTTACATTTGTTCTGCCAGGCTCTGTTTGCTGCAATGGCATCGTTATACATCTCATTAAATAGTCAAGGTCAAACCAGTAGCTAACGTCTCCTGTATGTGGTTCTCTGTGGGTGGATAAATATATGAAGATTTCAATAAATATTTGATGTCTCCTGAGAGATGAGAAGTAGCTTGCTTTGGTTTTACAGAAGGTTCTAGGCTAGCACCGATTTTTAAGGAAACATCCAGTCTATAGGATATGTTTAAAAGTAAATGTCTTGAAACTTTATGCAACGACACTGTCAGAGTTTCATTTAGTGACAATGATTTTGTTCATGTGATTTGTAGTTCCTGATCCATTAAGTAAGATTAACTCTGATAGGAGCACTCCTGTTTGCAGAGGCAGTATTGCCTACCCCGCCTCCACCCTGTTTTCTATGCATACACTCTCATGGGTGAGCATTAGCTCCTGTTAACACTCATATCATCAACAAGTAATACCTGCAAAGAGTGGCAGACCTTTCTCTGACTATAATCCCTGTGAAGATATGCCCATGCTTATGGCATCCCCTTTCTGTCCTCAAGGGCCCCAAGAGGAGCAATCAGTTATTTGGGAAATCCCTTGCCTTGAGGGAATTCTCAGATAGCAGAGATCTGACAAAACCATCTCTCTGCTACCCAGTCATAGGTTTTTCTCTGAGTATGAGACACTGTGGTCATGGCTGAAGATGATGCCTGGAGTCTTGCAATATATTAATGTTTGTATTTTCCATAGGGATTCAGTTTTGGCTGACAAAACCTGAAGCCGTTTGGGTGGCTGGATGTAGCTGTTGAACCAACAATGTGTCAAGGCAGTGAAATGGCAGTATACAGTCATCTGGGATTTTTTTTTTTGGTAAGGGAGGACTCCCTCATACTCTCTCAGAATGCTTTGTCCAGCCTCGTAGATCCGATCTCACAGGTCAGTGATCTTTCATTATGTCAAAATATAGTCCTGAACCAGAATACAGACTGGTGATCAATTTAGTTTATATTGTGTGATTGGTTGCAAAACAGAGCTCTCCGACATCTGCTTCTGTTCTGCCTCATAGTCAGTGGCAAGGGATGGCCACTCTGTGTATGAGAAGCCCAGGTGGAACCCAGCTTCAGAAGGAAATAACTTCCCTTTCACTCTTCTCTACTCCCCAAAGATGAGGGATGTAGAGGGTCTGGTCATTGGCAGATTACCTACGGATAGATTACATAGCTGTCTTTAGGATAGAAATAGAAATGTTCTAAATTTCAAAATAGGACAAAAGGCGTTAATTTGATTGAGTGCGAGATTGACCTTTGTAGAGAGCACCTAAAGCAGATAAAGGGCTTTCTGAGGTCAATAAAAAGAATAACTAAAATTCCAGACTGGGAGTATAGGGACCCTAAAAGGTGCAACATGTAATACATATAAAAAATTCAAAATATCTAAAGCATGTTTATATGAATGTCCAATATATTAGGAATTCTTAAAAAAATAATTAATGAGCACCACTAGAAAAACTTGCAGTTATTTAATGCCCTTTCTGTTTGTTTGAGCTGTAATAAGTAGTGTTGCTCCTTTCATTCCAAGATCATTCCATTTCTAGAAGTAGATACTTTTGTTCTGATTTAAGCTTGACTTACAATTATATGGTGAGCTACTGTAGACAGGTTGGGCATATATATCTTCTTTTATGTACCAAGTCAAAGAAGAAAAGCTGCACTGACAGTATCATGAAACGTAGGTATCCAGTAATTGTCAGTTTTAGTAAATGAATATAATACTATGAGTGTTATTCTCTTGCAAATTGCAATATCAGCTCTGTTTCATTCTGAACACGAGTATAATCCCTGTCATTAAAACACCACAGTTCCTTCTCACTCCTGTGGCTGGTAAAACATTTCTATTCCAATGAACCATGGAGTTAGTGTTTCAGTCCTCTCTCTGGTGTAATCCGTACATTGCATGTTTTCTGCACAATGAACCTCCATTTGACAAAACCAAAATGAAATATCAGCATAATCAAACTAATAGGCACTTCCAGAACACTGTCTGAAAAACAGGTGGAAGTACTATGCTTATTAGAGAGCTGGTTGCCTGGACTTATTTTTAAAAAGTATATATTTATGCTTTATGTAATGGTTTATGTTTTGGAGTTTTACCTGCAGAAAAAAAAATAAAAATGACAGAGAAAAAAAAAACCCTATACATTAGGTTTCCTGTATTACTGAGTAAAGTTGCAATAGTCTGAGATACTGTGAGTCAGGTCTCACTTAGCCCGATGGTTGTGGTTTCTAGAGCTACTAGTTCTAACAATCATTCTCACCACTGCTGCATATGAAAGACAGAGCGAAATGCAGGGAAATACAGGCTGGCTGACATTGGGGATTTTTGGTGTTGTTTTGTGGGTTTGTTGGTTTTTATTTTCTACAGCAAAATTAAGCAAATTGTTGGCAACATACCTGAGATTTTTAATGATTTCTGTAGTGATACGTTTCTGAAAATTGCCACTCAACTTCAAGACTTAGAGACTGAGTGAACTGAAGTTGTTTCACAGCCTCCCTGGTGTGTAGGTTGCAAAAAGCCATCTCTGCAAAAAGGAGGGTGAATCACAAGCAATACCAGGCAGCCTGCAACAGACCTTTAGAAACGAAAGACGTCTTGTACCATTTGACAAACAGTGGGGAAAGTGTGAAGATGACTAAGATGATTCAAAGCCCTTTTAAAAGTCCTTGCATGTCTCATCATGCTCAAATTTACAGAGAGTAATTTACTCCCACCACAACATTTTGCTACATTCAAATGAAAACCTGGAAACTGGTGTTAAGTTAGTGTAGTACTAGTGGAAGGACCTAATCTTGGAAACCTTCACTCTTTGTGAAGTCTGAATGTGTTTCTCAGGGAAAAGAGTATTGTAAGAAGTTGATTTTATGTTCACCTCCAGAAAACAGAAGCTAAAGCTGTCTCCATGTTCATGCAGGGTGAGGATGCAAGTCTACTTACTGTAATGAATTCGTGATTAGAAATTCAGTCCCTGTCCCACCTCAGGAATTGCCACCATAGCTCTGAATTAGTGCTGAATGCTCTTGTAGGTATTAGTCTACAGCAATGAAGAGAAGGCAAGACAATAAGATGAGAAAAAGAAATGTTTTATATTGCTTGTTTGGGCAACAAAGAGTATTTTTTGGCTGTTTGGGCAATATGCTTGCCTGTTTTGACACGCAATCAAACAATCAGCACAGGAAGGACATGGACCTGTTAGAACGGGTCCAGTGGAGGGCCATGAAAATGATCACAGGGCTGGAGTCCCTCTCCTGTGAGGACAGGCTGAGAGAGTTGGGGTTGTTCAGCCTGGAGAAAAAAAGGCTCTGGGAAGACCTTATAGCAGCCTTCCTGTATCTGAAGGGGGCCTATAGGAAAGATGGGTAGGGACTCTTCTTCAGGGAATGTAGTGATAGGACAAGGGGTAATGGTTTTAACCTGAAAGAGGGGAGATTTAGACTAGACACTAGGAAGAAGTTTTTCACTGTGAGGGTGGTGAGATACTGGAACAGGTTGACCAGAGAAGTTATGCGTGCCTTATCCTTGAAAGTGTTCAAGACCAGGCTGGATGGGGCTTTGAGCAACCTGGCCTAGAGGGAGATTTTCTTCCCTATGGCAGCGGCGCGTAACTAGATGATCTTTATGGTCCGTTCCAATCCAAACTGTTCTATGATTCTATGACTTTTTTTATCATATTACTGTTTTTTTCTATTTTGATTAGATTTAAGTTAGCAACTTTCTGCAAGAGCTACAAGACTCCATTGCCCATCACCAAACCCGAGTACAGCAGTTACTCTAGACCATGCATTTTCTAAAAGATAAAGACAAGACGCTTGCAAAAGAAGTGGTTACTTTAAATGATAAATTACCTGTTTTGTTATCAGCTCAACACACTGGGCAATGTAATGCTATCTGGTTTTAGAACAGATTTCATACTGGAGTCAATGGCTATCTCTTAAAAGCTGATCATATTAAGGTCCTTTGAACTTTTATTCTTGATTTCTGGGATGAAGACCATCATGAGGAACTGTTGAAAGATAAAGTCTTGGGTTTTTCAGAACACTGATAATGTTTTATCTTTGTGGCCAAAAAGAATAATCTCAGGGTAGAAAATTTCCTGTCAGTTACCTTGAAAGAGTAATGCAGTTATTGCCATATCTTCTTCTCTGGTTGGTTCCTCTGTGTTTGGTTTGCTGTATTCAAGAGCTTTTATTGTATAACTGACATATTTAAACATTCTTATTTCTCTCTCTCTAGTATATGTTACTCTTTTATTGCTTTCAGTGTTTTGATGAAACCACGGTCTAGTCCATAATAAGCCCAGGCAGAACATTAAACTGAAAAAAGGAGATAAAATACATAATATCCTTTTAAAGTTTATGAACTCCAAGCTTTCTTCAGCACACGTTTATAGATGAAAAATTAACATATCTTAGCTTAAGAAAGTATTAGGATTGACACTGTCACAGAGTCCCAATTAGAAGAAGCCATTCAGTCTGAATAGATAAAACATGACTGAGTTTTCATTGGGTGTTATGAAGGTGCTGAAAAAAGCTTGAGTTTTATAAAAAAAATAAAAAGAGAGAGATAAGGAACATGACTCGTGGCGCTTCAGCTTCCATTAAATGAAACAAACAGCACATAAACAGTGGGAGAAGACTTGGTGGTGCATGGTTACAGTTGATGATGTCCCTAGCATATAGCCCTTACCAGTGGTTGCTTCAGTTCCAGGGTCTATCTTTACATGCTCTAAATAATCAGAGTCGACCACAGTGTCTTCTTCCACAATATCTAACTGTGTGCTATACAACAGAACAAGTTGTTCTTTGTGCTGACACCATCTGGGTTACATTTGTCTCACAGTTATTTTGTACCAGAGATTTTCTCTATCCAGAACAACATACCAGGTAAATCTACCCCTGCTTGCCATTCTCCCTGCAAAGAGGTTTGACCTGGCTGCAGAGTCTCTTTTTTTTTTTTTATTTTCTTTTTATTAATGCTGTGGTTGTAGGAAGAGATTTAACTTGGTTGTCTGGATGTAGGACTCACAGATGACCAGTGTGGATAGGTGGAAAAAAGCACTGAAAAAAAAAAAAATAAATTAGTGGCAGACATCGTTGACTGCACAGCTCCTACCAGAACACCAGCAGACTGCCAGAGCAGACACAGAGACACAGTCATAAAATGGACTTTAAGGTGTACACATTTCCTGGACCACATCTTAAAGCCCAAACTCATGGAGTATCACAAATGGCTCTCTGTGAAGGAATTCTGTGGTACTGGTGTAGTTTATGGTCATGAAAAAAAGCCTACATTTTTTGTGCAAAGAAACCCTACAGAGCTCATAACTGGTGGAAGGGCTAAATAAAGGACCTTTGACTGAGACATGGGAACAGAGGTAGACAGGCTCTAATCTGGTCATAGCATTTTTATTTGGTGAAATTCCATTGCTATAAATCCCCATTGTATACTAGTTTTTGCTGTTAAACCTATTTTTATTAGCATGGAAAATGAAATAATCTCAAGGCCCTGGAATAATCTGTCCAGTGTTTCACATACACATGTAATATTTTCAGATTGTCTGGAATGCTTTCTTGCCTAGCTACATCCTACAGTGATTAATTACAGCTGCATTTCAGTCCCTTGGAACAGAGAATTTTTAATATAAATACCACACAGCGTGCCACTTCTGTCAACTCTGCATATCTAGAACAAGCTTGTTGCAGCAGATTTCACTTGCATCTCCAAATGCTTTGCAGGAGCTGAAGCTGTTGAGGATATTTTCGGCCTTACAAGTCTGCAGAGGTCTTGAGCCATACTCTGCACAGGGCTGGTGGTACATACAGCAGCATGCAGGAGAAAATCTCTGCATGAAAATCAAAGCTGACTGAGCAGAGGCTCCATGAGCGGTGGTGCTTCTGAGTCTAACCCAGATTCTCTTGACTGCTTCAAAGGGCCTAGAGCCCTCATTCTCTCGAGCACATCTCTTGCTCTTGCAATCAGTACCTCATTTCTGACTGCTGGGATGTAAGAACAGTCTCATAGTTAATGTATGAACCTTGTGTTTTATTTCTGATTGCACAGAGCATGACTTTGGAATTGCTTTTATTTCTGTGTTTGCTTTTGCAGGTAATAGCTATTCCAAATGCTTTGATTTTACCCACACGGCTGTCCAGAGCAATAAAGAAACTGAGTTAGAGCACAGTGAAACAAAGGAGCTAGTTGCCATCCCTCAGTTGCTCTGACGTAGGTTTTCTTTGTACTGGCAGTAGCTTTTTTCTTGTCACACAGAGTGCAACTGCTGCTTCATAGTACCCTGATTATCCCAGGGTCTGTGTTTTCAAAATAGGAACTGAGAGGATGGGAATCTATACTGAGAGTATGTGGTAGGTCTGTACTGGGGTCCTACCTGAGGATGGAAAGAAAGTGAGAGATTTCAAGCAAGGTGCAGGGAGGAAAGTGTCAGGGGTACTGCTGAATGAATTCTGCCCTTGAATTTCTGTGACAGAGGGACAGACAAAAGACTGAAAAGTGTGGGTGACAATTATCTGTCTCTTGAATACCTCTCTTCCCCACTAGAATCTTGACATATAGTCAGCTTTACATATGCCTCAGCAGATTTTTCCTGCTAAATCAAAAAGAAGGTGCTGGAAGGTTTTCAGACTCCAAGAAGGACTGATACTTTGATGGTGTCACTGCACATTGTAAATGTCAATACAGTTTTCCATTCATGACATTTTTCAGTGCTGCCAACATTCACAAATTATTTCCAGTTGAAACATAATATATCAAAGAACTGTTCTGAAAAGGAAGTTTTTATTTTTCCCTCTATTAAGAGAAAATATTATTTGGATTACAAAGAATGAAAATGTCCTAGTACTCTCTTTATATTAGATTAGTTTTCTTTCTTTGCAAAATCCTCTAATTGATTAGCAGATGTACAATAAATACACACTAATAACACTTGGGGGACCATGGAGGCATAAATATCTCTGTCTACACTGCACTGCAGAAATAATAGTTTTAGTCAGTTTTCCTTTTCCTCTCACTATTTTCTACCCTCTGTTTACACAGTAGCATAAATTTTAACAAAATGTTAGATATTCCAAGCTGGCAGAACAAGAAGAGAACACATTTTGAAACTGGCTGGAAAAAGTGTAATGACTGCTTTGGATATCCATAACTAGGTAGGTCACAAGATGTGCATGAGCCTGTACCGATTTCTGTCAATACCCTGCTACCATAAACTTAGGCTTTTAAAGTTATTCCTGAATCATTCATTAAATGCAGATTAGACTTGCTGTCTTACCTAATTAAGCTTGCAGGCTGTAAATTTCCTCAGAGCCTGGTGTCATTAGCTCTTCAGTCACTGGGAATGCAATGACTAGGAGCGATGGCTGCCTATGACAGGCCTGTTTTTTACTTGGCTTCCTATTCCTCTTGGGCAATTAGCTTCATTTGAGTCCTTGAAACATCTTTCAGTAAAGCCTTTTTTCAACCCCAGTGGGAATCCCTACTTCCTGTAAGCAACCTTAAGCCAATGTATGGTGTCCGAAATGCACAGTACTTTTTACTGGAGCAGATGTATGACCCAGTTTTTCCCTATTATTAGTAGTAAACACTTCAAAAGGTCCAGTTTTGATCAAAGCACGAAGGGCTGAAGACAAAGATAAAGCAGCTACTAAATAAATGCAAAATATTTTGTTTGGTGTGATGAAGATTATTTGTTTGAGGTGACAATTAGTGTATTGTTTTTCTATTTCATACCTTCTTTAAGACAAATGGTCTCAGAATGATAAAAATAAACAGTATTTCAAAGGTTTATATTACTGAAACCACAATATGTGGACTGAAGATAAGCTTTACCTTCTCATTAATTAGGATTGACATTTATCACACAGCCAGATATATTGCAGTAGTTAGATATGAGGCCCAGGGTCTAATAAAACATGAATATCATTCATGTTACTATCTTATAACTTTATTAAACACAGAATGGTTGTCTGTCATTATTACAGGGACATAATTATTCCTCAGAATGAAAATCATCTCAATATTCCACAAGCCTAGAATTTTTTCCCATTTACTATTTTTCTTTCTGAAAGGCAAAGGTGTTTTCACAGCCCCNACTTAGATACCTGCTCAGCGCTTCAAAAATCCTCTGACAAATAATGGATTTTCACATGGGAATTATCTGACTTTTCCATCTACCTGGGGGCTTTACAAGGATTAGATACTTAGATGGAAATAGAATGTCACTCAACAGAAATTAAGAGATGATTTCTCCAAATCACTTAACAGCATGGTCAGCTTTCTTCACACGAACAGTCCCACCAGCCCAGCTCACTCCCGTTCAGACAGAAGTGGTTGGAGTGACAAATGGAGAAAGAGATTTCAGCAAGGTTGTATTTACTCCATTACCTGCTAGACTGTAAGCCTGTAAGATGTTTGGGTGTTACACGGTGCTTCTGTGCTGATCTCTCTATTGACTCTGTGGGGCATTCTGTCAGCCTTGAAAAGCAGGAGCTTGCACTTCTCATGGTGTTCTTGTCCTTTAGTTACTACAATGGTTATAAACTCAAAACTGGCACTTTCACTATGAGGCCTGACGATAGCCCTCCATGCATGTGCTATGCTAACAGGCGTAGTGCAGTGCTCATTTCACGCTTGTGTCTTTGGGGAATTTTTGTGAAGCTGCAGGAAAAATGCTTTTCCTCTAGCCACCTTTACTACAGGCAATTCCTCCATCTTATCCCCTCGCCACTACTCCTCAGGATAAATCCCTAAACTGAAATCCAAAGGAACAGGACACCTGACCTTTCAGGTATTCAGTCTCCTAACTCCACCCCTCATGGAAGGAGAATGGCCTTGCCTGTGCAGGGACTGTGGCAAACCAATTGAACTTTGATGAATGGATGGCATTACTCATGTCAGTTATTAGTCACATCAGAGTTTTCATGATCAGGCCCTAATTTTTTATATTGCTTCCCCACACCCTTGATGATGTGACAAGTTCTTTAGAAAGAGAAATGCAGAGCAGTACACGATATTTATAAAGTCACAGCAGGGGCATTTTACTCATTCTGTGATTGCTGCATTTTTTATCTGTAGACTTTATCATTGATAGAGTGCTTGTTTATGTCTCTAAAATAATTTAAAATTCTTCAGTGTCAAAATGCCTTCTGGGTATGATTTCCATTACTAGTTAAAAAAGCATTTAAGAGGGTCTATTTCTGCAGACAGTAGGGGGAAATTATGTTTACCACCCTCTTTTAAGCCGATCTGCAAAATACTGTCCTTTCAAATGTCTTGCAGGAACACATTCTGAGTGAGGATAGTATTTTTTTAAAGTCTTACTTTTATTTTTTTTATTTTTTTGCAAAATGCTGCTGTTGTTTTCTTTAATATTTCTATCTTACTTCATGGGGCATGGTTATTAATGACTAAACCAAAAGTGCAAGTACCTAGAGGCCTTTCAGTTTTGATTTTGATTCAAGGAATTTATTATCTAAGACTGTCATTTGAGAATAGTGTAATTAGACTATTTATAGTGACTTTGGAAGAAATACAACCAATACAGTGGAAAAGAGGTGCATCATCTGAATTAAAATATCCTGCATCATCTGACGTGAGTCTCATCCTACTATATAATCTCATTTTGTTCTTGTATCAAGTTCAAGTCAGCTGGCTGAAGAGAAATTTAGGCGGAGGAAAGAGGAAGTTCTTCCCTGACCTTTGAGTAACTCATAAAAAGGACTTTGCTGCTACACAGTTTGGCAAAAAAAGGGTCACAGGTTATCCTTCCTCCTTATTTTTGGAAAGGGCACTGTGTTTCCACTGTCTTTACCTGCTTAGGCACACTGGAGGAGGCTATGAAACAGAGTGGGAGAGAAGGTCCCATGAGTCCTTAACACTAGCCTGTTTTTTCCTTTATATATGGATTGGCACATGATCAGCAAAGAGGATCGTTACTGGCCACAGGTTCCTCTTCTCACACTGATGAACCCTGCACATGGAGTCCTCCCGCCTTACTGGAATGAGCTGAACCTTGGGACCTGGCTTTTGGGGTAGCAGATCAGAGAAGAGAGACTAGCTCTGCTTTCTGAAACCCGCTGAAACGTGTCAGCCTCGGCATGTCTGCTCTGCGTCTCGAAGATGCTCTTTGTGCAGCACAGTGAAACTTGCAGCCTAAAATTGATCAGGGCTTCCTGAAAAGTTTTGTTATCATACCTCTTGTGGTTTGGTACAGAGCCGTGATGGCTTTGAACCTCTGCCTCTTGCACCCATACCTGTAGGAAGATGGTGGCTGAGGAGTCTCACAGCCTGAGGGAACCATTGATGGCATTGAGGCAGCACAGCCCTTTACCATCATACTGAAAGAGGAAGGGGGACATCAGCAGAGTGTCCAGTTCCCACATAGACTTAAAATGTATCAAACACGCAGCGGAAGCAGCTGTCACCAGGTGCTATGTGACTGTACAAGACACTGTGCTTTAGAAGAGGATGTGGCTGATGTTAGAGGGTCCATGGGAATTTTTCAGTAAAGCCACTGCTTGTACTTTCATCACTGCTTGTTTCTATGATATTAGATTTGATACAGCTGTTGCTTGCAGGGCTTTTCTTTGAAGAGTCAGAAAATCCTAAAGCTGTCATTTAGGGAGTGATACTCTTCCATAAACTATCTGGACTTCTATAAATATTGTTGACTCCATGCAGGGCATTATTATCTAATCTCCCAGGGAACATCTCTAATCACAGCCTACCCGCCCATGTCAATCTAGGACATATCCAACCCTTAGAAATAGCAGTGGAGAAACCATAAAATGTTCTAACACATGGAGTTGGCAAAGAAGTGTGAGACAAAATCACAAACTGTGCAAAATGAACAGTTTGCAAGTGAACATCCTTCTCTCTTTCCCCCATCAAAGTGCTGGCTGAGTATCTTATGATGACTTCAAATTAACACACTAGCTTTCACTTTTTTTTTTTTTTTTCTGTTCTAGATTTCCCATTTAATCAGAGCTGCCTACTTGTCAGTAACAGTTCACCACAGTGGATCATCTTCTATTCCATGATCAAAGTGGTAACTTCTTTTTCATTATGAATTTGTGAATTTGTAAACAGTTTTCAAGTTGAAACAGGTGTGAGTGTGATGTTAGAATTGGTGATGGTTTAAGTCTGCTGTAGAACAATTGCAAAATCTAATTAAAACATCTTAATTGGAGCAGATAGTGAAGGAAGATAGAGGTCAGGAAGAACTGGATGGTTCTATTCACCTTTATCTTAATGGAACTCACCATTCAGGAAATACATCACGAACACCAGGGAAACGATTTTCTTCATTTCTGGACTGGCCTTAATATAGAAGTCTTCCTTGAAAAGGCTATCCATTAGTTAGAAGTCTAACAGTGTGAATTTGTGATAAGTTCATGTACCATTTTATGCTAGAGAGAGGGTGTTTTGTGAGGATTTTGATGGGTGGCTCTCTTAAGTTTGTTCACTTAAAAAGAAAGCAAAAGAAAACCAAAACAAAGAAACAAAGATCAGTGTTCCCTGGTAGACCACATAGGTTAAGATGTACAGCAGGCTTTTCCTGTACACCATGTACATGACTTACAAACACCAGTTTGCATTGTCTGGCTGAATACAGAAGTACTTCATATTCAGCAAAGGCAAACATATGGCACTGGCAACATTCCAGGTGAACAGGCTCATGCAAACAAGATTATAAATATATGGCTCATCTTGCTTGTCTGCTGTTACTTATTATTTGTGGAGCAACCTTGAAGTGAGATGGAGTATGAGATATGGAACTTTATATTGTAGCAGGGGTTAGTACTTCACAGGCGTTTCCAAGTTTTTTAACCTAGCCATTAGGCAGAAGTTTGCATTCTTTGTCACGTATCAGCCTCTCATATTTTATTTTTAACTTTATGAGCACCATAACAGGCAGAAAGAGTAGGGTTGCTACCTTTGGGAGCAAGTTCTGGCATGCACAGGCGCTTCCAAGAAAGAGTTTAGTGCTTGTGACTAGCAAGTGCAACACAATTTATTGGATCTATACTTCTCATTCTAGAGGTAAACCACCTCTCTTATTGTTTAGGGGACATACATAGCACTCCGGTCTGTGGGTGCCACTTTGAGTCAGGAAAGCATTCAAACCACACAACATGAAGAACCTGAAGCAGTCAACATAGTTGTTACAGGAAGAGACAAACACCTTCATAGCTCCATTCAGAAATCTGAACTCAGAACAAATGACCTGCAGCAAAGGAACACTATTTTTCTGCTCTTGTTCTGGGGTTTGTGTTGGATTGGTGGTTTTTCTTTGGTTTTGTTTCTTTGACAGGATGGGGAATTAAACAGGAAAGATTTTCAAAGAGGGAGATTTGACAGTGTTCTAAAGATATTTGTATGCTCTCTGAAAATGTTTCATTCGTATCTCACACATTTAAAGATCTCAGGAGCTTCAGAACCTAGCTTGCCCAACTGACCTTATAAATTACAAAGCCATGCCTGATGGGGTAGGAAACTCATAATAAGTTGCCTTAAAAATAAGGACCAGAATCCATTGAGGTGAAAGATCTGAAGATGGCTTTTCTCACAACAGCCAGGAGCCTGGGAAGGAGAGTACCCCCTTATAGTACTGTTCAGATTCTGTGTATTTAGAACAGATTTGTATTTAGGTATCTACTGCATTTGCATTCACGAAAACACAAGAACTCAGCTAGTAAGGATCCAACAACAGAAATTACTGGAAGCTACTATCTGCTCAATACTTTCTATTAAAAAATAATAAAAAACCCCACCTTTGTTGAAATCATTCATGTGATATGGTACTGGGAGGCTAAAGACCAAATGCTGGGAACAGCTTTGAAAGGTTTGGTTCAGTTGGGAGAAGACGACTGAATAGATGTTCTGCATAAAGATAAGGCAGCTTGCTTTTGGGCTGACACATAAGAGCAATGTTTAAACAACTGGTTTGGAGAATGCCATTCTTCAGTATGATTTTGTGCAAAATTCTTGTGAGGGGATCTTTATGTAGTCAACTTTGATAATTTGTAGTGATTGCTCAAAACTAACCCTTCCGTTAACAGAGAACTACTTAGAGAAAGTGTCCTAACATATCAATATAGGTTTGCATTCATCTTCAGTGTCATTGAAGCCAATTCCCAATATACTATATGTTTAATAATTGTCTAATGAGCAACAAACAGATTGACTCCTTTCCTGAATTAAAATGACATAATGGAAGCAAAAATAGAAGTATATATTTATTAGAGAAGTTATCTAAAATACAATATTATTTTCCTCTTTAAATTAGAGCATATATTATTTCAATGAAAAGATATTTTGTATTATTTCTATGGTAATAACAACTTTTAAAGATAATACTTAATTTAGGATATTTTTAATTAAAAAAATCCAATGCTACCTATAAGACAATCAAAGTTGATGGGTAAAAGTGTAAAACGGTCTCAAAAATATTTACATGTCAGTTTCTTAAAGTCTAAGTAGTCTAATTCTCAATATTCATTTTGTTTTACTTTCTCAAAATACTTTTTTTGTTCCTAAATCCTATCTAGATTCTGTATTCCTGTGCTTTTCACAAAGCTTCAAGTTATTGTTAGTTACATGTACTATCATACCTGTGGATGAGGTTTCTTAAAATGGCTTAATTTCACTTGTCACCATATCCTTTCCCGAGTAGCCAACACACTGTCTGTTATACCAAAGTGTCAATCGGAGCAATAATCACTGCAACACACACAGCCACCACTCCCACCCCATGCCTCCCCCAACCCCACACCTTAAGAACCTTTTCCTATTTGGCCAAAAGCCTTTCACATTTCATTAGCTGGCATTTTAGACGCGGAGCGAAAGAAAGAATGGATCTGGGAGACAAGATGTTGCCAGGGCACACATGGCAAAGGTTTGATTTGTGCTTAGCAAAAGGGGCTCCTCACAGACACAGCAATTTCTAACACACTCAGCGTCCAGGTTACTGGAAGGAAGCTCTGACTTCTCTGCTCTTCAAAGGCTGACATGGGCGCCAGTTGTCCACCATATGACACACAGGCTCATTCTCAGCACTGAAGCAAAGGCCACGGAGCTTGCACATCTGTGGAAAAAGGCACAAACATCCTCAAATGCATACTCTTGTTTCAGCAGGACTATTTGAATTGTATACCTTGGGTGGAGAGCCAGAGGTCCAGATCAAAGCTTCACCAGCACTAATGGTCTAGAGACTCTGTCACCACCCATGTTTCTTTGCACTTCACCCACACCATTTACTGCCCCTGACACGGGCGCTCCTGTCCACAAGACATCATAGCAACAAGAACTAAGCAAGCACAGAAAACAGAGACCTAGGCCCACAGTTTCTGAACTCTGTGCACAAAGAACTGTGTCCCCTTGATTCAGATCTGAATTGAAACCCTTTCAGAATGCTTCGCAAGTTGTACTAGTTTGGCTCTTTTGAAAGTTGGATTTTTTTGGTGTCCAGTCAATGTTAAAAAAAAGTAAAAAAAATTGATCTTAACCTTGAGTCAAATTAAAGCAGGCAAATACATTCAAGATATCTTTACTTCCAAACACCGTGAGAGGGAAAACTGTTCCACATCAATGGGAGCACACTGTCAGGTTTTAGCACTTGCTCCTACAGTAAAATTGGTGTTTACACTGTCTGATATAGTAAAAGTATCTTGATGTCTTAAGTAGACATCTACAAGACTAAGGAAAAAAAAAAACTGTGACAAAATAATAACCCACCCCAAATGTGATCTCACAGAGATGGCTGGAACCACTGACAAATATGTAGGTGGGATACAGGATTCTGTGCGAGTTGGGCTGCAGGCCAGGCTTTCCCTCATTCAAGGGGGAGGGTCCCCAGCAGTGACCAGCCCAAGAGAGGGCTTTACCTTCAGGATCAACCAGAACAAAGTTCAGAGCTCAACCTCTTCCAGGAACTGCTGTGTCACTACAGCAAATGATAACAGGCTCACTACACCCTGCTGTAATAGCCAGCAGGCTGTAATAAGCCATCTATCTTGGGAAAACCAATTCAACTTAAACCCAATGTCAATACTCTATAGTTGCTCGTTTTGATCAGTTTTGGAATGAAAAGGCAAGCTGCCACACACTCTTGTTTTGATCTCAAACCCATCTTTGAAATGTCAATGGTAATATGGAAGGCTGCGTGTGGGAGAAACAAGTGGTGTCTTTTACCACTTGTAGGTGGTTAAAGTAGGTGTAATAGGAAAAACAACTCTATTTTGCTGAATGTGCTCCTGCCCTACAATAAACCGTATTTGCAAACCTTGGTTTATCAATGGCAATACCAGTAGTTTAAAACAAGTAAGCAGCATCAACTTTATCGCTCCCTTGCAGTTTATTAATGGCAGTCATCATAGCTATAATATTTATTTCCAACTGTTCTTCCTTGCCATTTAGCCTTTCTTTAAGTCCTACAACAGCTCAGTTGCACTTTTTTCTTTGAACATTAGTTGAATAAACCCCCTAGAATTATGTGTATATTGTTAGCAAGTTTGCCATCCAATAAAAGGGATTTAAGAGTTTGAAGGGGAAACTAAAGCCCTTGAGGGCTAGCTTATATTTATAGGCTCTAGATCACATTTATATTTCCCAAGCACACAGATGCAAGCCCAAGGATGGAATCTTCCCTCTACACAATTCATTAATGGATGCTGCAGAAAGCTAGTGCCAGGAGCTATTTAATCTGTACAAGATCCTTCCTACTAGGAAGACTCCTATACTTCTCAAGCTGCTCAAACAGAATAGAGGATTTTTTTAGGCAGCAGACTTCTTGGAATCTGCAAGTTTTGCCTCTTCCAAACAATGCAGTTTTCTTAGGATTGTCACAATTCTGCGTGGGATTTCCCCGTCTGTTCTGTGCTGAATAGAATTTGTAAAATGAGCTTTGTGTCCTGGAAATGCTGGAAGATCAACAAACCAACTGCACGTCTATGGTGCAAGACTGCAGATGCAGAATACATGCTCTTCGGATGCTTGGTAAACCTGGTATTTTCAGGCTAAGTATACACAGATAGGTGCTGATGCTCACAATACAAGCTACATGAACTCTGCGTGCACAAATGGTCCCTTCATGCATGCTACAAATTTCCCAGATTTTTACCACATGGCAGCTCTAACCAGGTACGTTAAGCCCAATTAAGTTTTTTGGAACTCCCAAAATTTCCCCTGGACTGTCTCCAAATGCCTTACATTTTACAGCAAGCTCTACTTCTGGTAGGACTCTGCTTCTGTGCACAGAAGAGGCTAACTACTTCACATACATATTTTTGATATGTGATGCTAGCTAATGCCCTGCATAGCTTTGCAGTAATATAAACTGCTGTTTCACAGATCAGCAGGAGGGCTGAAATAAAGCAATCCACAAGTCTCCAGTACACACCTACTGGCACCACCCATTGGAGACCTACCTGCTCAGGGCTGACGGTGATGGGCTCCTTCAGAACATGCCAGATGACACATTCAAGCAATGGGGGAGTGGTCAGTGAGCCAGGGTATGTCCAGTAGTCTCTGCATGCAGGAAGCAGTCCAGTGGGGTCAAAGTTTGTGAAGGAAGCTTGCTTCCCCTACAACAAAGACAGTGGGTGGGCTAATGTCAGGAGAGAGACCACACACGCATGCTGTGCTTGCAGCAGCAAAAAGTCTCCTCTGGAAACTTCATGTTTAGAGAAAGGCAGAAATGGAGTTTGGCACAGTGTTGAGTGCCTCCCACAGTACCTTTGGGTCAAAGACTTTCAGCAGTGCATTTCTTACATTATAAGAGTTTCAGGACATTGTTTCTCAATTCAAATGCTGGATTTACATTCTTTGCTCCTAGAGATAGGAATCGACCCTGCCTGAACAAATGAGTTTTCATATGCCACATACACTGATTGTACTGGAAACAGAGAACCTGGGAGATCTGTTGGAAATCCTATTGCAGTAAATGACAATATCCATTTATCCCAACGGGAGCCTGCTGACAAAGATAACAGCGTAGTCTTATTCTTCACTTTTCCTGGCCATTTTACTTTTCCTGTACATTTCTCATCAGCACAAGCCTTTATCCACTATGGAGGCACCTAATTACCCAAGAAGTACTTTTCATTTCTCATTACATACACACTTCACAGAACATTTAAATTACAGAAAGGTTGTGGTTTCGGGTTTCCCGCCCCCTCCCCCTCCGCCCCCCCTGTGTTACATATCCTGATTAAACTTGTCTGGACTCCCTCTAGAAACAGTCTAGAGAAGAATGCCTCTTGGAAGAAAGAAATACATCCCAGATGCAGAGATGAGGTTAAGTGCCTTTTGCATCTGTCTCCACTGACTATAAAGGGCACTTAGATGAGTAGTTCAAGGTTAGGAAGATGAATCCTACCCTACAGCTTTAAACGCAGTTAGAAGACACATAAGCATAGTCACAGAGATACAAGATGATCACTCTTCCTAGCATTCCCTGCCCTGCAACTTCACTTGAGTCTTTTGCATTTAATATTCAAGGAGCATTAGTGCTAATGGCAGGAAGGGTGGGTTTTGGTTTTCTTTGTTTTTGGTTGGCTGGGGTTTTTTGTGTTGTTAGTTTTTTTTTTTTTTAAACTTTTTTTTTACATGTTGCAGACTTGGAAGAAGTAAATAATCTGCTTTCTGGAGGAGATAACTGTGCACATGTGATTGGTGTCAATCAACACAGACAGCGAATATTACCTTGGTTTGAACAGAGTTCAGAGCATCCACAACTTTCTGTATTTCAGGCTTGGCATTTCCTACCTGTAATGCAAACCATATGAAAAGAAAATAATCACAGACTCTCCTGATACCTCTAGTTTTCTGTTACAGTTCTCTAGAAATTATTTTATAGTGCGTTTTGCTAGCACCACTTTTTTACATAACAGGACAATTAAAGCAAGAGTGACTGGAACTGTGAAACATCCCTGTAAAATCATGCCAGTTGACAGTCAGCACAAATAGGTCAGCCAAGGACACCGGGCAGAATAAAGTTACTTTCATTTACAGCATGTGGATTTATTTTTGGCCTTAAGCAGTTCTTTTTTTCATAGAAGTCACCCTCCTAATAAAATACAGCGAGGGCAGGAGAGAGTACACACTGGTGGGGTGCAATCACCTTTTCCAAATAGCTGTGAAGACAATTCAAGTAAGACAAAATGCTCTGGACACTTAATGACAGGAAAAGGAAAATAGGTGTAATTTAGTCTGGACTTACTGCAGCTTCATGCACACATAGTTTTGTCAGTTATGTACATCCCCTTTTACTGATAAGGGTTATGGCAGTGTCACTGTCATGAAGGCAAACATGCTGCTATAGGCTCACCACAGTGATGGATGGCACTCATATTCCATTGCTAATGTACAACTTTTATATTTAGATGGTTTGAGGACATTAGAGAAAGACAAG
This sequence comes from Nycticryphes semicollaris, assembly GCA_013400055.1. Classification (NCBI taxonomy): domain Eukaryota; kingdom Metazoa; phylum Chordata; class Aves; order Charadriiformes; family Rostratulidae; genus Nycticryphes; species Nycticryphes semicollaris. The sequence continues at coordinate 1,574,213 of VXBJ01003458.1, forward strand.
AATTTGGAGCACCATCCTGTTAGCTATGGCTTTATGCAATATAGCATAATGCTGCCTTGTTCTATAATTTAGGCTTTTACATCACCTTGCAACACAATGGACATACTGGACTCATCCAAATAAAACGAAAAAGAAAGTTTAACTAACCTTCATGAAGATGCCTACCACAGCCAAGCCATCAGGATGCTTCACAGCTTCAGCAAATTTACCATATTTTACGTTCCAGTGAACAATATGGAGCTAGGAGCAAGAAAACAAGAAGCACTATGAAGATAACATTCCATCAACAATATTTTACAAATGAGGATGCAGGGAAGTAATTTATTAAACATTAAAAGCAGAAGAGAATTACTGCTGACATTTAAAATCTTTTGTGCACAGTTAAGAATTTGTTGAATCATTCATCTACTTTCAAGTTTCAGTTATACAAAGTAATTTCTGTCATGCATTTTGTTTTGCTTCTCACTTATTCCCAAATGAGTTTTAAATGCAAACTGGTTGTAACATTCTGGTTTTAGTTTGGTGAAATTCCTGTTATCTTCAGCATGAGTTTTTCCTGCATGCAGCCTGCAGGACTTTGATATGGTATTTTAATGCTATATGTCCCGGAGTTCTTATCAACACTGAAAGACATGATTGTCCAGTGTCAGGGAGAAGAGGCATTAACTGCAGATCTGACCTGCTATTTATAGAGTTTTAAAGAACTGTCTTGTCCTTTTCTGTAAAGCCTTTTAAACAAACATGAAATTAATCTCCAGGTCATGTTAGCCAGGATGTTGCTTGATTTTTGATTTCAGAGTTATTTCTAATGGAAGTTCATCTGGTTGTTTCCCCATGTCTACAAGTCAAATTGAGTAAGTAATTATGGTATTGCGAACTGACATAAGGCAATGGCAAGTTCCTCAGTTAAGACAAAGGCTACTTTATCTCATGAAAAAGCAAAGCCAGTGTCTTTATGGAGCCATTTCTTTTATCTGTCAATGCAAATAATAGGCTTGTTCAGTCAGTGTGCATTTATGAAAGGTTTTTAAGAAGTCTGTCACAGCATCCAGAGGTAGATTTCTAAATGGGGGACAAGAAAAGGTAGGATGCGAAGCACCAAAGTCACTCAATTTCTGTAAGAAGACTGTACTACATTCTTAAGTAGTCCAATGGACACCTGGAGTCTTAAGGATATTATGACTTGTGCCTGTAAAGTCTCACTTTGCTACGTGCCCTCTTCACAGCTCCCTTTGTTTCTTTGCTACCAAAAGATGAAAGTGTCTGCCCCAAAATTATTCTGTTATTTATCTAAATATGTCTGATGTTAAAAACTGAAGACAGAAAGAGAGGATGTGCGAGTACAGAGGTGCTGCAATTCCATTTCTTCATAACTTTAAGTCATGGAGAAAGTGAGGGGAAAAACCCAGGGAAAACTAACATGGGGTTTTTGCTTCTCTTTGTCTCTTTTATGTCTCTTTGATATGAAGTAGCCAGGAAAAAATGAGTCTTCCAATTCTAATCTCTGCTATTTCAGGGAGTAGGTCCTGAGGTGGTGTTGTACCAATATCTTCTACAGTAACCCCTACAATCTCTTGCCCGATGAAGATTTGTAGAAAAGCTGCTACCATGGTGGAAAAGTTTAAAATAACTACATCATTATTCACAAAAGACTAGAGAAGGTAAAGCATATCCTACCTCTGCATCATACTTCACACCATCCACAGTGTGCTCAGACCCTTGGCCCTCACAGGATCCCCAGTGAATATGAAACTGTGCCAGCCTGTAGACTCCATCCAGTGCTCCTCCTTGCAGCACTGCAAAGCAAAGAATCTCCATTAGCATCTCTCATAACCTTTGCTATCAAGTCTCACTGCAGGCTGGAGCGTCCATCCCAAGTCTTCCAAGTGAATTACAGTTCATTGCTCTGCATGCTGCCATGCTACTCCAGATCATCCTCAATGGTACATTGCTGCAATATGCCAAAATCAATAATAAACATGTAAAAACATAAGTGACTTTACAGTGAGTGTCTCATCACCAGTTTTAACAGGCATGCTATATTACAGGTGACAAGGAGAGAGCTAATGATGTAACTTTTCTGTCACCAAATAAACAAAAGGCCAAGAATAACCTTTATAAGAGGCCCATATAGAGTTATTCTATGAAAGCACACTTGAAGACCAAATCATTTTTCACTTAATGTACACTCTGTCCCTTCATTTTAGATACTTTATCCATTTAGGCCTTAATCCTGCAAATCATGTGGTGGATTAGATTAAGCAAAATGTTTTTTGTTCCAAATTGAACCTCAATACCTGTTAGCCATGGGCTACAGCAAGGTTAAGTGCCAGGTACACTGCAAGGCATTGCAGAGATGTGAATCCAAGTGTCTCGTCTCTCCCATCCTTTACTCCTCAAGAATGGGTTTGGAAAAATGGTAGCGAGAACGACACATTTTAAAAAATGTGGATTGAAAGAGGCATTTACTTATGCTCTCCACTATCTGCCATTACTGCTGCTATGGGACTGCTGTAAGTGGAGTGCCCAGCCACACTTTCAATTATACAGGAGCAAGATCCCCTGAGCTCCCTTATTCTGCTCATTCATTTTAACCTTGCATTTAAACTGTGGCCAATCACCATTATAATAAGCAGGATCAAGCCCTCTTACTGCAAAATGCTCAAGGAACAGGCAATGTCTCCTCCAGTGCAGCATAAAGCACAGAACAAAAACAAATAGTTCCATTAAATAGAGCTATTTATCTAAGTTATTAGAGCAAGGTTTCACACTAGTTTGTGGTTTGAGTTTTTTGCTAAGCAGCTCCAATTCACAATTAAATATTTAAGGTGTAAATATTTAAATATAAAAAATGTTTAAGATGCAATTTGAGTGTTTTGTATCTTAGAAATAAATTTCTATATATACACACAAATATACATATATATATTTCAAGTGACAGAAGAGTGTTGACATCAGATATTACATGTAAGTGGGCTCTGTGTGCCACAAACAAAATGGTTCTGTGGAGTAAAGGTGCTTTCCTTTCAGTCTGAAATTTGTCTAGACACTATCACAATATGTGCATGTGTGGAAAATATACATCAAATGCAGATAGGAAAAGGTCACTGTCTGTTCAGGTTTGGATAATTCTGATTATACACAAGCATGGACAACAATGGCTGAGGATACTTAGCAATGGGGAACTCAAAGTGGTGAAAAGGATTTGACTAAAAAAAACCTGGAATATGTGCAAATTGCTTAAGATTTTTCTAAAACACATTAGTTTCCACTGGTGTCCCTTACATACGCAAGACATTGGTTCAGTGGACAAATTTAGCATTTGCCTGGGGCTCCTCTTTTGTTAAATATATTTAGAAGTCTCCCAACATGTATTTCTATTTGAAAAACGTAGATATATGTTCCACTGCAGAACTTGCCCTACCTATTGCTAAATTATGCGATACAAAGAAGAACAGCTAAAGTAATTAAATAGGAACATACCTTATTCTACTTTTATGTTTCTGCATCTGCTAGTTGCCAAAAAGTGTAACTGTTCTAAAACAGGACTACAAATCAAAATACTTCTTTTCAGAATGGCAACTGTGAATGTACATTAGTTCCTTCTGAAAATAAGTAATTGGTTGCTATGTCTTTACAGATGCAAAATCGTGTAATCCACACAATATCATGTTTCATTTTAAAACGATTCCATGGAGCTGCAGTGTTTCAGTTCCTTTAACTAACGGACTTGCTGCTTGTTGCAGGTAAAAATGGACTGAGGTTCCACCATTCCTCAACCTCAGAAAGCACTAGCGCAGCACAGATTAGTTTGCCATTATTAATCGATGGAAAGCATGCTGAAAAGCAGAACCATGCATTCTTCTTAAATTCATTTGCAGTGTTATTTCTCTACAGTTTGTACAGTCTTGTAGAACTCAAAAGATGCAGAAAAATCTCTTTACGGTTTTTGCTTACTTTTTTCATTCTGTGGCTCTCAAATCCAGCACTAGCTTATTTTGACTCACAGCAGAGCATTCAAAGAAAGTAATAATTAGATTAGTGTAAATGAAAACAAATTCAGCAGGCTTAATTACAGAACAGCTCTTCTTCTAGCCTACATTAAGCAGTTTGCAGGTTGTTTTTTTTAATATACTTCTCAGCCTATTGAAAGAAATAAAATTTAAAATTACAACTTATAAGGCAAAGTAGAAATGTTAGAGCTTCATTTTTTTTTCCCTGTGCAAGCTTTATAAACCATGAATAAATGTTACCAGGTTTTGCAAAGTTAAAGTTGAGAATCAGAGCAACATTCACACTAAGAATTTCCCTATCCCATGTACCATGAACACATTCAGGCTACATTGATGATACAAGTCCAACTTTTCCATCCCCAATTTTTTTTTTTTTTTTTGTTTTTTTGTTTGAGGTACAGGGCAATTCTGATCCATATTTGAGCATCTCATCATTAGCTCCCTTCCTTTTGAAATCAGCATTTTCACAAAACACCATCCTGGCAATACATATGTAGCTGTGCTCCCTTTTGCTATATAGGACAGTTTCAGCTGCAACGTGAAGGCAGCACCAACCAATCTGAGAAACACACTTTTCTTACACGTTCCTCCCACTCAACACAATCTACGTCAGCAGCCTGGTCTCCATAGATGTGTAACAGCCCAAGAGGTCACAGCTCGAAAATGCAATTATTTTTTTTTTCTACCGGACAGTTATTTGAAAGGTTACAACTAGACAAATTTGGAGTTACTTTGCTTAGATTAAAAAGCAATTACTGGAGAAGTTACACCAGTAACATCTAGCGATTATATTGCACTGCTACTACATGATCTCATAAGATTTTCTAAATTAGGTGAATGTAAGTATTAGCAGCATTAATTTTCAAAGCCAAATAACCACACAAACTGTTCTATTTATGTCTGTGGGATTTCGTGGATAAAAAAAAAGTGGACTAAATTTGTCTCCACTACACTTTCTCAGGATATTTGGAAACACACAGAACTCAAAGGCCATTTTGCTGCATCTGTTTACAGCTGTTTACTGAGGCCCACCTCACTGTTCTATGTAAAGACAAGTCACCAGATAGTTACCTTTCCCACATAGAATAGAATAGCTCTGTAAAGAATACTGTGGACCACTTCATACCTTCTCTCAGGAAGTGGCAGCATCCACACCAATTTTTTTGCAGTAATACCATGGTATTACTGTTACTTACCACCTACAGGATGATCTCTCTATACAGAGCAGGAGACTAATAAATCTCATCAAGGCAATAAACCTATCAAAGAAATAATCAAAACAGTTGAACTACGAGATCATTTCATGGGTTAGAATCAAGTCCTTCCTGTCATACAAATCAGTGTGGTAAGAAAAATGCTACTCTAAAGTTTCTTACTCTGAGAAAGCGCAAAATCAGAAAGCGCTCTTCAAATGGAAACCACTGACAGCAAAACTTCTTCCAGCAGCTAAAGTAACAGGTCCATTACAGCACGACTGATGGTCAGAGCTGAAAACTTAGGAAATTTAGTTCTATTTGAGGTTCCATCAAACAAAAACCTAGCAGCAGGTCATTTCAAGCATTTGCCTGTGAGGACAGCCCTTTTGTACACACATTGCTTTAACATGAAGAAAGCCATGATTTTATTTCAGCCTACAGTAGCCATGCAAGTGTATATGCCCTTGTAGGTATGCGTATATGTAAATATATGCATAATATATACATTAATGTTAATGTTTGTAAACTTTTGTGTATACACAGACATCTATATGACAGAAAACAAGCCCCGAGGAGACAAAGTAGATGAAGCATTACTTGAGGGAAAACAAAACCTAATCTTGAGCACCATGGACTATTAATAGCACAAAAAAAGGCTCTTATGAAGATGCTCAAGGATTAGCCTCATGTTATGCAAGGATGGGCTTCCCTGTCTGACAGGCTAGAGTTCAGTTAGGGTAAGCTGTCACTTCTGTGAAACGTGGAGCATGCAGCATCACACGTTGTGAGATGTTTCCTTCTTTATGTTATCTCTTTCAGACATTCCTTCTAGGACATTGCATCATGACAGGCAAGAGAGCAAGACAGCACGCAAGCATCTGACTGTAAGGATCATACTCAGAAAACATCCGTAATAGGTTTCACCAAGAAAAAAAACACTTACGTAATTGATATCTCAAAAGAAAAAAAAAAAAACCACCACCCTACTCTGACCTTGCTAGAGGGTTAGCCTGATAAGACAACAAGGATGTTCCACAGAGATAGACCAGAATGAAACATCTGCCAAAAAGCAGTGGATCTGCATATGTGTGTATCGGCAGCAGGTCAGTGATTCTGATTCACCTCAGCTGAACTATTTCATTCAGATTAGGTAGCAGCCAGAGAGACCCTGACCTGCTGATGGATACAAAGTCATTTAGGTTCTTAATTGTCCTCCCGCTCCCTGGGACCAACGGAGTTTATTTCTCATGTAGTCACTTAAACGGAGATTCTGAGAGTTGTAAGGTGCTGCACCGAGATCCTGATCAGTCTTCAAGCCTCGTGTTTCACACTGTATGAGCTGACAATGACTTTGGAAGAACCAAGGTTTAAGTATTAAAACTCTTTTAAAAATAACAGTTGGCTTAATTTCTGGTGTTAATGGCTATAACACTCATCTCGGTGACTGCTTACAAAACTGAAAATTCTGTACTGGACATGGTGCTCATACTACATTGAGATCTAAGGAAGGATGAGCAAACTTAAGGTGTGAGCAGCAGTCTCTCATGCCTTAAAGTAATTGAACAAATATATCAGCTCAGAAGAGTAGTCATGGTGACATCTGGCACACAGATTCATTATGTCTTAAAAATAAACTTTTCCAAGTGGCCCTAGATAATAACAGCTGACTAGTTCCTCCTGGTTTTGCACTAAAAGCACCTCCAGAGGAAGGATTTGGAAGGAGGGAAGGAAGTTGCCAGGAATCTTAACCTTACAATCCATGCCAAATTTCTGCTCAGAAGTTGCATGTTAAAAAGTTGATATGACCAAAGAAGGGCACTTTCGGGCTCTGTAAAGAAATGAAGACTTGAAACACACAGGACTGATTTGAAGCCTTCTCATCTTTCCTTCCAATTCCTGGAAACACCAGAACTATTCTCAAGTCACAGCTTCAGTTCACTAGGGAAATGCATTAATGATCAGATACCCTCTGGGACCTCTGATTTTCTAGTCAAGCAGTGCAAAAAGTACTTGCGACACATGGGCAGGTGTCTGAATGCTGTAAGCTATAAGCAATTAGTTCCCTGACTTACAATTCAGAAGAGTCAGCATATTACTTTGGTTACACTGCATTGTGGATGTACTGCTAACATGCAGTAATGTTCTGGCATAGCTAATGTTACATCTTCAGAGCAGAGAAGCCTAAAAATAGCCTAGTGGTAGTGACTTGGATTAAAAATTGTGCCTTAAGGTTAACTGACCTGCATGTTTCTTCCTCAGTTTACCTGCTGAAGCAGAAGTGTCAGAAAAGAGCAACAGTGGCAGAACTTTCAGAGTAATGTACTGCCAAACAAGTAGTGCTAATGATGCACTGGCTGTTGAATAACAAATATAACAAAATACATTTGTTTGTTTACAGCGAATAATTCAAGGCAGTTGAAGTTTTCTCATTCATATTTACAATTACATTCAGAAACATATATGATTACAACTACTGAAAGTCTCCCAAGAGGTGCTAGTTCCAAGGTCAATACAGTATTTTATTTACCTAGGTCTCCTCATAATTTTAAGTTCTACTATGATTGAATATCTGCAGAAAGTATCAGATTTATTTGGGACTCCATTTTGGGTTTCAATATCTTTAGCTCAGCAGCAATATTAATTATTAAGAGCCTAGTCCACCAGAGAAGTTACCAGGACATTTAACAATGTCTCTAGAGCCTTATACCATAGTTTCAATTAACTTCTGTAAAGTTTTAAAGCTAAAAGGTTATTATAATATTCTTGTTAAGGAATAAATTAATTGCTGATTGACTTAGAATCACAGAATCATTTTTTGTTGGAAAAGACCTTTAAAATCACCAAGTCCACCTGCAATCCTAGCCCTGCTGAGGTAGTACTAAATCATGTTCCTCAGCACCACATCTACAAGTCGTTTAAATAACCTCCAGGGTCCGTGACTCAACCAATCCCCTACGAAGGTTGTTCCAATACTTAATAACGCTTTCCCTGAAGAATTTTTTCCTAATATCCAATCTAAATCTCCCCTGGTGCAACTTGAGGCCAATTCCTTTTGTCCTACCACCTGTTACCTGGGAGAAGAGACTGACCCCCCCAGCACTATAACCTCCTTTCAGGTAGTTGTAGAGAGTTATAAGGTCTCCCCTCAGCCTCTTTTTCTCCAGGCTGAACAACCCCAGCTCCCTCAGCTGTTCCTCATAAGACTTGTTATCCAGACCCCTCACCAGTTTCACTGCCCTTCTTTACATAGGCTTCAGCACCTCAATGTCTTTTGTGAGGTACCCAAAAATGGACACAGTATTCAAGGTGTGGCCTTGCCAGTACAAGTACAGGGCAACAAACACTTCCCTAGTCCTGCTGGCTACACTGTTTGTGATACAAGCCAGGATGTTGTTGGCCTTCTTGGCCACCTCGGCACACTGCTGGCTCATACTCAGCTGGCTATCAACCAATACATTCAGGTCCTTTTCCACTAGGCAGCTTCCCTGCCACTCTTCCCCAAGCCTGTAGAGCCTCATAGGCTTATTGTGACCCAAGTGCAGACTTGGACTTGTTGAGACTCATACCATTGGCCTCAGCCCATTGATCCAGCCTGTAGAGCCTTCGAACCCTCAAGCAGACCAACACTCCCACCCACCTTGGTGTCCTCTGGAGACCTACTGAGTGTGCACTCAATCCTCTTGTCCAGATCACTGATAAAGGTATTAAAGAGGACTGGCCCTGAAGAATACAACTCAAGACCAGCTGCCAACGAGCTTTAACTCCATTCACTACAGATCTTTAGGCCTGGCCATCCAGAAATTTTACCCAGTGCGGAGTATTCCTGTCCAAGCTATGAGCAGCTGGTTCTTCCTTTAAGCTCATTGTACACATGGTTAGAAAATACTGATACAGTGCCTACTGCAGTGAGAATTCTCCATTTGAATTTCAGGTTTTAGGTGAATTCTGAACAGCTTCCAGGGAAACTTGCATAGAGGACACATTGCAAGTACATTGCAAAAATCTTCTTTTGGGCTCTCGAGGCTTCCTTGATGAAAGTCACTTCCTGTGGTTTTAGAGCTCTGAGAAGTTGCTGTTTACTTCTGTCTTTTAAAGTGCTTGAAGCTATATGCTTGTCTTTACAGCAGACAATAATATAAAGTGTTTATATGATAAAATTAGTACCCTTCCTGAGACATTCCTTTGCTATAAAGTTCCTAATATAAGGTCCATTATTATAATTTAACAGTTATCAGCACCGTTTGCTTCATTCATACATGGTGGGTCAGACCCCAGGATACAAGAGTGGATGAACCTGCATTTTCAGTTTTACTCCCAGTGACACTTCCATCATAATGAATTATTGCTTTTAAAGTTATAGAAATTTTCAAGGTATGTGAACTTTCACCGTTTTAAAAAGACAGTGGACATAACCACTAAGGCAGCAACTGCAAGAACTGAAGGAGAAAAGAACCAAAGTAACAACTGGAAGAGGAAGTTCACGGTTTGCTTTCTACATAGAAGTCCAAGAAAATATTCCTAAAGACTTCATGGAAACAAGAGAGAAGGCATTAATCTAAGAGAAAATCCTGGAATTTCAGCAAACAAAAGTGTTCATAAACATGGCAATGTTGACTTGTGACTTCTTTCTGTACACCATTTCTAACTAGCAACTGTGAGATATGAAAGAGATCCACTTCAGGAACTGATCGAGCCTTTAGAAGTATATTCTGGAATATAACAGCTGTTGCATAGTCCAAGAAATTCAAAGGTTATACTACAAGAATTGACATCTGTATTTGGGAGTACTGGCGATGATCACTTAGGAAGAGGCTTTTTCTAGACGTGCTTAGTAACATCTAAGCACATCTAATAACATTAATAAGGAAGTAAAACCAAGTCAGGTTCTAAAGCTATCTCAAAGCCTTTAGCATCCTTACTTTATTAATACATTGTTGTGAGAGAAAACTGTATAGTTCATAGGCATATTATTACCCAAATTAAGAGTTATGTCTATAAATCTCCACCTATTAGTAAAGGGATCTTCTGAAAGTAGAGAAGAAAGCACTTTCTTCTGCAAAGATATATTAGTCACAAAAATTGCACATAGATTACTTTTGCGTAAAAAAAAAGCCTTTTATTTTATATCCTGACTCTGCTAAAGAATGTAGATGGGATATTTTAAGAAATCCTATTTTTTTCTTTTAGGTTTTTACTCCTATGGGCAGGAGTTTTATACTATACGTTCTTGTATGCACACAAATAATGTAACACATATTTGGGAGGAAGAGCCTTTTATTTGGGGGAAAAATATTTTATATAAAAGTTTTCATTATTCCAACATCTATTTCTTGTTGATTATGATCATAAAAATTCACATTTTATGTTTTCTGAATCAAAGAAATACGGAACAGCTACTTTAAAAGTTTTATCCAAACATGTATTTTGGCTTTCTTACCTATTTTTATTATTACCTGTATTTTTTATTCCAAGAACTCATTTTGCATACCCTGAAAGGGTCAAACAGACATTAATGCTAAGAACTGCTGTTCAATATACTTAAGTGTCACTAGTTATGAGCCTGAAGACACTTAATGAAGGGATCTACTTTGTTTGTGAATAATCTTCACAACATGACTAATTGCATGCAATGAACTTATTACTTCATTTTGCACCCACTATCCCTGATAATTTATTACTGCACATGGGAAGGAGCACACACTATAGCCCGTGGGAAGTATTTACAAGATTTTGTTCCATTGTTTCATTGCCTTCAGCAAGTCACAATTTCACATAGTTTCTTCTTCTGACTGTTGCATGATGTCTACCCAAGACCTTGGTACACACATGAGAGTCTCAAATTCAGAAATAGGAGTGAATCAAGCAAAGTCAGACAGCTCTATTTTGTGTAAGGAAAGTAGGTTACCTAGTTAACTGCATACAAATGAAGCCATTAAGCGCGCTGCCAGGTAGATTCTGTGCACTTTAATTTTCAATAGTAAATGTGATACTGAAGGATCCACCCTTACCCACCCTCATAGAAATGTTTAATGTTTTGGGTTTTTTTCTTTTCTAAAGAATAATCAGTTTCTGATTCACTAATAGAGCTACTGAGAATGTTTCTACTTGCATCTCCTATCCTCCCACTCTGAAAGCTGTGTCACCGCATATCTGTAAGAGGATCCCTGTCACAGATGTTCTGGTTCTGCACCGACTTTTCTCAGAAAAAGCATTCTTCCTGCAGACATTTCTTTAGATTATGCTCCTGTCATTTTTCCCTCCTAAGTTACCAAATACAGACCGATTTTCACAGTCTTTCCAAACTTATGCACACTCTAAGTGAACACATAATAGTTTTGTTACACTGTGAAGACCTGAACCCGTTTCCTTAGAGCTCAGCAGGAGCAGACTCGCCTGTATTTGGTGAAAAGATAATCCCTTTTTTTTTGTACTCTGAATCATTTATCTTATTCCACATGACACTTAAATGAACATGCATTCAGCTCCTTAGTGCTGAAAATGCACCAAGAAAAGCAAACACCAAGAAGTCAGAATATCTCTTTTCTTTTTTCTTTAAGCCATACAACTATTAATATGGATGCTCTAAATTATACACAGACCCATATGTATTTATACAACTGTGAACACTTATAGCTGACCACTTAATATGGTCCAGTACAAAGACTGTAATTAAAATACAAAATCAAATTCTTAGTGCAATGCTGAATGTCTGGCATACTTTTATACTGCATTTTATGATAATATATTATTACCTGCATCCTCAGCCCCACTTTTTAGTAGTTATTTGTTACTTGTTTTCAGTACCATTCTGTCAATGACATTGCTAACAAAAAGCTGAGGAAAAATAGGGCACTTGCTCAAGCAAGTTAAATCAGGCACTATCTAGAGAAGGCAGTGACTTACAATGGGATTGGTTTTGCTGGCTAAATTAAAAAATAGAGACACATTCATTGTAGCAGGGTGATGATTTCTGCAAATTCAGCCAGCTGAAAAACTACAATTAAAGACAAGCTACAAAACCCTTGTTGCAGCTGTCCGTCAATACGGCCTTCCTTTCAGTAAGAATTAGCAAAGGGTTTGCAGGATTCAGTGCTTAATTTCACCATACACTAGGATGAACAGCAAGATGCTGTGGAACAACTGCCTGCTAGCAAACTTTGTAGGAATGCATCAGATATTATCCGGACAGCCCAGCATCAAGAAATGTCAGGGACAGTACTTGTTTAAACTACAAAAGAACAAAGAAGTATTTTCTAAATCATTCCTCTGTTTCTGTACTAACCTAGGAGCATACCAGCTTCAGAAATATGAAATAATATTTTGATAACCAAAGAAACTATTTCCAAACTATTTCCACTTCAAGTTGTGAACTGTAATCCTTTGTTATTCTACGGACAATTTCTTCCTATGAAGTATTTTACCTCTTGTTTTAACCATTTGGTTGATCACTTATGAGGTATGACTAAAATTGTTCTTATCAAATAATAATTTTTATTTTTTTCCACACCACAGCTGAGCCATTATCCAAACCCTTCTCATTTAAGCAGACATAAAGCAATTAACTTCTCCGGAGTTTAGAGCAGGGGAGCTCCAAACTGCCCAGGGAGGCTTAGTTTTCTTCCAACAGGAGCTCAGCAAAAGGAGCTGTGTGGGATGCTAAATCCTTATGGGCTGAATCCCGACCTTACTGAAGCCAAAATATTTTGGTATTTTTTGTCTTTGAAAATCCCTATGGCCCCAGAAGACATTTTAGCAGCAGCTTCTCCCACCTCTACCCGTGCACACAAAGACGAGGTCTCACCTGATTTGTCAGAAGAATCATCAAACTCCACGTTGAAGGAGTGCCCATTGTTGACGATGTTTCTAGCCGTGCCGGCATCGTAACTGAAGCTGAGAGGCTTCAGAGAGGAGTCGTACTTGGCCGACTTGCTGCTAATGGCAATAGGGGACTGGCGCTCTCCATTGGCGATAGGGAAGTGCTCATGCCAGTGAGCGGGTCCTGCAAGACAGCGTTAAGCAGCTCAGTGGGAGAAGACGTGAAGCTCGGGGGACATAAATGATAACCCTTCACTCTAGAAATCGGGATGTTTTAACGCTAGCATCATAGCGTACTTCGTAGCGTACATCATCATGCACCACCTGTGCGGGCTGCCGGTGCTGGCAACACAGGCGAGGGGAAATCCCACCTGGGGACCAAGGCAGCGATCCGGCAGTCTCTGAGCCTCGGAGGCTGAGGCTGGGGTTTTACCGGGGTATCCTTCTAAAGGCCACCCTGTCCTGCTGGAGCAGCACCCCGTCCTCCCCTCTTCCTTGCTCCGTGACCAAAGTAGGGAAACCAGGAGATGCTCCACGCAAAATCGCGCGGCGCGCTTGGTCGCTGCTCAGGCGCAGGTGGCATCTCAAGGTTAAAAAAAAAAAAAAAGCGCCACCGAGCTCATTCCCGCCCCGGGCAAAGGCTCGGTGCGACGCGCAGCCAGCACGTCCCAGGCGCTGCTCCTGGGGAGCTGCCGGCAGGTGTCCTACACCGCGCCGGCCGGAGCCCCGCACCCCGCCGGGCACTCACCGTCGTGGCTGCCGTAACCCCAGTGGTGGGACATGGTGCGCGACCCGGCTCCGTCGGCAGAGGCTGTCGAAGCGCTGCGCCCCCTGCGCACTCTCAGGGGCTTTTATAGGCTCCCGCCAACTCCATGCCCTTCTCCGCGGCCGGAGGAAGGGGTGGGGAACGCGGACGGGGGCGGAGGGAGACTCCGCTGGGGGCGGAGAGAACCGTCCCTTATAATCCGTATTCGGACGCGGCCGCGGAGCTGTGGCGGGCCCGGCCGCCAGCGCCCCCGGGAATCGGGCGGCGCGGAGCGGTGCGGCCGTAGGCAGTGCGGCTGTGGCTCTCCCTCCCAGCACTTCCTCCCCTTCCCCCCCACTACCACCCCGCATTGCGCACCTGTGGGCGCTGCGCGGGGCGCTGCGGAGCGCTGTGACCTTGGGGGGTGCCGGCGGGCCGGTAGCGGGCGGTCGGTCGCCCGCCGCGTATGCGGGTGCGTGGGGTTGTGTGTGTGTGTGTGCATGTGCCCGCGTACGTGCGTGTGCGGGGATGGGCACGGCGATCTCCTGCTGCTCCCTGCTGGGACTGGGGGGTAAAGGCTCAGCAGCCGGGGCAGCTATTGCGGGGTTTCGGGAGAGACGGCCGGGTTTTGGAAGGGATTAACTGGGATTTGGAGGCGGAGATCAACGCGTTCACCCGAGGGGAGCCGTGGTCACGCTTCAGAAGAATGAGAACGTTACTGCTTATTACTTCATAGTGTGGGGTTTTTTTTTTTCTGCTCGCTTTCGGAGAGGACGGCAGGTAGAGCTCTGCTTCCGTTTGCTTCTTAGCATTTAGGAAATACATACTTACCGTGAGAGCGGCTCAGCTACCGCTCCCGAGGATGGACTTGCGAGAATAAAATTGAGCAATACGTATTTTAGATGTTTTTATGTTGCTCAACACTCTGGTGTTTTATCGCAGGACAGGAAGGATCCCGCCGTAACAACCCCTTTTACAAACGGCAGTCGTGTGCTGAGTCCCCTTGTCCCCGCGCTGCAGCCGGGCTGTCTGACCCCGTGAAGCAATTTGTACCCAAGTGGGTTTGCAGATGATCCTTTTTGAATGCTTTTCTCTGTCCTTTTTGCTATGGGAATAACATAATGCAAATGTAATGTTAGTTTATCCCATTTTCTTATTAAGAGGGTCTACTGAAATATGGTTTTAATTTCATTCTGTTGTGATTCAACCTCAGAGGTCCCCAGGACAACCTCTGTTGGCAGAGAGGTCATTGTTAAGTCTAGAATAACAACGTCAGAATGACTCCATCATTTACATTCAGCATTGTAAAATATGTGTCATTTGTTTTTATTTCTTAAGGGGGAGGGGAAGGGGGGAAGACTATTCATACAATGTGGTTACTGTTGCAAATAGGAAAAGAAACCAGCTGGGAAATTGCTTATAAAAATTAAAGGCATTTCTCAGACCTCTTTGAGTATAAGCAGAAAATATTTAAAGCTTATTAGTGATTAACACAGTGTGTGTCCTCTCACATTTGCATACCTCTACTGGAGATGATTTAGCGACCACAAAATGGAAATGTGAAGGCAAAACTGTATATACAGAAGTTATTTAGAAGTGGCTGTGGTGTATGTGAGGTAGAACAGCAAATGGAAATGCATGTTAGCAATTTGTTAGGAATTCCTTGTTTGCTCATTATAGATACTTTCTGGCCATCACTTTTACATCTGCCGATTGTGCTATCCAAGCGTATTAAGAGTCTCTCATAAACACACACATGTACAAATCCATATAGGTAAGAATTCTTGAAGAATAAAGCAGAAAACATCCCATTGTGTTGTAGGAAGGAATAAGATTCCTGTACATTTCAGAGGGCTTCCTTCCGTTTAATCCTACTATAAAAGAAAACCAATTCAGTTTGATTCCTCTGCACTTTCATATGTCAAATTTCTACTGACGTCAAAGGGTAAGTACCACATAAAGGACAAGTACAGGATTAAGCACAACACAATGTTTGGCATGGTAGGCTTCCTCAAATGTCTACTTAGGGTTCTTACCAGGGAAGTGAAGTCAGCAGCATCACCAAGGGACTGGGACTTTAATTACTCGAATCTTCACTTCATCACATTCTTTCTTTCAGTAGGTATGTGGTACACGCTAAGCACACACAGACATACATCCACAAATAGAAGGTCCATTGTTTTTGAAATCAAATACGCATTTTCTTGGATCGTTCAGCAGTTAGTACTTGCAGGCTTGAGCCCAAGCAAAGAACCTGCTGTTGAGAGCCTCCCTTTGACTTGGGCTAGTGATCACAGCCTCCTCCTTTTTTGTCTCCTGCCTGCATCAGGCTCCTCTGGTCTGTGACTGTGGTTTTATGACAGAACGGAACACCTCAAAGAAAGCCATAAGCTAGCCTTGAGAAGAAATTGGATACGGAAACAGTCCAGTCCAGATAATACTGCTCGCTGATGCAGCTCCTTAGCAGTGGCAAAAAGCAAGGCGTGTTAGCAACAGCGAAAGGACATAATACACATCAGCACGGTGCCTGCACTAGCACAAGCATCTCACGTAAATCCACGCTGTGCTCCATAAACCTGCCCCTCTCTGCCACAGTTCTGCTGAAATCCATGGAATGACGTGTACCCGTAAGGCCTATTTGCACATACAGAATGTGTAGGAGCAGTTCCTAAAGCAAATGTTCACAAGTCCTATGGCGACAGAAGCCTTATAAATATATTTCAAGCAATACAAATGCAGGGAACAGATTAGATAATTAGTGTAGCCATTTGATTACTCATGAATCTGACATTAACATTTTGGGTAGAAAAGATGCCAGTATAATCTTGTCTCCCATTTCTGGTCTCTCATTACCGGTATCACATACTATAAAGGTCTCTAGAAACTAATAAACCCAAATACCTGTCTTCATCGCTCCTCTGTCTCTTAGCATTAGATCACATCTGAATATGGTAAACAAATAGGTGTTTCTAGATTTGATGATACTTTTAAATTACATTAGTAAATACAAATACAAGCATCATCAATGGATTCAGTAAGTGCAAACTGTTCACTCACTCAGACACCTCCACACCATTTATGCTACTCATTCCCGGTGAAGGACAGTGCAAAAGCCTGTACATCATTTTGGCCCCACTTGAATCCTGCTTTGAAAGCGTATGTGTCAGAGCACATTTGTTGACTCTGCACAGGAAGGAAAGCATCCTGTTTATGTATGTTTTATGAAGTTTTCTGAAATGCATTTCTGTGACCATTAGTATTATTTGTGAAGCACTGCAAATGTCAGTACAGATGGGAAAATGACACAGATCCTTCCATCTCAAAGGTTTTATTTTCTCCTTAGTAGTCAGTTGCCAACTAGGAGGAGTATTCTAGCTGCAGGAGTAATGACCTGCAAGACTGTTTCAGCAGAAGGGCGTACAATGTTCATGTTGTAGATCCACCTTTTAATTTTCATGGTAGATTTCTTGCAGTCATTTTTTCACATCTTTGTGTTTCTGTTCAGTACTGAGCAAGATCCAGAAGAACCTTACATCATTCTGATTCATTTTAGCTATTCTGACAGTTACATGCAATTCTGAAAGTGAAAATAATTTTTGGCCCTTCAGTGAGGTGAGGTTAAAGCCTTTCCTTGAATTACAAAAATTACGCTTTACTATTAATTTCTGATGAGAGTATAATGCAAGTATCAACAATGCAAGCTGCATGGAGTATCAGTGAAGGAGAAAGAGCCTGCCTGCCTCTGCTGACTTCTGGCCATTACAACTATTCTATGAAGTTTCGCACTGTCTCACAACCTGGCCTTTACTTGTCTGGTCTTTGCAGCTCCAGAACCTCTTTCCCTGTTAGGTGCTAGTGTGCCTTCCTCTTTACATATGAATGTGTCGGTCGGCGGTCATTGTCCTGACTTCACACCTACCTACTTATTTGCAAATATACTCTCTTAGTCTTGCGAACTACCTTCTTGTCACTTCTGCAATTGCCATTGCACCACGTGGTAAACTTTTAGCAACTCACACTGGAATTCTGTCACCAGGACACATGTAAGAGTAAACAAGGCAACAGCACCAGAAGCTCACCAGCATGACTCAGTACAACACTGCACAAGCAAAAGATTTAAAAGTGGTTTATAAACTAACCAAAGCCGTCAGGCGCCAGCTGGACACAAAGCAAGGCACTTGCTATTCCTCTGAGGACAAAACCTTGGCAGCAGATGCCAGCACTGTTTGGAAGATACAGGAGATAGCACACATGGTCACTCTACAGTCCTGTCCACCAAGGTAAGCAAGTTAGAAATTTCTCCTGTAACAAGTTCCCAGCAGATTCTTGCTTCTGAGATCCTCTGTGAGTTCACCTGGCACAACGCAGAGCCCTCACATCAAGGAGGCCATGCAGAACACTATGACTGGTTAGCTTTTTAGGCAGAGCAGATTCTGGAAATTCATGTCACCCTCTATACCCAGTCTACAGAGATGATAATGCACTTGGTTATCATCTCTGTATCATCTCAGCTACAGAGATGATTAATGAATGCATGGTGGTCAGCTGGGATTTTTGCATTATATATAATGCCATGCCTTGGCTCAAGTAGAGAAGAGGCTTCCGTCAGCAACTGATGCAGTCTGGGAATCCCAGACTTGCAGAGCTTTCCTCTGGCCCCAGAATAATCACCCACAAGGTGTAAGTGCCTCAGCAGTACTATCTCCTGCAAAGTATTCTGCAAATGACCATCTTAGTCTTCTTCTCTCTCAGCTTTTTAGATACTTCTTGTGTTCCTAAAATAATAGATAATGGCCATCCAACATGGGAGCAGTATTAGATGCTTCTCAGTCCAGGTATCACAATGTGGCCATGGGTCAGAATTTATGGGGTGAACTGGTCCTGCACAGGACTGAGATGTCTATGTGCGACTGTTACAGGGGGAAACCTATTACATAGAAATAATGAATCATGTTGTGGTAACAAGTGCCTTTTTGCATGTGCTTATGTCAAACTGTTATCTCAAAAAGTCCTAACTCAATGTTTTCTTCTTCAAAATAAACCTACTCATGCCACCAAAATCCTAAATTACATACATTATCACAGACTGGGAGAATGTGCTTACACTGTTCAGAATCAAGAACGGAACATAATTGTAAGGAAGGATTTAGGTAGAGACAATAAAAATATCTAAGTCAAAATGTCATTAGATTACTACCACTATACAGCTGTGAAATTTTCAATTGACAACTGAACCAAAAAGTTACATCTTGTTAGAACATAAAACATTTTTATTGTACTGGTACCCTAAGTGTGGACAAAGGAAAAATGGGAAATCTGTTTATGGAACTGAACTACGGAGGAGAGAAGCAGAAACAAAAATAGAGGAGTAACTAAGAATAAACGCTAAGGGGTAGCTGTGAGAAAAGGATCCAACCTTACCTCTAAGTACAGCTGAAAGAAATAATAGAAAATATGTTTTGTGAGAAATGTTAGTGTTTACCCTGGTATCAACTATTACCGTACAAATGTTCAAATGCTTAAGTAATTTTGCGTATGTGAGCAATTCCACTGGGTTCTCTGATGAGTTTATTAATGCCATCTTCCCTACTAAATGTAAATGAATAACTTACTTGGCCTTAAAAAAAATGAAACCCAAACAATAACCACATCCCTTTCACCTTCATTGCTAGTAAAAATGTAAAATATGGGAAAACATGAGATTTGAACTTCCGTGACAGCGTCTTACTTTTATTTAAAATCTAAAAGAACACACTGTAAGGTATTCTTTTTTTATTATTAGAGACCATGGCATACTCTGCTTTTGTTTGCTGAATGTGTAAAGTGAAGACACTAAAAATGGTATTCAACCAGATACCCCCTCTAATGGGCATACTTAGACTTACTTCATATGAGATCCTATACTAAGCTCTTAATTTGAACACAGGAATGTTGCTTCTTGGGGTAAGAGAGTGGTGGCATGCTCCTCCTTTACTCTTTGAAAGAACTTTCTACCCTAGTTATACAGAATGTCATGAAAATGCTCATGGATTGGAAAAAAACCAATACTGGGTATGCAAAGGGACTATAACTGCTGTGTGCAGAGCAGTGACCAAGGAGAGGTTGCACAGGAGCATCTCGAGTCGCGAACAGGACAGGAGTTAGGATGGAAAGCCACGGCTTCCAGAAATGACTTATGGTTGCACAGAGATGGAAGGTGGCTGAACACTGCAAAACTGCCAAGTGTCATGTCACAAGGTAATAAATACCCTATTGATTTTGTTAGTTTCTCTTGATGAAGTTTCACATCCAAATGAGCAGGAAACTGCAGAGCAAAACCTATTGGCAGCAACAGACCTTCATCCAGCTTTGTCCAAAAGCCGTTCACATGAATCCATGATCCTTGCCATTGATGGGTGTAAACAAGAATGGTGGATACGAACTCTAGCCTTCAAGCCAAAGCCTACAGCTGATGCTTCTAATTCTAATGAAAAATTGTGAAATGGAGTGGTCAATCCTAGCAGCTGTGTGAATCTGTCAGTGAACTGGATGCGGTTTCAAATTAGTAACAAAACCTGCTAAAGTTTTCAAATATTTAAAAAATCAATGAAATAGCCACATAATACATACCTCTTTTTTATTTTCTAGGAAAATAATTAAGCTTTGTTTTGATAAAATATTTGTTGGTTTGTTTAAATTTCTGTCTAGGAGTAATTTACAGTAAGATGCTGAGAAATCTATTTTGCTACATATTTCTATGTCAAGCTGCCACTAAATCAAAGCTTCTGCAGTTCCCAAGAAATTCTCTCATAGGCTGACTTATCAGGCAAATGACCTTCAGATTTTTTAGGGTTAAGTTTAAGTCTGGATTATAACCAGAATTAAACCTCACAATTGTCTCTCTCAATTAATCATTGGCCAACGTGACACCTATCTACAAGAAGGGACAGAAGGAGGATATGGGGAACTACAGGCCTGTCAGCCTGACCTCGGAACTGGGAAAGATCCGGGAGAGAATAATCCTGAGTGAACTCTCATGGCAAGTGCAGGACAGCCAAGGGATCAGGGCCAGCCAACATGGGTTTATGAAAGGGAGGTCCTCTTAACCAACCTGATCTCTTTCGATGACCATGTGACCCACCTTCTGGATTGGGGGAAGGCTGTGGACATTGTCTGCCTGGACTTTGGTAAGGCCTTTAAAAGTGTCCCCCACAGCATTCTCCTGGAGAAGCTGGCGAATCATGGCATAGACAAGTGTACTCTTCACTGGGTAAAAAACTGGCTGGATGGCTGTGCCCAGAGAGTTGTGATTAATGGGGTGAAATCCAGTTGGTGGCTGGTCATGAGTGGTGTCCCTCAGGGCTCAGTTCTGGGGCCAGTCTTGTTTAATATCTTTATTGATGATTTGGATAAGGGTATTGAATGCACTCTCAGTAAGTTCGCAGGTGACACCAAACTAGGTGTGAGTATTGATCTGCTTGGGGGTAGGAAGGCTTTACAGAGGGTCCTGGATTGGTTGGATCATTGGGCCAAGGCCAATGGGATGAGGTTTGATAGGGCCAAGTGCTGGGTCCTGCATTTTGGTCACAACAACCCCAGGAAATGCTACGGGCTCAGGAAAGAGTGGCTTGAAAGCTGCCTAGAAGAAAAGGATCTGGGAGTATTGGTGGACAGCCAGCTTAACATGAGCCAGCAGTGTGCCCAGNGAAGTTGCAGCAGGGGAGGTTTAGATTAGGAGGTTTAGAATTAGTAGTTTACTGAGAGGGTGGTCAGGCACTGGAACAGCCTGCCCAGGGAGGCGGGCAGTCACCAGCCCTGGAGGTATTTAAGAGATGTGTAGATGTGGCACTTCAGGGCATGCTCTAGTGCCTGAGGTTGTTGGGTTGGGTGATTTGTTTTGGGGGGGTGGGAGGTGGTTTTGTGGGGTTTTGTTTGTTTGTTTGTTTTGTGTGTCTATGGTTGGACTCTGTGATCCCAAAGGCCCCTTCCAACCATGAAAATTCTGTGAAGATTCTGTGAAGAACACTGCACTCCTTGCAAATGATTAAAACACACTAGTGACAGAAGTTACCTTTGCCACAGGTTTTCTGTGGAAAAGACAGTTTTAGGTAAAGTGAAGTTGGGTCCTTGCTTCTATCAGAGGAAAATGGTATTTCTCTCCAGAAGCAAGCAGTGGGGTGATGACATTTTCAAACAGCATACGAAAATGTAGAAAAAAAATGAGTGTTCATGGTTTTTCCTGTGTTTAGTATTTTAAGATGTTTACTTTGGGTATCTGAGATAACACCCATTGAAAGTAATGAAAAGATTTTGATAGAAGCTCATTAGAGTTTTACTCTACAAAGGCAGAGAGTGTAAACTGCTTCTACAAAGTTCCTTTTGTTCTTCATATCTGTACAAGCCATACATTTTATTTTTCAGAAGTAGAAAATGGAGGAAAACTAGGAATTATTACAAAATTAATCTCTGGTTTACAGCCAGAGGAAGACTCTACTTGTAGGTGGAATCCAAGGACTTAAGTCTTCTACAACAAAGAATACAAAGTAGAGCTTTTGAATTTGGATTGATCTAAACTAATTAAAATTGAAAATTATAATGTTATCTCAATTCTTCCATTTTATCATATTTTGATTTATGACATTTCTCACAAACTGAACTTTACAATTCTGAAATCAGAGTTCAGCAATGTAGCTACTACTTTCATATTTCATTATTTTTAATGATACATCTCACATGTGGCTCTGAAAATTTCTATTCAGTAAGCATTAGCATTACTCAATCTTCCTAAGGATTCTTAAGATTCTGATCAGATTTGTGCTCTCCCAGGATTGATATACTACACAAAACTGCGTTGATAACGCAGGTAATTGTAAAAAGCCTTTCCAAATGTACAAATAACTGTATATTGTGTACCAAATTGTCTGCTATTAGAGATATCAACTGCAAATAAATAATGAGGAGCTACCACTTATTTTCTATCAAAACATTACAGAAACTATATTTGCCTTTAAATTCTAAGTATCTTTCTATATTGGACTGGCAGCAGGTATAAACTCTTTCCCACCACTTGTTTTGACCTGAATGTTCTTCAAAGCATGGAACTCAAACTGAATTTAGACCATAGGAATCAATTACATCTCATTGCCAGAGTTCAAAGCAGAAACAGTCCAAATCCCCTGAAAGAAAACATAGGGATTTCTCAGAAATAGATTACTAGCACTGAGAACAGCTGTACCTTCATCTTCTTGGTCTTGTTGCTTACAAAAGCTGATTTCCACATTTCATTTCATTATCAAGAACATGACTTTTGGTAGTCATGATTTTTTTCTGTCAGCAATTCCCTTGGAAACAGGCCTGGCTGGCCAGTTAAATTACGTATGTAGCTTTGTCAGAATGTGCAGCTGACATTTTTTTGAGTAAGTTTAATTTTAACATGCAAATTGTTGGTTACAATAATGGTGAAAAAAACCTGTATAATAAGTTCACAGCAGTGGAGACACTTAGCACAGTGATGTATTGACCCAGAAAAAGGTCCATGATAGTGCTGTATAAGCCATTATAGCTCTGTCAGTGGCACTGGTGTGTTGCAATTGCCAGAGCCGGGGAGAAATTCTGCAGAAAGGGATGAAGGCAGAAGGATAAAGCTGTGTACAGCCAGCCTAGAATACAAGGTGCTGTAACCAAATTAATAAAAAGACAACAGCATTGGTTTGTGGCTTCACAGATGACTTGGTGTTGTGAATTAGGACTACTGAGCAACCTTCTGCAATGGGGAAGAATTAAAACCAGCTTATTTCCTTAGAACACATCACATGCTCTCTGCTGCACCCTTCCTTGCTGTGGTCAAAACCAAACATTATGGCAGTCAATTACAGCTGCCATTGGAAATTTCTATATGCAGAGGAGAAAATGATGAAATCACCTTCCAGACTGCAATGTAATACTGAAGGGCAACTGCCATAGCTGCTGCACTGAATAATAATAGCTCGGGAAGTTGAGTGGGAAAAGTCACACAGGCTATACTTTATTTGAAGAAAGTGCTCAGATGAGGCTTGTCATTTAGCACGGGGACGGTTTTGCAACATGAAGTGGAAGCACCCAAGCTGATTTGCTGGCAGTAATAAAGCCAGTCAGCTTCTGTTTGAAAAGGAAAGAACCACTCTTCAGAATGAGCTATCTTGGTCAGACATACCTGCTGACAGACTGGATTAAAGTCAATTTGCCAGTGAATCCAGGCCAAGTTGTATGAAATGAAAGATCCCTGTGGTAGAGCATCAGTGTTACTGTTTTCATATGCTGCCAGTACTTATTTTAAGAAATTGAAAAGCAGTTTTCAGGCAACAAAGGAACAATTTCCACAGCATTTATCACTATACAAAGGCAGGAAAAGGAAGAAGTAAAACTTGGACTTTTACATAGCTTCCATGAGCTTAATAAAACTTCTGATGCAATCAGAAACCCAGACTCTGAAGATTCTTGGAAAGTCTCTTTTGTCCAATAACAGCGATTAATTTTGAAACGTCTCCCTGATGAGAAACAAGGTAGATTAAAGGCCAGCCAAGCCTTTTCAAGCACTTTGTTGTTATAAGGAACATCAGAAAAGCATACATCTTAGAGCTTGTCCTGCTTAGGACATGAGGCATGATGATCTGTAACCTCCTAAGTAGGTCCTCAGACTCAATTTAGACT
Source organism: Nycticryphes semicollaris (assembly GCA_013400055.1). Classification (NCBI taxonomy): domain Eukaryota; kingdom Metazoa; phylum Chordata; class Aves; order Charadriiformes; family Rostratulidae; genus Nycticryphes; species Nycticryphes semicollaris. The sequence goes on from VXBJ01003458.1 coordinate 1,598,650, forward strand.
GCAAAACTGTTTTGTTTTTTTTTTTTTTTTCATAGAGCTTTCTAGAGGGATTGCTAGGAACTGTTCACGCTAATGATTTGGTTACTGATGGCCTACTTGGAACAACATTCTGTGCCTGTAGTTGCTTTGAACACCTCTGAACAATTTGTTAAGAGTGTTTCTCATAAAGTTCTGGAAAAGAGTACCTCTTTTTGTACCCATCAAGAGAACTGAATTTTAAGTCATTCCTAAGTTCACATAATTTACAAGCACCTTGAATGACAATGTCATGAGGGACACACAGGTGATCTCCTGCAAAAGGACAGAACTGTTATTTCTGCAAGCTCTCACAGTGAATATATGGTCAACACAAGATCAATTTCTCTACTAAAGCTGTACCAAGCTATTGTGCCTACCTTTTTGCCAGACAAATCTACAACTTGGCTATTTAACAGAAGGTGACAGAACAGGCTGGTCTGTGATGAAGTCTGGTAGCGTGCTGGCTGCACTGTTACCAAGACAATAGTTCCACCATGACAGGTAAAACACATAACATATTTTGGTGCTTGAAGGACTAAGCAGATCTTGTTAGGGAGAGTAAGAATGTGAAAAAAAGATCTGTAACTGATAAAAGCGAGCTCAGAGAATCTGTGAGCCACAACCTAAAGCTTCATTTGTTTGGTCATGAGACACGTACTGGGTCCTTTGAAGAACCGAGGGAAGGAAGAATTTGGAAGATAGTTCATGTATGTCAGCAGCTTCTCGCTATGGAGAGGGCCAGGCTGTGCTTGCTGTGTGCACACCGAGTGCTGGTGTGACTAGCCAGATTCATCAGCTTGTACTAGCTCACTTCTTCCCACAGCTAGTGGCTACTCATGAAATCTTATGCTAGGAGAGACTCATCAAGTGGCATATCCCTCTGGTGTGGAGGCTGTGCTTGAATTGCTTGCAGGTTACAAGAACTTGGACGCCAAAGTAGAACCTTCTCTACCCTGAAAGACACATTTGACTAGATGGAGTTAACATAAATTCATAGCAATTATTCGCTACACAGAGTAACGGAGACTAGGATGAGGCAAAGGCCCCTGTGAGCGGGAACAGCTTGCTTTGGAGCTGGAAAGCACACAAGACAAAAGACTGATCAATAGTATCAGCAGAAACAACAGCTGCAAAGAGAAGAGCTCTTGAACACCATCTCAAGTTGTGCAATACAGGGCGTTTATTGCGCATAGACCTGCACAGTCATTTGTACACTCGCTGACCTTGTTAACTCACTCCTCCGCTTCATGATCGTTCTTGACAAGCGATGTGTAACAGCAACCGCCTGACGTTTCCCCACAATAAGGGTTCTGAGGAAAAGGTTGCCCAGGATCCACAGTGGAGTTAAACTGTGCCAGACCTAAGAAGCTACAACCAAACTGAAGGACACTCTGGACAGTAACTCTATAAGACTTCACTAACAAATTACTATTTTGTCAAATGGTATAATTTGCCCTGTTACAATAATACTCCAGTGGCAGCATCAGACCTATACAATTAATGAACTGTCTTTATCGTTACTTGCAGAAGAATCTGAAATTGTGCTTACCAAAGAATTGCAATAGTGCTTTTAATATGTCTATTATGTAATGAAAATATACTCTATACTGTATTAAAGGGCAAAAATACACAGTTACATTTAAAAACTTAAAGTCCTATATACAAGGTTTTTTAAGATTACCTTTAAAATAATTTTATAAGAATAAACCTGAATTTAAACAAGGCTTAATTCAGCATTCTCTGAACTTTCTGCTTGAGTATATTTTTATGCATTATCTGTAGGGGGTTTGCCAATAAAGTACTTTAGCCGATAACGAAACGGAATTTTCTCTGAAAGAATCACCTATCTCCTTTCCAGAACAACCAACATCACCCTTAAATCCCTCCCACTTCTGTGTTTGACTCTGCCTTACGCAAGAGTAACGTAGTGGGTGTGGATATCTGGGAACTAGGTACATGGGATAATTGTATCTTGGTCTTTGTTAAAATTCTAGGCACTGAATGTTGTTAGCACTTAAAAAGTACATTTTAATCAAGGCCTGAGTGTAGGCATTTCATATAAATCAGTGTCCTCTTGCTTGGCAGAGTTAGGAAATATGACCCTAACTTACCTTGCCACCCTTAGGCTTGGTCAGAACTGAGGCAGGAATTTGTGTTATTGAAGTCTATCTGTTCTACCTGTTTTACAGCCTGCATATTAATATTTCCGTGCCGGCATCAAACCTATATAAATGGTATGCTGTATTTATCCATCATTACATACCAGGAAGAGTTTATATAATAGCAGCAGCACATGACTGCAATGACCTAATTAAAAAGGAATTTTTTTTCCTTAAGAAGACAGATAAGAGATAACACAGTATCTTTTAGTGCTAAGGAAATGCTAAATAAACTTGACTGCATGGGATCTGGCTTTGAAGGAATCTAAATATTTTGTTTGAGTACGAGGCAAGTAGTAGCTTGTGAATGTGGTATCGATTTGAGACATCTATTTTATGCTAATATTTATACAGGGGACGAGCAGGGGTTTTAGCTTAAGTATCCTTAATATAAAAGTCAGGATGCTTAAGATAATAGCATAGACACACAATATAACATTTATTACCTTTTCTACTAACTGGCTCCTACTTTCATTTAATGAACTTGCACGAACTACCAGCTTTCTCATAATATACTCTGGTATTAGTATTTCAGATTTTCTATGAGTTCTTCAATTTCTGTGTCCTTCAATACGAGTTTCTTTTGCTTATAAATTACTGTTGCTTCCGTAAACACCATTTTTCTCCCCAAACATCCACATTTCTTCTGAAACATCTCAATCTCTGTCTTGGTCCCACTTTTGATTCAGTCTTTCTGAACTCTTCATTCCACAATCTAGAAGGGCAGTTTTGGAGCAGACATTTTCCTTTCTCCAAATTCTTCACTATATTGTTATCTCTCTCCCTTAAGAATGCCCCTCTTTCCCATTTCATCTCTCCTTCTGTGGCTAATTCATCCAAATCATCCAGCCTCTTTGTCTCTTTCCGCAAACATTCAGCAGTTCATTTTGCTCTGTTCTTCACTGTGATTTGATGGATTTCTGCTATGTTCATGTCTTATTTTCTGATAAGTTCATGCCTTATTTTTCAAGCATTTTAGCTTGACTTTTGATATTCCTGGTTGTTTCCCAGAGAGGTCAGTTAGAACTATCTCATTTCTCCCTTACATTTTGCATAGTGCACATGCAGCTTTTCAATCTTCTACGAGGACATCTAAACTCTTCAAATGAAAGACTTGTCCACATTGCAAGTCCTTGTCCTGTATATTCCATTCTCACAACTAAGACTTCAAAGCCTTTACATGTCTCTTGATAGCAGCCTGAGTTAGCAGACTCTTATATTATCTTATGAAATAATAACAAATGAGTTAGCAAAATATGAGAATATATCTGAGTTAGAAAACTAAAACTTGGTTGTTTTTTTTCTCTATGATTTCTCAAGTTAAATACAACAGAGAGAGGAGTAACTGTTCACATTTCTGTGTTTTCCAGGCCTTGTACAAAGTAGCTATTAATCTGCCCTGACACTCCTCTGTTTCCTGAAAACTGTATAGCCGTACCATATTGATAGTTCTGCTGATGCCCCCAAAGCTACATGCTTTCCTACCAGAAAGTAAAAAAACCCCAACCAGTACCTAAGCCCTTCATTATAATACCACTGCATTATAATACCCCTGTTGCAATCTTACATGAATAAGCACTTTCTAGGTGAAGGCAATAATTTTCTAAACTGGTGAGAGACAGTGGGTGCAGAAAAACTCAGACCATGACATGTAGGTCTGTTTAGTGTGTCAGTTTTAAGTCCTACAGTTATCGGGCACCACAGTCTTGGGTTGCATTGTAAATATCCAGAAAGACAGGATGAGTAGAAGGCAAATAGTGTTGATAAAGTGGTTCCAAACTCATAAATCACCATGGCTGAAATGCTCCTTGTGACCCACCCTTACAAAATCTGAATTCCACAGGCTGCAGGTTTCACTCCTTGTTCTTTTTTGTAGTCCCAGTACCATGGCTTTTCAGCTCTAAGACTGCTCCGGACCATCCAGACATTATCACATACTACAAAATAAAGGATTTAGATGTCCCTGGGGTTGCTGGGTAACCAGAAATTCCAGGCATTTGGGGAAGGGAGGTACAAACAGTGAAAAAAAGAGCTCATGTGCTCTAACTCCTACTGTGCTATGCAAGGTGTGCGAAACTCAGTCAGAGGGGGGCAAAAAAAAAAAGAAGGGCTCTGCGGAGAGACAAGGAATTATTGCTGTTACGTAACTGCTATTAGGCAGGCTGCCTGTAAGCCTTTGTGGAACCTCAGTTTCATGAACTTAGGGTTAATTGTTTCACTTTTGAAATTGTTAGTGTGTCCTGCTCTGCTTCTGTTATTTCAGTGGCTGCTCTTGCTATATATATTTGCTTAACATTTTGTGTTTCCTTGTATAGTTTGAAGCTTACACAGAAATAAATATCAATACTTAGGATAAGAGTTTCATCAAAATTTACATAAACATCAGTTCCTCAGAATATAAATCTAGAGGTACCTCCATTACACAAATTCTGTAAGAGAATCCAACACAAATTCATGTGAGCAGAAAAAAAAAGACAATATGCAGACACAAAAAGCAAGAAAGTCGTTTTTCTATAAGAATGCAGATATACCTAGTCACACAGCAGCTCCAGCTTCCTACATAACTTAAAAACCAAGTATCATACAGATAAAATAATGTATCAGATGTTCATTGTCAATACAAATACACAGGTATTTGCATTCATTCGCTCACCGACTTCATCTTGTGGGGATACCTCTGATATTCCATGTCTTTTTTTTCTTTACCATTAACAGGTGTTGAATAGTATAAGATATCTTGGTGTATTCTGAAAAACTGTTGGTGTACAGACCAAATCAAATCAGATGCCTCAAAAGTAACAGAGCGTAGATTCTCTTCTTATGGACAAGGAAGGAGAAACAGGGATAATAAGCTCACTGAGGGGTAAAGTCACAGATTTAGGGTAGATATGGAAGATACGGAGTAGGTTAAAAAGTCATCCACAAGAAATCATGCTATATGAAAAACAGGAATTAAATGCAACATTAGAAAAAGTGTACTGTTTTAGCTCTTAAGTTTTATGGCATGTTAATGTTGGCTTCTGATGACAGAAAAAATGCAGTGACTTGGCCAGCCCTGGGTGCAGTCTGGCTCACTATCATTTTCCTCCTGTGGGCTCTGAGAGACCTCACAAACTGGAAGCAGGGTTGGACATTTCTCTCCTGGCTGTGCAAAGGTCTCATGAGGACAGCTGCTGTAATTACCTGCACTGCTGCTGCAGCCTGTCAGGGAGCAACAGGAGGGAAACTCTTCCTAGAGTTTTACTAGGGGCACTCTTCGATTTAGAGCAAGTCTGAATCAATCTATATTGTCCAAAGGATATGTTGACTCAGAAATATTCCTGAAGTTGTAGACAACAAGGCCTATAATAGAAATTGCTCAGCCAGTATTTGGGGATACATCCTGATTCCTTTTTCCTTCTGTAGATAAAGGGATTTAGATAAATGCGACAGATACAACTTCCTCTTTACTCCCTGAAGCACAGCAGAACATGCCATACCAGATGACACCTCTGGAAGCCTGGCCCTGTTGGATCTACAGCATGAGTTTCAGAACCATTGCAAGTTTGTGACTTTTTAGCCCTTCAGCCTGTACCAGAGAAGACTTGATAGCCCTTCTTCTGGTCTGGGCTTTATGTTTTTTATGTTTCAGTCCTTGCCATCCAACAACAGGGTTGGATGCTTCTGCTTCTGTTTATAAGGTTGGTTTATAAGGGTTGGTTTTGGTTCCATCCTGAAAATTTAATTACTTGGATACATTGTGCGTAGCACAGGGCATACAGATTAGGAGAGAGCATCTGAAGGAGCTCCAGAAAAATGCACAATAGAGCTGACCCAAGAAGACCTCAAAACAGTAGAGCTGAAAATCACAGTGTATTCAGAAGGCACAAGCTCAGCCGTGTTTGCCTGTGGGCTGGCTGTATTATTACTGCCATTCAGATGTGCATAAAAACATGGTTTATGTTCTGTCCCTACTGCTGTGCGTCACTACAGAGTAACTGTGACTGTATAGAGTTGCATAAATTATGATACCTCTGTAATGATAAGAACTTTCTGTGAAAAAGAACTACAATTTGCAATTAAATCCAACTTGCACATAGAGGGGGGAGAATGATTATATCAAATGTGAATACATTACAAAAGTGTGTATATATCCCCTACTGTCCTCTCCATCTTGAGTTCAAATCCCCACTAATCTGCTTCCTGCTTTCAGCTCACAATCCCATCACATCTCCCTGCATCCCGCATTTCACAGCCCCTGTGCTTGGCCCTGCCGTAGTGGATGCTCAGCCTGGTACAACCAAGGCCTGCTCCACTCCGTGCTGCAAGGCCGGGCTGGCAGGAGATGGCAGAGGCCAGGCCTGCACTTGCTCGCTGTGATGAAACCAGTGGCACAGTTCAGCATCAGGGAACCCATGACACACAATGGAAACTGATAAAAGCATGAGGTATAAAGCCTGCTTCTGCCTAAGTCTGCCAGTTCCCTGCATTCACTTTGAATCGTAGAATTGTCTAAATTGGGAGGGATCTTTCGATCATCAAGTCCGACCAGCAGCCTAACATGGACAAAACCATCACTAAGCCATGCCCCTCAGCACATCTATCTGTCTTTTAAATACTGCCAGGGATGGCAATTACATCACTTCCCTGGGCTGCCTTTTCCCAATGTTTGATACCCTTTTGGTGTAGAACTTTTCCTCTTGTCCTATCACCTGTTACTTGTAGTTGTACAGGTAGTTGTAGAGAACCGTAAGGTCTCCCCTCAGCCGCCTTTTCTCCAGGCTGAACAACCCCAGCTCCCTCAGCTGCTCCTCCTAAGACTTGTGCTCCAGAGCCCTCACCAGTTTTGCTGCCCTTCTCTGGACTAGAGAATTTATACTTCTCCGTATAAATGAAAATATACTGTAACAATGGGAAACTGGTGCTGTTTACAGTCTGTCAGAAGCGCTTTCAAGGCTAGGCAGCCTAATTGCTGTAACGCCTATATTAGGGCAGCCTGCAGGGTACGGCCGGAGACAACGCCAGCCCCAAAGGACCGCCTCAGCAGGAAGAAGGCGGGGCGTCGCGGGCAGTGAGCCGAGCGGAACCGAGAGGAGCCGAGCGGAACCGAGAGGAGCCGAGCGGAACCGAGAGGAGCCGAGCGGAACCGAGAGGAGCCGAGCGGAACCGAGAGGAGCCGAGCGGAACCGAGAGGAGCCGAGCGGAGCCGAGTCGAACACAAACGAGCGGAGGCGAGGAGACGGGCAGAGACGCTAGCGGCCGTAGGGCGGCTGCTGCCGCTTGGCGGGCAAACGGCGGCGGGCTTGTTCCTGTGTTGGCTGGCTTTCAGGCGGTGGGTCTAAACGTTGGGACATCAATATGGAAACGGGACGTGACAGGAAACCTTCTTCACGTCGATCTTTTCTGTGGGAAGTGCGGGCTGCCCCAGCTGCCAGTCACGGATGACTCTGCTTTGGGCTGAATCCGTAGCAAATTCTGCCTCTCAGCGGTGCCTGCGTTAGAAATAGCAGGTGCTGGATGTCTCAAATGCAAAATGTCAGGACATAGTAGAAACAAACTGCGGCTAACAACTTTACGGGTAAAAGGGCTTTCCCAAAGTCCCTGTGTAGGACAGGCCGCGTTTCCAGCCAGTGCCCCAGGCTCCTTCACCAGATCAATGCGCCTGCACTTGTCAGGGGTAACACCTCTTCAAAATCACTTGGTCGGTCAGATCCAGAAAACTCTCTGCTGCTTTTGTTTGGAAAGAGATCACAGGTAGAGGTGAAAAGAGGAATTTCATGTATAAATCCCTGTCCTTCCACACTGTGGTGTGGCAGATGCTCGTGGCAGTGCTGGGAGTTCACAGCCAGCCCCAGGAAATGCGCTTTTCACCTCCAATATGGTGTACAAGACTCAGGGCAATTCACACAATTTCACCAAGAGAAACAGAGCCACAGGGTTCAGTATCTAATGGTAGAGGTTATGTTCTGGGGAAGAATGCCTTCTGGAGTCACATGAAAAAACCACGCAGCACAGTACGTTTCAAGGTCTTCCTTGTAAATGGTGGCAATATATAAGACTAAATTTTCATGCATGATTTATCAAAATGAAACCAAAAATACATAACAAAATCCGAGCAATTATTTTCCAGTTCTTTCAGGTTCTTTATTAATCATTAACCAAGACTAATGGCATTTACAAAACAGATGAAATCTCATGATTAAAAGTGGCCTAGAGTCTCTGGAGAGTGTCATTTTTGTAGGGTGCAGGAGCTGTCATGAGGCATATGGCACTCAATGACAGTTCAAAGGGAAAATTTCTTCTTTTGCTGACCTGTGTAAGGCAAAGACCACACTCTTTATTTGGACATAACACTGACAAAATGCATAATCTTTGACAGCTTCATCAAATATTTTCTTCTCAAAAAAAAAGAGAGCAAAGTTTCTTTAAAATGTGGCTGAAAATTCACTGACTGTGACCAAATATGTTTGTCCACACTTGTTTGTATGCTGAATACTGATGCAAAGATGTGAGGGTTTTGTTTGTTTAACTATCTTTAGTACATGCCAACTTTTGTCTACCTTCTTCAGTTTCATCAACTATCAGCAACTATTCTACACATTCACGACACAACTGTCTCTGGTGCTGCTTCTCACCTATTATTCACCATTTAGCACTAGCTAAATGTCTGAGCCAGTGGACCAGTTCCAATGATACCTAATCACTGCGATGAGCAATGACTTTCTGAAGAAGAGAAGGTGCCTGTCCCTCATCATGTGGGTCACCCACATGCCCTCGCTGAACACCAGCTCAGATCTGCCATTGGGTAATGCTGAGATGGGTGCACGCAGCTCCATCAGGCCAGAGCCTCCCTGCAGAGCAGACAGCAGCAGGCATGAGAACCACTACTGCTGTGGGACCCGGCTGTGCTGATGTGTCCCTGAGACTCAGGGGGTGGCCACCTGGAGCCACAGCAGCAGTTCATGTAGACCATCTGCTGAGGCCAGGAGGACCGTCCCATGGGACAAACTGACAGGGCTCAAGGCAGTACCCAGCTAGCCCAAGCAAGGCTGGGAAGTGGGGTCCTGGTGCTGGGCACTGCTGCTCGGTGAGAGCCTGTCATTCCCTAGCACTCCTCCATGTCGGCTCAGTGACATTCCTGCTGGCTGGGGCCAGCTCTGTGTCAACAAAGCAACCTTTCTGACCCCAGCAGTTGTGCCAAGGGGTTCAGCAGGGATGGTCCTCACTTTTCTGTCAGCAATTTGGTGATGAAGCTGTTGCCTGGTTTCAAATCAGCAGCAATGTGGTGTTGCCCTGTGCTTAGCAAGGAAGTCCCTAAGCCACTAGGTTTTATTTACGAGTATGTGTGGCTTTCCCTAAATTCTTCATGCTCGTATCTGTGCTATCCACAGCCAGTCCCTCTCTCTTGCTGCAGATCTGCCTGTGCTGCTGCCGTAAGGATCAGAAGTGCCTGTTGTCTCTAGCCAAAGCAGTGGCTCAAAGGGAAAGGCTTTGTTATGGGGCAGGGAGAGAGAGGATGAACCTTGGTGATAGAGTCCAGAGATAGAATTTCCACAGAACTCCTTATGTATTTTTTTCCTCAGCTCCACTGTTTTAGTGCCAACTTTGTATTGCTTCATGTAACATCCAGGTGGTAGGCACTCACCAACAGCTAGAGAGGAGTTTGCCTTTGCTGGGTGCCACAGAAATAGCAGCTGCCTCCTTTAGTGAGCAGCTGTCTGAGAACTCTAGTGTCTAAAACATGGGGTGAGGGGAAACTAAGAAACAGAGCAGGCCTAAAGAGTGCAGCCCCAGGGGCTGCAGACATGTCCTGCCCACTTCCCACCCTTCCTGGGATGCTTTAGGAGGTCAGCAGAGAGAAAAAAACAGTACCTCTGCCTGCTCCAGCCAACTCTGTTGTCTCTTCAGCTCATAATTTGTCAAGCACAGAAAGAATTCAATTCAATTCAGGACAATATACTTTGTCCTGAAACTACTGTAAAATTTACCAGAGGACACAGTACCTGCTATGCTGTCTAAATAAATATGAATGTGTGGATTCACATGGTTCTGTGATTTCAGTGTTTGATACCAATGTCCATGTAAATGGCAGAGGGCAGGGAAGAGCAGAGACACGTTCCTGGTTGTACCAGTCAGTCACAGCAATGACTCTTTCTGATTTCTATGACCCGAGACTCCAGGCCACTGTTTGCCAGGCGCTGCCCCAGTGAAATGCCTCTCCCCAGGAAGATTGCCATGTTTGCTCCAGGAAAGCCACCTTGATGTCAGTCCCTGCTCTGACTGCAGATGTGGCACAACCTTCTGGCTGAAGCATAGGGTGCATATCAGAAAGCTGGGGAATGCTAGCAGCAAGAAGGCAGTGTGCAGGCTCCTCTAACGGGAGAGAAGAAGCCATAACCTTTGCAGAGATGTTGTCCTCCAGGATGCTTTGTCCTTTGTCTGTGACTTTTCCCACAGGGGAGTAGAAGGGTTTAGAAGCCTGTGTCTGTTCCGTGGTTTAGTAGCAGTGGGGTATGATGCTATTTCTCCTTTTCTTTGAGGTTCTGGGAACATGAAGGAGCTCTAGCTGAATACAATTATCAGCTAAGTCTTCCTGGGTAATTAAACCCATGGTGGCAATGTTGGAGCCCTGTACTGCCTAATGTGGCTAATGTGGCTAGAACACCCAGCAACTGGGTCAGTCTGAGACAAGGCACCTGCAGCTGGTCCCCAGCTTTGTCCTGGTCGCTTTTCCCTGCCACATTTTGCAGCATGAGCGGCTTTACTGGGTGACATCAGGAGAGGAACTGACACTGGCTGGTCTCTGCTCAAGGCTGGATCAAGTGTTTCCTGTTCTGAAAACTTTGCTGTGTCCTGGATTTCAAACAAGCGCATACCATAAGTGCAGTCAGTGTTTACTAAGTCCCTCCAGATCTTAATGAGAAAAAAATGTTAGTACCAGATAGAGGTTGCTAATTAGCAGGAATTGTGGTCATCAGAAGTGAAGTCTAGGTCAGTATCTAGAGTTCCCCTCCCGGGAGGCTGAACAAGCGTGTCTGTGTACATTTAAGTCATCAGGCTGGAGTTCTGGGATTATGGACTACATGGGTTTAATGTAGCATGAAGACAGAACAAGATTGCTCTCCAAGTGGTTTTGGCAACGAAGGTACAATAATCGGTGTTTTACCAGGCGTATGGAGTGCATTTTTTTTCAGGTGGCTGCTGTTTAATTCGATTTGATACGGACTGCCCCAAAGCCAGAAGCAGAAGTACAGAATAGTTATCTGTGTGCTAGAAATCTCACTTCACTCCCAGAAGGTGTGCTGGAGCTGTGCTGCAGAAGAAGGGGACTTACCTCCAGAGAAGAACTGAGCTTGGTATCTGTGGGATAAACCCACCACTTCTCAAATGTTTGTGTTTCCTTATGGGCTGTTGAGCGAAACTAGGTGCATGATATTGGCTAGATGCTGACCTGCCATGAAGGGAAAGAGGGGGAATAGGAATCCAGAAACCCAGTTACTGTCAAATGAGGTTAAATCTCTTCACTCCCAAATGCCCAGTGTCTGAAGCACACCGTTGGAGGAGGGCTTGAGTGCTACACTAGACATATGGTGTTTCTACTGTCGATATATATGCATGGAAGAGTTCACCAAAGCTTCGCGCTAGGGACAATTAACTCGATTGTCCTTTAGGATGATGCAAAACACTCAAGGCAAAATTTCATTATAGGTTGATTTTAAGGAACACTCTACAGCCATTGTAGAGATACTGAAATTGTTGATGTATTGTTACATTCAGCTCCTGGCAATTGTGTCTCTTATTCAGATAATTCTTGTCCAGTGAAATTCACACTACATTAAGTGCTCAAAATTTAAATACTCTGGCTGGTATATGAACTGGAACTTCCATTTCTTCCAGTTAAAAGGTGTTTTTATGCTTTTTGTGCTATTGTATATATAATATTATGTCTCATGATGATTACTGGGTACTGTACAAAATAAGTTAGGATCAGCATTTTTGCCACTGTATAAAAATCTTGGCTCACACTGTATGTCATACAAATATGTCTGTTTATTTTTTTATGAAAAATGGATGACATTTATATCGCTCAGGTGCAAATGTGATGTGAACTGTAGTCTTTACAGTAAAGTGAACAAGAGCTATCGCACAGCTGTGTTTAAATGTCTGTATTCACCTAGCTCATTTGAATGTAGAGCTGCTTGGGAGGCATTTCTCCGTTTGTGGTACTGAAGTTATTTGATATTTGGAAACTTGTCTTTGCATGCAGGTGTGATCTCATCAGTATCTGGCTGCAAAACACAGATCTGTTTTTGAGCCTTATTTCTGACTCAGCTATCTACGTTGCACAGCATCAGCTACAGATTTATCTGTGTCTCAGACGACATTACTGAGTCACTGTTCCTCAGGGACAAAAATGTCAACATCCTGTCATTTTGCCCACCTTAGTATTTTCATTTTAGTATGAAATTAATTTAGAATACAAAAGATAAGTGCTGACTCATGGTCCAATTTTCCGCAGCATGTTTTTGATCTCAGCTGGAATTCAGGCAGCGCTCTTTTTTTTTCAGTATTATCAGTAGTAAGTTTGAAAGAGGAATGGATCATTCATCTGGTAGCTGCCCAGAGTTGTGCATAGTGTTCAGAAGAACATGAGGCCTAACACAGAGAAGAAAATGACCACTTTCATAGAATCATAGAATGATTAGAGTTGGAAGGGACCTTAAAGATCATCGAGTTCCAACCTGTCTGCCATGGGCAGGGACATCTCCCACTAGACCAGGTTGCTCAAAGCCCCATCCAACCTGACCTTGAACGTTTCCAAGCATGAGGCATCCACAGCTTCTCTGGGCAACCTGTTCCAGTGTCTCACCACCCTCACAGTAAAGAATTTCTTCCTGATATCTCATGTAAATCTCCCCTCTTTCAATTTAAAACCATTATCCCTTATCTTATCACTACAGTCCCATCTTTCCTGTAGGCCCCATTTAGGTATGGGAAGGCTGATAAGGTCTCCCTAGATCCTTCTCTTCTCCAGGCTGAACAAGCCCAGCTCTCTCAACCTGTCTTCATAGGAGAGGTGCTCCAGCCCTCTGATCATCTTCGTGGCCCTGCTCCAGATTCACTCCAACTCATCCGTGTCTTTCCTGTGTTGAGGGCTCCAGAGCTGGACACAGTACTCCAGGTGGAGTCTCACCAGAGCAGATTAGCAGGGTAGAATCACCTCCCTGGACCTGCTAGCCATGCTTCTTTTGATGCAGCCCAGGTTGCAGTTGGCTTTCTGGGGGTCATGTGGAGCTTCTCATTCACCAACACTCCTGAGTCCCTCTTCTCAGGGCTGCTCTCCAGCCATTCTCCATCCAGCCTGTATTTGTGCTTGGGATTGCCCTGACCCAGGTGCAGGACCTTGCACTTGGCCTTATTGGACTTCATGAGATTTGCAGAGGTCCACCTCTCAAGCCTATCCAGGTCCCTCTGGATGGCAGAATAATGAATATCTGTTTGATGAGATAAGCATTTTTCTCACCACCATCCTGTTGTAATAATGAACACCTAGGGGGAACTTTGTCTCCTAAAGTTATTATATAAATTAAATAGTAAGATGAAGTAACTAGAAATGTCAAATGAGGTACAAAATGCAATTCTGCATGTTGCCCTTGTTCAATATGGCCCTGGCTGCGCTGGGATCGTGATTAACCAATGCGGGAACAAAAGATAATAACTCGCTTTGCCATTGAGATGGACACACGACCTTGTGTTCTGTGGTAATGGAGTAAATTTTTGCCACTGATCACATACAAGCAAATGTTTAGTTAGATATAAAATTTGCTGTTGATAACAAGTGCAAACAATGATACAATTATTTCTGTAGTTAATCATTTTGCATATGTGTTTGTTCACTCCTTATGAGCTCCTGTTTAATTTTTTTTTTTCTGACAGAAGTGATAATGATTTACTTGTGACATTGTGACCTACTTTCAAGAATAATGCTTTGCTTGGCTATAAACACCAAAATCCCTTATTACAAACTTGGCCTTGGTGTTACATTATGCCATGTTGTTTTATAGCTTTATAGTGATTGTTTCACAGGTTCTTAACATTGCATGCAGATTTCAAGTAGTTCAGGCTGATGGCCTCAGGAGGCCAAACTGGAAATTGCATGTGTCTCACTAGAGCACTGGTGGTCCAGCATACTTGTCATCATATACCCAGGTGTGTCCAATTTCTGACATATGAGGGGGGAAAAAAGCAAAACTCATATCTAGTCAGTGAGGAACAAATAATCTTCGTTTTGGGGTTTTTTTCTGAACAGAAACCCTATTATTGCTCACAGCTAGCTGGGGGTTTCTGCTTCTGTCTCTATGTAGGGACAGGGAAATGAAGCTGAAGATTTACCTCCTACAAAGCTTTCCACTGTAGTCCATGAGGAAGATACTGGAACCACAGTTTTCTCCCAAGTGCTGCCAGTGATGAACCATGTTAATTGTGCCTAGAACCAAAAATTATATTTTTTTCCTTCTCACCTCCAAAGCCAAAATGTTGTGTTCCCAGAGTGAAATTCTTGATCTTAGTTATGTTCTTAGTACTAAGCTCAACAGAAGACCATAGAATCTGAAAAACATGAAAAGCTTCCTCAACACACAAAGTCCAAGGCCAAGAAGGAGTCTCTCAAAAACATACGTGCAGGCATGTCAAGTCAAAGGCACCCACACACACAAATGCTGCTGATACAGAATTTTTCAAGCAAATGGAATTATATAGAATTATATAAATTATTTTAAATAGATGCTGATAAATTTAGCCATGCTTAAAAACAATAATCACCAAATCATTTAGGTTGGGAGGGATTTCTTCAAAGCATCTACTCCAACCCCCACTCAAGCAGGACCAGCTGGAACTACTTGTCCAGGAGCACGTCTAGTCGGGGTTTGAAGTCTCCAAGGATGGAGATTCCTCAATCTTTCTGAGAAATCCGTTCCAGGGTTACATCAACCTAACTTTTTTTTCTTGTGTTCAAATAGTATTTCTTGTGCTTTAATTAGTGTCCATTGCCTCTTGTCTTTTCAGTCTGCACTACTGAGAAGAGCCTTCTTCACTCTGTCCTATCCAGTATTTGTCCATGGATGAGATTCTCCCCGAACCTTTCTTTCTCTAGGCTGAAGAGTCCCAGCTTTCTCAGCCTCTCCACATATGGAAGATACTCTAGCAATGAGCAGAGAGCTCCCACTTCAACAGGAGCTGTAGGCTTTGTCTCTCTCTCCCAGGCCTACCCTAATGCAAACCCTGACATTAATACTAGACCCTGGGCTGGCTGAGCCTTACTAGGTAACCCAACATTACTCCAGGTGAAAAAACAACAAATAGAAATCTCTTACTGCAGCCTACTTCTGCCATTAGCAGCTTCTTCATAGTCTCTTCAATGGCATTTCTGTACTTCATCTCTCTCCCAGCCACAGACATAGGAGTTGTCAGATCTCCAGCCAAAGCCCAGGTGCAAAAGTTCACAAAGAACATGTTTTACAGCTAAAACAGTGGATAAGCACAAAAGATGCAAAAAAGACTTCTCCCTGTGAACTTTTTAATGGTGCCAGGATGGAGGTTCTTGGTAAGGTCGAAGGTGAAGGCTGGGAAACATGAAGCATAGAGCTGTCATTGGAGTGGGGCTGCAAAGAAGCTGCCAATGGAAAAGTTAGGCTGTGAAAGTAGGTTTCCTCAGTGAACTTTTTCACCTGGGCTATGTATAGTGGAGTTCTGGTCTCAGGCTCAGTCAAGAACAAAGTCTAGGATTAAAGTTAGAGGTAAGTTTGGGACAGAAACGAAGTATGGAGCAGCTGTTGGAGGGAGACTGTAAAGGAGCTGCCAATGAAACAAGCAAGCCACAAAACATTTCTCCCGAGAGGTCTTTCCCTTCTAGGCTGTGTCTCAGTGTCTTGGTCTAACGGCTCAGATGAGACCCAGGTGTGGGGTTGAGGTTAGGATTAGAACTGGGGCAGAGAGAGAGAAAGCACTTCCTGAATCACTGTTTCAGGAGGGCCATCTTTAACAGTCTGGGTCAAAGCTCAACTGTGGCAAAGGTCTAGAGTTAGGGTCAGGAAACACCCTAAGTCTGGAGTTGTAGCATCGCCCTTCCAGTAGCAGCCCTTTCACAGCCCCCTCCCAATGGCAGCTCTACCCTTTGTTCCTCTTTCATCCCTAAACTCACCCTAAGCCATACACCTGGTAACCTCCTCCTTCAAATCTACTTTTTCTGTCTCCAGATTCTCATCATCCCGGGCACTCAGGTGGGCATTCATAGCAGCTGTCTCTGTACCCTGGGCTCTGCTTTGAGGACAACTCAGGTATCCAGCATTTTGCTTCTGCTCAGAGCCGCAATCAGTGACACTTGAGTGCGAGAGAGACGAAGTTAGACGACGTGGCCGTCACTAGAGGGCACAACAGTCCACAGGAATTCAGGGGCAAAGCCCGAGGTCAGAACGGTAGAAAAGTTACTGATACTCCGTATTGCAAAAACATCGGTGACACCGAGCTGGTCTTTCTTCAAATGCTACTCAGGAGACGTCGATCCTTGTTTAAGGTCTGGTCACACTTCTGAAGCAAGGCCCCTTTCAGAAGGAGGAGATGTGACTGATGCCACAGGTAGCGGGGCAGAAAATGAGCATTGACAGGACAGTGAGGAAAGGAGGCACTGAACGCCCCAAACTTGTGCCCCTGGAACGGAAACAGAGCAGAAGAGTGTGGACTGGGAAGTAGGAGTGTGGTGTTACTAACACGAACGAGAAATAGTTGCTCCTCTTCAGAGAAGGTCCTATGCATTTGTGTCTGTTAAAAAAGGATTTCTGTCTTGCTGTGGACTAAAATCCTGTGATGAAAGGGCAAACAAGGTCACCATTCTTCAGTTCTGCAAAAGTTACCAGTGAGGATGATGGAGGTTTCTCTTTGCACTTTGTGCCATAATCTCATGTAGAGCTGTCCTGTTAGAAGCTGTCCACCTCAGAAAAGTTGAGCAGAGATGCTGTTTCATCAGGGCTTTGTGAAGTCTATTTTGGGGCAGGGGCCCGTGCAAAATGGGGATAATATAAACTGATCCAAGTGATCTGCTTTTAAGAGCTAAGGTAGACATTTGGCAATCAGTAGCTTACTGCTCCAGGGAGTTGCCACCTGCTAACTTCTGCATTTTCATTCTAGGTGCCTGTAGCTTTGCTTCTGGTCACTGCAGAAAGTGTGTGGCAGACTCCTTCATGTCTTGAACAATGGACAAGCTTGTCAGTGGAAAGAAGATAAAATGATCTAGCTTTGATTAAAATACGAATTGATTCAAGTTTACCATGGCTTTGCCTATCTAATAATACTGTTGGATGGAAAGGTCTGCAGGCTCTCTCACTGTAGGTGCCAGCTTATTTTCCTTGGCAGGATTTCCCATCTGAGCCATGACCCCTGGACTACAATGGTGTGATGCAGTTCCAGCACCGTTTTGGCAGAGGCAAGACGAGGTGAGGTGTCAGCGCCTTGCTGTTCTCACTGGCAGATTTTATTCATGCAAGACTGAGCCATAAGGAAAAAGGCCACTGCAGGGCACCTGCCCACTGCCCACTGGGACTGAGCACTTCCCACACCACCCTCAGACCCACTCGAATGGAAAAAAGACCCTCATTCAGCACTTTGGGTGGAAAGCACTGAAGCCTGCAGTGCCTGTCCTCTGGCTTGTACTGGTTGGGGGAGGAGGGGGCGGAGGGTGCAAGAGGCATCCTGTCCCTGACAGGAGGCTTTGCTGGCTGGTACATCGGCTCTATGACCAAACTTGCAGCATCCCAAAGACGAGGTTAATAATATCTTACCAAAGATTGTATGATTCCTTTACTCACCTGCATTTTTCAACATAAAAAAGAGAGAAAATAGTAACAAATAAAATCTATAATAAGAATACTAACAAAGAAAGGTTTTCCATCAGATAAGAGGAGTATCTCCAGACTCTTTATCAGAGCCTGCCAACTAATCAATGATGGAAGAAGAATTTTTCATGTGCTAAACTATTTTCTCACTAATCTTATTTTAGGAGAACTAACATAATAAAGATGCATTTGGGGCTCTTAATATATTTTTCTTAAAGCCAGACAAGAAAGAAAATCTGGTATTTGTTTTATTGCTACTGTAGCATGTTGTCTGACGGCTTGAGAGAGCAGACATGAGTGTGTAGCTCACTTTTGTATGAGGCACTCATCTTCAGGGATCGCAAAACAATTTTATTCACACAGTCTGAGTGGTTGCCATGGATCCTCTAAAAAGTTTGGAAATGCTGTTCTTGTAGCAGGGCAGTATTTTTTTCTGGAATCTACTTATACTTTTATTAGCTAGCTCTAGGCGATATTTCCTAGGTTGTTTAATAAATCTGTGAAAACTCTCAACCCTCAAATTCTGTCTCCTGCCAGAGAGACCCGGGAAAAGCAATGCTGCTTGAGTGGGCATTTGGGCAAGCTACTGTCCTGGAGAAATAAAAAATTCTTTATGAAAGTGTCTCACAGTCTTGTAGCTGGTTATTTAGGCAGAATTCAAAAATCAGTGAGTGGACAGTGACCCTTGGGGTTGCCGGGATGGCTCTGACAGTATTGCTTTGTGGCCTTTGTCACAGGCTGGATCACCTGAATGGCTACAAGGGGGTGCATGACCTGACATTCAATCAGAGCGTTCAGTCATATATTAGATATGAGAAATGCCTCTCTACTCATGCAGTGAAAATGAATGCTTTTTGACTTGGGATCACACCACTCAAAAACTTCTCAGCCCAGTGACAAAAGTACAGTTTTCCTTACCCCTTCCCAGACATACATCGGAAGAAAAACTCTAGGTATAGATATTAGACTGCTGGAAGGGCCCTAAAAATGCTGCAGCATTGAGGAATTTGTTAAAAAGCAACTTTGACATTTTGACACATGGATAAAGTTCACTAACTGCATTTTGCTTTTTTATCTGAAATCTCTTCAGTTTTGCATGTTCCAAATGTCAGGTACATTCAGTTTGTTTCCTGAACCGTGGCCACTTTCTCCTTGCTACAAGCCTCCTCATTTCACAGCAGCCTCATGCCTTTCTCTGTGAGAATAGGTATAGGTAAATATGTAAAAGTGAGAGGAGTGAGAGAGACTGGGAGTGCATAAAAAGGAAAATGTTTAGACAAATTAATTAGCAGTTGCTACAAGTGAGTCACCAAAGTATGCACGCTGTCACAGAGTGGGATCTGTATTACACTGGAGAACTGGCTATTGGAAGTGCAAATCTCTAAGCTTTAGCAATGACGCCTCTTAGACGGCCTTACACTGTCCTGCAGCAGCTCTCTTGTCTCCTCCAGCCACTGTTTGGGAGTCCCATGCCTTCTTGCAGGAGAGCCCAACCTCTGCTTGGGGCTTTGCAGGAGTCTGGTGCATGTTGTGAATCCTCCAGCAAACCTGTGGCAGTACTGGGGCCACAGCAAGCACTGTGGAAATCTGGGATCATCAGGGAAGTTGTACACAGCCCTCAGGCCTCATCCAGAGTTTCCTGAAGTCTGTGGAAGTCACTCCATGGACCTGCCTGGCCATGTACCTCTGGGGCAATATAGATTCCAATAGGCTGCTTGCATGGAAACAACTCCACCTTCATAGAGCTCGTGGCAGGACCAACTGCTTTTCTTTTCTTGCTACTACCTTTTAGTGGTAAGGATTCAGAGAGAAACAAAGAGCCTTGCTGGATATTAATAGGTTTGTGATAGTCCTTTTTGAATGGCAGTCCCCTCCCAGACCAAGGACAAGAGAAATAATGTTGATGTTAGCTATGATTCAATTTCCCACATAGCAGATGGAGTTTTCTGTTTTGAAATGCAGCAGCTTTCTGTCAGAGAAATGAGAGATGGCATAAACCCAACCAAAACAGCAGAGCCAAGCACCCTTGAAAGTTGTCTTTCTGGATCCAAGTGTTGGAGAGCTCTGGCAGGCACACCTATAGCAGAAACAGATGCGAGATAATTAATAACTGACTCAAGCTAGCTGCCCCATCCTAGGTAATGCTTGATCACAAGGTTCTGAATCACTTTTTTCCCCCCCATTTAACTTCTTGTGAGATTTCCACCACATGTTGGAGGAATATCAAGACTGTGATATGCAATTAAACTACATGGACTAAGTCTCACTGTAATGATTAGGGGTCAAAATGGCACAACAACAGGTCTGTTCTGGGACAGATTAAATGGGGAAAAATCAAGAGGTAAATAATTGTCTTATGTGTTCCAATATAAAATCAGTAATAGTGCTACTAATTGGTCTCAGGCAGTTCAGGATTCAGGGCTATCTCATTTTCCTCCAGGTTTCAATCAGAAAAGTATTCTCTGAATTCACATGAAGCAGTGTTGTGAGCAAGTAGGCAGCTGTTCACCTATGGCTGAATGTCAATGCCCATGAAACAAAAAATGATTGCATCCTTCACTCATGTATGTAAGTATAGATCCTCTGAAATCACTCAGACTGAAATGGAGTTACAAAGGCCAAATAAAGCTACAAAGTACATTGGCATCATTGGGATGCAAAGTGCTGCTCAAAGATAATTTGTTATCAGTACGTTGCAATGCTCCTGGCCAATGGCTTACTGTTAGTTATTTCTAAAGTAAGTTATTATCATAGAATATACAGTATTTGACTTTGTGCATGTTTTAAAAATATAGTGAGAGTGGGTTAAAATTTCACTATAACCTTAGCTTGTTCCAATGTCCTGGGAATTTTGCATCTGTTCAAGATGACTTTTTTGTTTACGCTGTGCAGTTTCTATAAAGAGACTGTATTTATTTTGGAAGAAAATCCTGTTGTCAATTACTAGCAAACCCTTCCAATTAAGTACATGGCTGCATTCACAACATATGTAATGACCCCTTGAGCCCCAAAGAGAAGAAGGGCAGTGTGCTGAAGAATTTTACTAACATTGCCCCTTACTTACTTACTTTCCTTAACATATGTTGAACTACCTGTCCCCCAGCACCAATACTTTATAATGTTTAATAAGATCTCAGTATAACCACCGTTAAATGAGTGGTGAGGCTGCAAGGTAAAGCACTCATGATTATATGGCATCAAAGGTAACTTTGCCCATACCAACAAAGCTTTGCTGTTCACATTTTTGAGGCTGGACTATAGTCCTCCACGTGAGAAGGTAATCACATGCCGGCTTTCATTCACAGCATCTCACCAGAACAAACACAAGGACAAAACTCTTTGTGCTCAGTGACCAAAGTACTCTCTAGCAGTCACTTTTATCCCCTTTGTCCAATATGAAGTGACGTGGCTCCCAAGCATGTGCAGACTCAGGAAAATTGGGGAAAGCTGGGGAGAATTGCAAGCGAGTTGGATGGGGAGTACCACTTCATTTATCTGCTACAGCCCACCCTAAGCAAAATATGCCCCTGGCAGTGCATCAGCCAGGGCAAACCATCCACTATTCATGGTGCCGGTGAGGCAGAAACATTGAGATATCAATTGCCTGCCCTATTTCTCTGCTGGCTTTTTCTTAGAAGTTTTGAATATAGTGGGCAAATGAGAACTGTTACACTTTCTCCTACTCAGTTTTCTGATCCAGCTGTGCCAGATCCCTGGTGATCATCCAAGGGAATTCAGTCCTGCAACTTACTTGTTGTTATAATTACCTAAGTTTGAATCTCCCTGTCTTCCTCTAGTTCTTCCTCCATCTCAGGATACAGGATCTATAAATTAGAGAGGAAGACAGGTGTAGGTGTTGCTCAATAATTTGGTATGTATCTGTGACTTTAAATAAGTAAATACAATTATTATAAAACATGCTGATCTTTAAAAATTCAGCAATTTCAGTGACAATACCTATGAGCTTTAATATGCATGTTTGTGTTTATATATATATATGTATTAACTTTTTAAATTGTAATCCATGTGACCCATATGAAGTGAGATGATAAATGTGGCCATACCCATGTGGTAATTCTGCTGGCAATAACATGATCTCTCACTGCTATGTTGATAAGTGTCTGAGAAGAAAATTTATGTCTGGGGTTTGTTATGCTATCCATACACTACATAAATCATTGGGCATATCATTACCAGGTGAAAAAAAAGACTGAATTATAGCTAAACATTTATGTGATCTCATTCTTATCCATCTTGTGATCATATAAATGCTTTTCTACATAGGTTTGGGTTTGGTTTGGTTTGGTTTTTTAAATGAATGCAAGCAATATGTAATCAGCACCATGCATTTGTTACCTCTTCTGTAATCCCTAGCCCTGTCCCCTGGAGCACTTCTCTTTGTATTCTGTCTGTTTGTATCCACTGTTTCTGGTCCATCTGTAGTAACACTGAACATATGCAAGGCCCTATGTATCTTTAAGAACATGTATCTAGCTTCTCTACCTTATTTCAGAAAGCTTATAAATTACTTATAACAAGGGTGTTATGTAAGTTTTCCATGAGGAGAGTTAACCATTTTTATGTACGGAGTATTACAGAAACTGTCTGATCCTATGTCCTCAATTTTTGCCTAGGAATCTTTCATCTGAATATTCACCTTCTTCTAGCAGCCTGGACTGGCTTTCTCATGTTTTGCAGACTGCACCCATCATCATTTTCTAGAAGAAAAGAACATTAATGAGAGAAGAGAAGAAACAGGCCATATGGAGCAGAAATACATAAGAACAATATGGGTTGAAGTGACCTAGACCTAAACAGTCTGGTCAGGAGGTGACTGTGTGCAATTCACAACGTTGACATCCCAAGTACTGAGGAGTCCTGAAGTACTTTTGGATGTTCTTTCACTGTTTTACTTTATCTACAGCCTCTGCCCGTGGATGAGTCTCTCTGGGTGCTTTCCCAGGGAAGCAAAGAATGCCAACTGAGCAAAACATTTCCTCAAAGACAGACTTTATGAAATGCTTCATATGTACTTAATAAAACCTAAGAAATGTTTATAGACGTAGAAAAACACAGATAGTGTGCCCCAACCAAAACCAATGTTGCACTTCATTTCTAATTGCTTTCTTCAGAACAATGGCATGCAGAACTCATGTACAGTGCGTACTCTGTTTTTCCTTTGGTGATTATTGCCGTGCTCCTGTATGTACTCACTTGAATGATGCACTTGCTGAAACTGCAAGGCTCTAGTCAAGAATGAAAATCTGAGCTGAGCTGTCTGCACAAATGTGCCCTGGCACAGCCTGCTTGGAGTAATCCAGGAATGAAAATTTGACCTAAGCTTGTTTGTTTTTATCAACTCCCGACTCAGTCACTGTGAAATTCCTTCAGGTTGGTGACTCTCCTCTCTCAAGGCAGAGCTTAAGTTTGACAGATGCTGACCTTCAGCTGGGCTCTGAAGGGAATACCGATTCACACTGGAACAGCTCAAAGGAGGAAAATAGTAAATGAGGGATGCAAAGGACTGGAATGAAACTTCAAGGCCAGGAGTGCAAGCAAGGCTGTCACTCCTTCACAATCCTTAGCACACACTGGTTTGTCAAAACAAGCTTAAGACCGTGATATTTACTGAGACAAGTAGAAAAATAACTTCTTCTAAACTTAAAAAAATTATCACTAATTCTAATCTATTCCAATAACTTTTTGATATCCATATTTTCTGTCAGAGGGAATGTATCTGCTAATCTTTAGTCCAACATCTGTTAGGAGGCATATAGAATTTATATGCAAACATAAAGGTAACCTTTTTCAGAACAGTACGCCAATTTTTGTGTTCTCCCTACTTTTTTGAATGCAGAAGGCTGAAATATATCAGAACTGAGACAGTTCTACTGCAGCTTGTAACAAGAAAGTGAATCTACATTGTCTACTTGATACGGAAAACCACTCAGTGTATCACGCTCCTGAAGAACTTAAGAACAGAAGAGCAAAACCTCTGCATTTCTACAGGGGAAACGATCCACTAGTTATGTTACTGTTAGAGAGAAACCATTTTAGGCAAGTGATCACAGAGTGGTTATGCTTGAGATTCACTGCACATTCCGAATTCACACTGAAGCGTGGAGGAGGAGAACACTCCCAGAAACTCTGAAATGGCTATGCTGCTTTAAGGCCTTCACTCGAACTGTGCTCAGGAGACAGAGGTTATAGTCTGCTAAACAATCGGATGCTAATATCTAGATTTTATTCATCTTCATGATGCAAGCAATTATAAATGCACCTCACCTGTACACACGGGCCATAAGATTCCATAAACTAGGAACTTATAGTAGCTTGAAACAAATACAATTGCAATTCCAGTGAGTAAGGAGAGACTCTTTCCAATCAAATCAAAGACGCATTTTCTTCTCATGTAATTGTTCTTTATATCTAAACACCCAACAAAACCGAATCAAATATAGGTGCCTAAGTACAAAATTTAAACAAAAATAATGTTCCAGAGCATTCTTATGCACAGAGAGGCCTTCATATCTGGACTGACAGTTACCCTGACACCTAAAATTTCGACAGTGTGCAACAATACCCTAGACTCAGAATTTGGCCGTATTTCTTGCTAGACCCCATAAGAAGCCACATAGTAAGCATTCTTTGCAGCAAACCTAATAAGAAGTGCAGAACAAAACCTTCTTCAAATGCAGATTTTGCCACTAACCTTTAAAAGCATTGCTGGGACACTGTGCGTGTACAAGACCTTGTGGTTGTCCAGCCAGAGTGCATTCAGACTAAAATCTTCTGCCAGCCAAGGTTAATATGCTAATAATTACGTCCTGGGAGATTCTTTGTCCTCCAAGAATTGAAGCTGAGGAGTTCCTGAAGAAAAATTTGAAGTATTCAGACAGCTAGAGAGAAAAGGGAAAAAAGGAAGCTCAACTCCCTTACCAGGACAGGTAGCCTCCCCATTAGGAATTTCACATGGGTATGAGGAGAACATGTCCCAGTTCCCAGAGATGCTGTGTTCATTACGTTCAGTGGCTACTTATGCTCAGCCATTCCTTGGGCCAAGCGGTGGCATAGCTCTACAGGCCTTCTCCTGGGAGACGTTTCTGTGTTCCAGATTCCAGATGAAAAGAATAACCTGCCAAAGGCCATGAGGTACCTTGATGGCTTGAACCACTGGATTCTACTCTTAGGATGAATACCTTTGCAATGCAAGACTAATACCGATGTTAGTCTGAGGGCTATGTTACACTCCATAAAGACACTGTGGGAAACACATCCTGGCCTGGCTGGACAGAGCAAGACACTAAAGTATCTGAGGTGAAACCCATCTGTATCTCTTCATAGGTCTGCCAGAATAAACAAAGGAATGTATGTCAGTTATGTGGCTACTATGTAGAGCAAATATACAGTTAATCTTCTAGTGAATCACCTTTTTCACACAAAGATCATAAGTGATCCCTAGCAGAACAGCTGCTCCGACACATTCGGCTCTGGCCTCAGAAACCTCCCACACCAATGTCATGAGTAAAAAGCTATAAAAGAGCTGATCTGTCAGATTGGAGGGTCAAATAGCAGCCAGTAAGTGCTCGTAAAAGGGGAGAGTGTATCTACTGATATTCATACCTCTTTCTTAATGGCCTTACGCAGAAGCAAATAGTTAGGAGAAAAATTTTTATGAGAAAGTAAAAAATAGGTGACCTTCACAAGAAACAAATAATTTCCTTCACACTTTTTCTTTCATATTGCAGTAGTACATGGCTCAGCTAAGAATTTGTCTTGATTTTATTATTTTTTGTTATGAAAAAATGTTGATCTAGAAAGATCTGCCTATTATCAGAGTCTCTTCAAAAGAATCTCATTATTTTTATTTCCTTACAAGAGAGCCAGACAGGGGGAAAATGAGAGTGATTTTAAAATCTCAATAGCCAATAACAGGAACTTACCAGTTTCAAACAAGAATCACTAACTAAAAGAAGTTCACTCTTTATTATATGCCATCGATGAAATGCATTATCTCATGCTTTGTCTTCAGCTGATATCTAGACAAGTTATATAATTACGATTTGAATTAATAAATCGTAGCAAGACAGTAAGCCCACAGAGTGTCCACTTCCCCATGTAAGAGACAGAAACGTTTTTGTGATCACGAAATTTCACATGGACTATCTCATATTTCTCTGTTCTTTATAATGGCCATTTTGATCTTAAGGCCCGACAAGTGAAGTTGTTTTGTTAAACAAAATAAAATGTCCTTGAGCATAGCCATATATGTAGACATGTTTGGCCATATTTGATAAAGGAAGAAGTTGTCTCAAAGTTTTTATTTCCTGCAGGGTGCACGGAGCAGTCAAGAAGAAGGGAGGCGACCCATGCCTGTGCCCTCTGGGTAAGAGCTACAACCTTTCCTGGAGTTCAGGGAATACACTGAGGGACTGCATCTCCAGGCGCAGCCGTGGAGGACACAAAGCTTCAATGGTTTTTCTGCTCAGGCATTTGTTTCAAAGACAGGTCAGAGCAATCAGAATTTTGCCATGTTTTATGTGACAGGTGACAGTTCTTACGGATCACAGAGGCTTCTGAAATTTGTCTGTAGTGGATTTTACCCTGATTCTCTGCAAAATGAATTATTCATGAATGGCCCAACAGTGTTAACATTCATCTGAGATGTAGAAAAGATCAATCAATACCAAAGCTGTAAGGAAGTGTGTAAGGGTTGGCTGGTCACCATGGGGCAGAACTGACAGAGTGTTTGTCTGTCTCTCTGGTTTTGTCATTATCACTAAATGGGCAAAATACAGACATGACATTTTAAACTGTATATACAGGTACCTATAACATTTTTCCTAGGGTATCTCTGCAACTATCTCTTCAGATACTCTTTCTGAAGCTTATCATAAATTATTTTTGAACAGAAACGTTCTTTACCCACTTTTAATGAAGAGTATTAAGAATATCAACATCCACACCAAACTACTGCAGGAGCTACCATTAGCTGAGTGACCAAACTAGTCAATTTAAGTAGAAACTAGATAGATCAATGCAGTCCTTTGCTTGTTTCATCTGAGCCATCAAGGATTCAAAGCAGCCAGTTATCTAATAAGGCAACTTCCAGAAGAAACATGATAGCAAAGGTCAGAACATTTCAAGCAGGAACAGGATCACTGCTAAAAGGTTTATGAACTTTCAACTATGTAATCAACTTACCTCCCATTATTTCAGGTCCAGACACATCACAGTCAATTAGGAAAGTAGCCCCTTCTCAACTAACAGTACTTCTTTGTTCTTAGCATTTGAAAGGGAAGGAAGGTGGAAATAATTTAGAGTTGAGATTTGCAAAACTGGCTAAATAAACTTGCAATTTTGAATATTCTTGCTATGCGTGATTTGCCTCGCAACGCAAACAACGGCAGTGGGACAGGAAAGAAAGAGCAAGGATTTCTACCTTGAACATAAGATGATGCCTAAGAACATGATCCCATACAGTAATGCCAAGTGATAAGACCCCCAGAAATGTGGTATGAATGTGTAATAAGATTTGGTTTGAAAGAAGAATAAAATCTAATTGATGGACAGGTTGGGATTGCGAGAAAATAATCTAAAATTTTGGGGAAGAAAAGTAAGAAGAGCAATTCTGAAATGAAATAGAGCAAGAAAAACAGCAGCATTGGTATTTAGATCTGAAAATATTGGCAATTTTGACATTCCTTTTCTGCTGTTGGATTTAGCATTAAAAGACAATATTATAATCAGCTGGTGACAACCAAACTGGGTTCAAGAAAGGTTAAATATGGAGTTTTAGTTCCCATAAACTGTATTTGCCTAACTTTCATAAAGATTTTGATGATAAACATAAAACATGATTTGAGAAGTCTTTTTTTTTTTTTTTTGCTGTACAGATTTATGTCAAAACTTTGTAAATATAAGTGACATAAAAAATTAGGTGCTTTATTGCTAATGCAATACCTTATCTCTGAAGAAATTACATTTGGAGATCTTCACCTCCTTTTTACACATGCAAGTTAACAAAGAAGGTGTGAGTGTCAGGAACATTAAATGCCCGAAATAGTTGTTGATATCTGCAACACAAAGCAGAGTCATCCATATATAGGGCAACCATATACATTGATTCTGTGTCTTTGAAAAGGAAACCATTTAGCCAGAGCTGAGACTTGCTCATGCGCTCTGCTTCTGTGAATATTCTTTCCTGACATTAGCTTACAAAGAAGTAAATTTAGACCGACTTAGTATTTCAAGAGTTGTGTTGAGCAAGCACATAGCATACTCCTCAGATGCTTAGCTGGCTGATCTTGATGGCACTTCTCCACATACCTGTTCAGATGCAACAATATAATGTCATACCACCTCATCTGATCTGTTTATCTCTAAAGGACGGGTAATGTTCTAATGGGATATAACGCAGGGAAAAACATAGGCAGTATTTTAAGTATTCATTTTAAGTATTAAAAACCTTCCCACATCACAGTTTTTAAATGTCATTAGCTCTGCTGAAGATAATGGGGCTTCTCACCTGAATGAGAGGGGGAGGATATGGACTTGTGAATTTTATTTAAATATCTTGGCCCAGAAAAGAATATGAGGGGATGGAAAATTACTACAATATGTATGAGGAAGCTACGACTTTTTGCTGTTTAAGATATCTAGCACGTACATGAGTACAAAAGAGGTATGTCATACTGTGTCAGACTGTGAACTACCATCACCAAGGTATCATGTTATGACTAAAAACTCAGATGTGTGCCAAACTATGGAAAATATCTCAGACATGTATGGAAACCCCAGTAACAGCCAAATACTTTCTGAAATATCTGCCAGAGCAACAAGAGCTCAAGTCTGGTTATGCATTATAGGACTTCCACAGTACATCGATTACATACACACAAGACATGACCATATTTAATGTCAGAAACTCCAAGACTATTACAGTTTCATTAAAGTAATTAAAATCTTCACCATGAATGGGAATCTGAATCTTTATCTCTTTTTAAACATTCATATACAATCTAACTGGAAAAAAATATATATCAAGAATGAAAATTTTACTATTTGATTATAAAAACTCAGGATACATCTATTATGAGCTTTTTTCAGACTGATATTTTTTCTCTCTTGATATAAGTTTGATCTTGACCCTGGAAGCCTAGAGCTGTTGTTCAGCCTTGGGCCCAGAACACAAGAATATTCAAACACTTGAAGTTAGTTCTAATAAAAGTAAAAAAATGTGGTAAGAAAGTCCAGTAAGATCTAGAGAACCAAAGCTGCTGTTAGAAGATGATATGAACAGTATCAACGTGACAACAGAAGAAGTCTTACCCTGGCAGCACAGCTACAGATGAGAAAATATTTGCCTCTTACCAATGAAAGTCAATCAAAGATAAGATAAATATGGGATAATGCACAGCTGTGAATACTGTCTTAGCTAAGATGTTTAGAAGTCAAATGCTCTGCTTTGTCTTCAAAACCAGTAAGTATTACATTGGCAAGAGAAGCAGTGTTCCTTATGGTCTTCTTCCACACGATACTCTCCTATTCTCCTCTATATTTGCCCGGGAAGAGAAACCATCTCCAAGGAAGACATACTTCCATGATACCCACTCCTGAATAAGGCAATTGATGGTACCCAGGTATCTGAATGAAATTTTGTCCTTACCCAGTTTCAACTGTTACCTTTCTTGGAAATTCCAGAAAGCTTCAAGGCTCCAAAAGAGACACTACAGAGAACGGCCCTTGTTTGAAACATTCATATACTGTGAGGAATTAATACAGAGATGCTTGGCCTCTCCATGTACATTTCTGTCATGTATTTCACACCATCTGACCATTTCACAGGTTCTCGCCAGAAACTACCACCCTTTACCATTAATTGTGCACAAATATAGAGAACATACCTTTGTTTTCTATGTTGCAAATAAGTATTTGTTCTCAAAATAAAAATAAAATAAAACGCTGTCATTTTTACTGACAGAAAACTGTTACAACAGGAGGAAGAAAATTCCAAAGAAATATGCCGTTCTTGTTCCCATCTATCTCCTACACACACATTCAGATTGAAAGTTTGTTCAAACAAACTTGTTCTGGGTAAATGGAAGGGCATTATGACTAGGTGTTAGAAAATTGAATCTTTCTTCCTTGATCCTAGTGGAAGGTTTCACAACAAATTTACCAATATCTTTAGGTATACATAAAACACCATAGTTCAGAAATGCCATTCTCTGGTAGTGGAAAGTTTATTAGAAATTAATAAGCATAAATCAACAGTATCAGGGAACAACGTATATGTATACACTTCCAAAAATGCAGCCATCAAACACACATTATGTACTATGAATTAGTATCAGAAAAGACAGTTAATATAAAAGATCATCAAATTTTTATTATTTCTGGTGAACTGCATACAATGGCCAGAAAATTTTGGACATTAAAAAGAAGAAAGAAAGGTTAAATATATTTTACTATTATTTCTGGATAACATATCTGATCTAAGAAATTTTAAGAATTAGATTGTTTTCTGCTGGTACATGGAGTATAAGGAAGGTATATACAGTTCTAAAAGCTTTTCTACAACCATCATGGCTCTTTTTTGCATTTATATTGAACATATTTTCCTTACTTCCTACCTAACATCTCTTGTGTGCATTGTTGCCAAGTACTGGTGGATATTCAGAAAATATATGGCTATAGATTTTTGAAGTACAAACCATCTGTACTTCCCAAAGGAGTTATTCAGATGAAAAAACAGACCAACATGTCTTTTTTAATTGCAAAACTGGCAAATAAACAAACAAAAAAACCCTAGGACTACACAGAAAAGCACAGGATTTAACTTGTGTTTATTAGTCCTTAGTAAGAGATCTCCTGTGACTTGTCCCTTGGAAGATGCTGTTTATCTCCTACAGCCTCTGTAAGGGGTTCTTGAAACTCTCTAGCCTTTTTCTCTTTCTTTCTCCCTTACACACCTCTCATATATGGAAATCCAATATTATATTTAAATATCCATTTAGATGGATAATCTTCATGCAGATGTCTTCTGGACAAAAAAAAAATAAAATAATAATCTTGGCCTGTTGCCAGATTTCTGACTGTTAACCTCGAGTTCAGCATGGGAAAATGGTATTTTAACACCCTTCTTAAGTAAGAGGGCTAATACTAGTCACCAGTAATAATTCAGGCCTATCATCCAGGCCATCCAAGCTTCATGTAAATCTTTCCAGTCTTTCTGTTAGATACTAGAGTGCAGAGATTATTCATCCAACCAGCTGTAAATTAATTGAGGCTGTCAGCGTCTCTCACCCTCACTGCTGCAGTGGCCTTTCCTTCAGCACTGACAAACACAACCTTTCCACTGTTTGCCAAGACCATTTTCCTTTTCTGTCTTTTAGGTTGTGTCACCATCTCTTTGAATCCTAAAGGTCTACAAAAAACACTCATAAAACACCTTAAAATGACCCATTTCCATGATGCCTTTGAAAATGAAACCAGATAGGCTTCTGTTTTCTGATTCCACAGCCTAATCTGATGGCTAACACTGCCCATTGTCTTCTTTCATGTCTTCGCTCTCTTTCATTTCGAATGTACCACAATTTGATGGGTTTTTTTTTTTAGATGAGGAATTGTCATCTTTGTGTTTCCACATAGTTTAACACAACAGCCGGGACTTTATTCTATGTCTAGGTTAGCAGGCAGCTTGAACCAGTAGGAATTGATATGGCTAGCAGCTGATTGTTGCTGGGACCTGATGTCCACATTATAAACATTTGATGAGTCAACTACCTGCCCTCCTGGAGAGCAGGTCCACTTCCAGTTCACTTTCACCTAAAATTAGCTAAAGAGCAGTACATCAGCATGGCATGGGAGTTTAATTTGAAAACAATGTTCCTGATCTGAAGTACACAGCTAATGTAGACACATCCTTAATGTCACAGGAAAAAGAAAAAAGTACATTATTATCTATGTACGTAGAAAGTTGACTGCTCAGTCATGACAGTGTATTCTTTTGGGGTGCTTATTCTCTCACATATCAATTTGTGTTATTAAATAATGCACTGAATAAATGGGGAATTTTGTGAAGGTAACAGAAGCTGCACTACTCGTTAATGCTACAATCCTCCATTCAGGCATGGATGATCACAGCTATTCTTTGATCAGACACCAAAAGTTCTAGAGTCCATGTCAGGCTTCTGATTCTGATTCATGATCATGAAATTCTGATTCTGTAAAATTTCATTGGAAAATGAGTCAAATGCTCTCCTGAACTTACGTGGTGAGTTTATGGTGTGAGAGAGGGAGAAAAGAGTTCAACCCCTTTATGGAACCAAATGATTAACTTAAAGCCATTGATGAAAATTTTGAGTCTTTATATCAGTGATAGTTCACACTCTGTTGAGCAGTTTGCCAGAAATGCAAGTGTGGCCTCCATGCCAAGGTTCAACACATAATACAGGTGCTGCTAATATAATATAATATAATATNCAGACAGCTCCTTTGCAAAGTGTGACTGGAAAAACACCTTATAATCAAAAAAACCTCCTGACACTATAGGTCCTGATTTTGCTATATCATAAATTACAGGAAGATAAAGCCTGCTCTAAGCTTGAAGATATGCAATTTAGTTTAATAAAGCACATTATAAAATAACTTATATTCTAATTCTCAGCAATTTACGTATTTTATAAAAGTAATTTTTGCCTCAAAATTCCTTTTTCTAATGAAGCAACATATAAGCAAACAGACAAATACTGCAGAACTGACTGCAGAAAAAACAAACAGAAAGCAGAAAGGTGTTTATAGTATTGCTTTCTCATATTTTCGTGCATCAGGAAATTGCTATTTTCACCTGAAGGTAGGAATCACTGGGTAGTCTATCAGAACCCTGTCCTGCATGGTCCGTGATGATCTGTGACTTGTATTCCCCTTCAGAATAACATTAGAATAGATACTGATGTTGTTTTGGACATTTACTTCAAAGTTTATGAGATAAAGAAATGTCTATGTATTAAACCTTCCTCTGGAGTACAAAGCACAATCCAGTAGCATATTCTTATATTTATTCTTATTCTTATTCTACAGCTAACACTTTGTTGGGTACTGGTGGTCAAACACAAAGCTGTGCTTTGAAATGTGCTGGAACGACCCAGCTGGGAAAAAAATTACATTTCATAGAATCATAGAACAGTTTAGATTGGAAGTGACCTTAAAGATCATCTAGTTCCAACCCCCTGCCATGGGCAGGGACACCTCTCACTAGACCAGGTTGCTCAAAGCCAAGCCCCATCCAGCCTGGCCTTGAACACTTCCAGGGACAGGACATCCACAACTTCTGTGGGCAACCTGGTCCAGTGCCTCACCACCTTCATAGTGAAGAATTCCTTCCTAATATCTAAATCTACTTTCTTCCAGTTTGAAGCCATTACTGCTATCACTACATGTCCTTATAAAGTATCCTACCTCATCTATCATGTAGTGAGTGCTTTAAGTACTGGAAGACTGCTAGAAGGTGTCCCCGGAGCCTTCTCTTCTCTAGGCTGACGAATTCCAACTCTTTCAGCCTGTCCTCACAGGAGAGGTGCTCCAGCCCTTCCTTCTTTAGGAAGAATTACTTTACTGAAAGAGTGGTCAGGCATTGGAACAGCCTGCTGAGGGAGGTGGCTGAGACACCATCCCTGGAGGTATTTAAGAAACAAGCAGATGTGGCACTTCAGGGCATGCTCTAGTGGCATTGTATGGAGTGGGTTGTGGTTTTGTGTATGGTTGGACCCGGTGATCTCAGAGGTCCTTCCTAACCATAACAATTCCGTGATTCTGATCATCTTTGTGGCTCACCTCTAGAGCTGTTCCAACTGGCCCATGTCTTTCTGGTGCTGAGGGCTCCAGAGCTGGACACAGTACTCTTGAATGGAGTCTCATGAGAGGGGCAGAATCACCTCCCTCAACCTGCTGGCCATACGTCCTTTGATGCAGCCCATGATATGGTTGGTCTTCAATCAATCAAGTGTTTTTTCAAAAAACATGTGTTTTCAAACATAGGGACCAGCATAGGCTTTACTGGTGTAAGTTATCCATCTGAGTAAGTGGAAGCATGTACGTGTTAAGACAACCTGTGTGCAAGTCAGCAATGCATGAATGCAATGTGAACAGGTGTGAACTCATCTGAATCATTTCACAATGTGGCTACAAATGAAAAGTGCAAACATGAAAAGCACAATGCAATCCATTTGGGAAATTAGTTGGAAATACCAACAATGACTAAATGAAATTTCCCACTACATATTTGACAGAAGAAGACAAAGCGAGGACACGGTCCAGAAACTGTCACAGTGGGGAACATGGAGACACAGAATTATACTCTCTCTCTCATCACCAAGCTCAGCAACATCCTCCTGCCCTAAAAAATGGTAGATAAGAGTCCAGTCACTGCCAGAGCAGCAGCTGCTCTGTTTTTCCAAAGCTCAGTGTAAATTACCATTCAGATGAATTGTTTTAGAATTAACTTTTCCGCTGTGCGATCAGTTTGTGGAAGGGTTGATTCATGTGACATTACAAGAAAGCTTCTGTCAGAATAGGATGATCTCACTTAAACAATAGGTGTAGATGTCTCAATGATGTCGCATATTTAAGATGCTATTTCCTTGCTTGCAGTCACATGAAATATTGTCAGTACTCTTGTAGTTCAAACATCGGGAGGAATTTGTAGAGTAGGGCTGATGGTTGGACTCGATCCCAAGGGTCTCTTCCAACCTGAATGATTCTATGATTCTATAATCTGAAAAGACACCATCCATCATTGGTTTCCATGAAGGTGTATTATAAAGGACATTGGCAAGCCTTTCTTTAGAATTCTGTTATTTTTACATGTTTCTAAAATTGGGAAAAAACATACAGAACAAAAATTCTTAAGCACATGTATTTATTATTGTGGGATTATTAAATGCAGGAATACTGATATTTCAAATATAGGCTTACAATTCTGTTTCATTGTTCTTTATGCCAAACCAAGGGACAAGAACACCCTGGTCAACTGCATTTTGATGTCAAACTGTGGTTTCAGTTATTTATGCACAAATACCAAGGCAGCAAGATCAATTATATTTGCACATGAAGTGAGAATCTGCTTAAAAAGACCCCTAAGAAGATTAAGAACTCTTGCTGTCTTGACATCCTTTTTACAAGGAAAAGACAGTTGCATACATAGAGAAAATATATATTCAGGATAGGAAGACCAAGTTCTCAAAATCCATGTCACTTTGATTGCTACAACATTAAAATGCAAATTAGTCTTTTAATACAGACAACCAGTTGTGAAACAAACACAAACACCTCTTTCCCATTCCATAGTAGTTTTAATTACATATAACTCAGTGAATACAATTTTCAGAATAGACCTGTTTCACCTTTCCATTGTTTCAAGAAGTTAAAAGCTTAGTTCTTTATCAATAATATTGCAGCAATTTTCTATCCTTTCATATTTTATGTATCAAATACCAAAAGAGTGCTCTCATTTATTTCCAAAAATGCCTTGTCCATTAACTGGTGCAGCTCAGAGCAGGATATGGATAATGCTGAAAACAACTACTGAAAAATACAGTTTTATGCTGAAAACAATTACTTCTCTTAACTGCAACCTCTTTAGCACAGAATAAGGCAAGCATCAAGGGACATGTGGGCAATAGGAAATGGTTTTGTAGTTGTTAGTACCATCTTCTTTCTTCCTTTGCACTATAAGCAAAAGTTAATGTTAAAACAGTTACGAAGAGCCAAACAGATTTTCTACTTCTATTATTTTTGTCTAAATAAACGTTATCCTCTGAAAGTGAAATTCCCATTTCACAACTCAAAGTTTCATCTACAGCTGGAGTTCTGGCTAAATGCAACAGAGGACACAAACAAGACCATCTCTTAGTTCAAGAGGTCGTCGCAATCAGAGACACCGGACCTGAGCCAGGTCCTAGAGGAACGATGCGCTCACCATCCTGAAATACCGAGGTTGAGTTGGGCGCCAGTTGTCAACCAAGGGGAGATCAGGTTCATTCTCAGCATTCTTGGATAGGCTGCGGAGCTTCGCCATCTGCAGGAGAGCAAAAATCAAAGTGTGCTGATGGAAATCCCTTGGGATCAAACACACAGCTCCAACAACTAAACCAAGGAAGCTGGCCCAGCCCCAGATGCTGAGGAGAAAGCCCCCTTCAAAGCTGTGAACATGTCCTTCACCCAATCACCATAGAAACTGTCCTCATGTTCTCTTCCTAGCAGTAATATTCTTAGAAATAGTCGGGACAGAAAAAAGTTTCTAGCTGAACTGGATTGTAAGAAGTACTGTCATTTACGTACTGTCTCCAGAAGCTGTGGGAAGTCCTCAGAAAATACAAGTAGAACAGCCTCTGCCCTAAAAAACTTCTCCTACTCTAACCCTGCCTTAGTATCTGATTGTTAAGAAACTTCTGGAATAGCAAGGTGTGAAGGCTAATTATAAACTAATTGTTCATTTCCATGGTGGGTCTGTAGCAGAGGATATATTCTGCTGCAGTCACACAAAAAAGTCCATTATTAATAACAGGAACATAAATCTGGATAGTGACTCACTCCTACTTTCAAATGGTTTGTAAACAAGGTCTGCAGCTTGACTCACCTTGGCCATTTTTTTTAACCAAGGTATGTTTTTTTGAGCGCTGCCCTAAGAAGAGTTCTGCCAATTCTCCTCACAACTGTATCATGCTATTCCTTTACCGCTTTCCAATTTGCAAAGGATGCAATGTATATACCCACTTATAGATACATTACGCTCATGTGTGGTCACTGCCAGGCACAGCGTTAGTCAGAAAGCACATCACCTGTGATTCAGACTCTGGACACTTCATGTCTGAATGGCTCACTATGAAAAGGATGCACACATTTTCCCTTGCCTACACTGGAAAACGTAGCCCCACGCATGGCGTGCATCAACTTTGTTCGCAACTAGATTCAATGACCTGATGTATCTACCTTTTACAGTACAGAGCTCAAGTCCAATAGAAGCAGAACTTCTACCTGGGCTGTAAAAGCTGCATTCACTGTCACCACATTAATTCCAGTTTATGGATTGAGCTAGCTCTGGCATCTTAACATTGCTCTTCATTAAAGGGCTGAGAGGAGACAGCTATCTCCATTTGCCCAAACAACGATGAGGTCACTTTTATAACTGGTGTAATATACATCAACTGGGCTATTAATCTGAAATGAAACTTCAGATTTGAGATGAAGAATAATTTGTATGGGAACCGTAGGAGATGAGAATAGTTCATCAGTTTTAATAGTGCTAAAGAATAGTGATAAAGTACTATCAGAGAAGAGATTGCTGGATCGCTGGTTTTTATTATTATTTGTGAAAGACCTGCCCTACTCAGTGCAGAAAAAAAAAACCAACCAAGCATATTCAGGCTGTAGCTACATAAAGGTGAAAAAATGAGTCTCCAACTGGATAGAGTTACTCCACAGTTAAATTCCTATCGTTTCATTACAAGTAATCTGAGCTGCTAGGCCACCCACTCCACATCTCACTGGGATTTCTGCTGAATTGATTTTTCCTGCAGACTACTGATTCACAGTGACTGCACTTATCCTTGTGGCTAATACACTATTACCATCTGCCTGCAAAAGCATCCAAGTGATCCACTGTAAATGCACATGCACTTAAAATAATTACTATTAATGAGGCTGCCATGGCAGTACACTTTCTAGGATTAGAAATAATTGGTAACACAATCCTCATTTATGCATACACTATGTAGACTGCAGGCACTCTGGAGTGAGGGAAGTCTTTCTATTGTATTTGTGTACAGTGTCTCACATACACTACCAATTCTGCCTGAAAGGCAGTTATCTCAATAAGAGTCAATGTCCCATCTATACGTAGTCATTTCCTTTTTACCTTAAATGCTCCATTTTTTCTACAGTAGGGCCAGCTGGAGGACAGACTCTGTGATTCCCCAAACTCATTGACTTTAAATATGCTGAAAAAAGGGCCATGACCCAAATGCATCAGTGATCAAAAAATCTTTTCGTGAAGCTGGTTCAATGATGTGATTAGTTATTCCTTTAACAACATTTTAAATCAGACATGCTCAGTAACTTTTCCCAACAAAATCTGTAGCAGAGCATCTGTAATATAAACCTCTAAGCAGATTTATTTTGTGGAAACCAGTCAGACCATATTTGTATTTTTCACACAAATACCAGCTTCAAAACAGCTCACATACTTTAATTTTCAGATGGGCAAGGAAACAGGAGACAGATCAATTCAGTAAGCTGAGAAAATTATGCTGTAAGTTATACCAATACATTGCCATATTTCATGACTTGTCAGCCAAGTTTCCCATCATACCTGAGTTTTATTCTTTAAAAGCTGAAGAGCCACAGAAATACAAAGTACTACAAAATAGGGGTTTTTTTTTTGGTTATACACACACATCAATCAATACAATGAAACACCTTATCACCTTGAGAACCTAAAAGGAAAATTTATGTGTCTACATATAACATCTGCATAATATCTCAAACACTTGATTAATATTTTAGCTATCATGGAGTCTTGAAATTTGTGGTATTGTATCATTATAGTCTGCTGAGCAGAGGAATAATCTCAGATGAGAAAACTGACTTGCGTGGTACAAGTATAATCTCAGGCTGAAATGTGATCAAAGAGGACATTCAAATTTCACAGAATCACAGAATCGTCATGGCTGGAAAGGACCTCTGAGATCACTGAGTCCAACCATACTCACACGAAAAACCCTACAATCTTGGCCACTAGTGCATGATGCAGCGTTACCGTATTACATCAGCAGCCTTTTTTTTTTTAAATGCCAACTATAATTGATTCTGAAAGCTTACCACACTGTAATACAATTATTAAGAACAACTTTTTTTACAAGAGCATAATTTAAAAGTTACTGGTAAAAATCTCTTTTGATGGTAGCAGTTGTATTTCTGTATTTAATGGAATTTAATGCCTTAGAGAAATTTAAAGGACCCAGACAGCTTCAGGTGGCTTCAGATTTCCTACACTGGCTCTTGGTGTAATGCAGTCTTTTGAGCTCTGTGTAAAATAAAAGATATGAGTCACATCCAGCTCCATCATTTCCTACGAGCAAGAGTTAATATTGTGGAAACACAGTGACTGGGAAACAAAAGAACTACTCTTTCCTTCAGTTGATGTTGCAAGAACTCTCTTGCCCAAGGGAGCAAGAACTCCTGCTTGCTGTCAGTCACATTTCAAACTGCTATAAACTCCTGCCATCTACACCATATTATGATTCTCCTGATTTATAAAGCTCTCTGTTGTCTATGGATTTGAACCACCATGACATCTGACACGGGCTAGGAAACAATGAGCAGTTCCAAGTAGAGAAGGTCATCATCTCTATGCTCAATTAGCTAATGTAGGAGTCATGCAGAGACAGCTTAAGAGATGTGTCTAATAGTTGGATTGCACATATTAGGTTGTAGAATGCAGTCCTTTGAAGACTTTTACAGGTTCCCTACGGAGTCCCAAGGTAGTTTCTAAGGCATTTTAATCATGCTCGCAGAATCCAGTAAGCATTTTCCTTGTTGAAGGAATAAGATCAGGTTATGGAGTATAACTAAAGAAGAAAGGGTAAAATATTATCTATTTGAAGTTTACCTGGTCTGAGCTGACTATGATAGGCTCTCTAAGAATAATCCAGGTGATGCACTCTTCACAAGGTGGAGTAGTGAAAGACCCATGGTATGTCCAGTAGTCATGAGATTTAGGGAAAAGAATTGAAGGATCAAAGTTTGGAAAAGGAGCTTCTTTCCCCTGTAAAAATAAGAAATTGAAACAAAAAACCAAACCAAACCAAAATAAAATAAAAAACTACCAAAACCCCACAAAGAAACTAAACAGAAAACTCCTCAACAGCCCTACTCAAGATTAGGTAAAGATGCAGCTCTGGTACTTTAAGAAACAGAGCAACTCAGATACTTCAAAGCCACAAACTAAGGAATCTAAGCACATGCCTACACAATACCTATTGATGCAGGGTAAAGATAAGTGGATTGAATGAACCTCCCAGCTGGGCCCAGAGAAGCACAACACAGCAACCCCGTAATGCTACTTCTTGTACTGAGCTAACTCATGTGAAGCAGCATCCAGTACCAAGGTGCTTCACTCACTTCTGTGCAGAAACACTCTTCCTTCTGGCCTCCTTTCTCATGGAAATTCTGCCCTTTTATCAAATACTGGGTCAGGTCTCCATATAATGAAGTGAGACAGGTACTCTAGATTTGTAACATTTGTGCTAATAACAGACAAGACAGCCTATGAAATGTACATTGACAGTGAGATTCATAACACATAATATTATCTGAGACACAGATGTCTTGTCCAGAGGTCCATTAGGCAGCATATTTCAAGACTGAAGGGCGCAATTTCCAAAAGTGTCCTTCTTTGTCACTGACCACTGAGGGAATAAGACTCCATGCCTAGTTTTCAGGTGAGTAAAGTTTGGTGAGATAACTCTCATTTTCACAAAATTATAATGCCTAATAAAGCCAAAGAAGGCTGATATGTAAATGGAAGAAACTACCTTTCCTGTTAAGGAGAAGCTACCCGTGGTTTTATTCACAAGTATATTCTGGTAATGTGGCAGAGCAAAATTTGAAAACAGGGAAGTAACGCCTCTTGGTTTTTTCTTGTTCTGAGAATTTGCAGCAACCTTCCTACAATGAAAAGCCCAACATTGTTACCTTTGTTTTGATAGCATTTATTTCTTCAAGAATTCTCTTCATCTCTGGTTTGGGAGTTTTCCCTACCTGTGAAGAAGAAAGCACAGGCTAACCAGAAAGTTCTGCTTGATCAGTTTTCTTCTTTCTCCTATTTGTTAATATGAGCATCAACTATGAAACTACAATGCATTAACCCAACCTATCACTCCTACCACCTTAGTAAGCTATTTCTTCTGTCTGTACCCTCTGCCTGTACCCCAACAGATACTATGATCCAAATGAGTAAACTCTATCAGTACAAAACCTCAGCATTGTAAGTAATTTCACAGTACAACTATACCTCTTGACATTGAATTTTAGACTAACAAAGATAAATAACTTTTCAGACTCAAGTATGGAATTTGGAAAAAGTTTCATTCTAGTCTAAAATCGAGATTTCATAGTCAAATCTACTGTTTGCAATTGCTGACCTCAACACAGACATCCATCTTTCTGTCTCTAGTGAGTATTAAACACAAGAGAGCAGAGGTCAATATTTCAGGCTAAGACTGCATGCCCCCAAAAGGAATTTAAAAAAGGATGATTTGTATGCATTGTCTGTGAGTTAGTTTTGCCTGGGAAAAAATTAATGAAAAGCCTAGGAGCAGTATCTGTCCTTGAAAACAGTTCATGACTAGCACAGAAGACAGCTGACTGATACCGGTCAGAGGGCCACTACTGACATTGTGTCCTCAAAACAGGGGCAAATACATCTGGATTTACAGCTTCCACCAGCCACATAGTGACACAATAGTTGCTGGGACAAGTGTCTGTAATTTGAAATAACATGACTCATGCTCCATAAATTGAAAAGCATGCATTACTGAAAGTCAAGCCTTCAATGTGGTAAAGTCCCTATAAAATAAATTCAGAGGAGTTTGCCTTTTTAACCCTGTAAGAATAGAAAACTATAGTAGCAGTACAAAGAAGAGTTGCATGTTTCTACTTACTTGTAAAAATATGGCCAAAACAGCTATTCCATCAGTTCTTCTCACAGCATCAAGGTAATTACTGTATTTTGGATTCCAGTGTAACAAATGTAGCTGGAAACAAAGAAAAACACGTTAAACTCCCCGCCATTATTAAACAGTAACCCATCACAGGCTGAATTTAGAATTTTGCATATACAGGGGAGAGTTTGGGGCAACAAAGAATAAGGACTAGGCTTTCCAAAAAAAGAAAAAAAGGAAAAGAGAAAAAAAAAAAAGGACATCAGCCAAATATTACCATTTAGACTAGTATTTGCATTAAAATAAACTATAAATGTCTTAATACAGAAATTGCAAAAAAGAACAGAAATCTTATCTGAAAGCTGAAGAACATAGAAAAGATGCTTAAATAAGCAGGTAGAATGTGCAGTTCAGAAGTCATCTGCTGATACGCAATTCATTTCCATTTGGCTTTCATCTTACAGCAATTCTAGCAAAGAATCCATATTAATGTAAACTCTGTATATGATTAGTCTACAATTCTGATATTCCCTTACAATCCTATAGCAGTAGAAAATCAAGGTACCACATTCTTCCTCCTTTCTGTTGCTACAGTTTTATACTTCTGCTATAACATCATACTTTCAGGATAGTGTTTTAGTAAGTTTGCATTGTTTCTCAGTAACTCAGTCATGTTGTCCTGTTTCAAGCCATGTTGGTTTGAGAACATGGAAACTTTTGTTTCACATAGTATTTTTCTTTTCTTATGCTTCAACCTGATTCACATTTATGAGGATTGATGGGAGTAAGAAGAAAATATGACATATAAATAAAGAACTCCTTAAAAGCATACAAATGACAAATTTTGTCCCACCTGAACGATAATGACAAATGTTACTTTATACTCTATTTGAAAGTATGAAGTAGTGAGTCTTACCTCTCCTGCATATCTCACTCCATTCACAACATGCTCAGAGCCATGGTCATCAGATGAACCCCAATGGAAGTGAAGTTGACGCAGCCTAAAGACTCCTGGAAGTGGCCCACCTCTCAGCACTGCAATTGATAATCTGCATNTTACTGTACAGATATTCTATGTTCTGAGAGTACTGATTACCTCTTGGAAATCTGCACTGATTTTAGCAGCACTTCAGGCAACCACCTTCAGCTATATCCACTTACAGGCAGATGAAAATTATTTGTGTCTAGATTTCCATTATAGTCAATAGAGATGACTGGTTTAATACAGCTGCATAAATGTGCATCTAGTACCTCCTGGGATATGCCAAAGACACCTGGACAGGACTGGAAGATGTGACACAAGATCTGCAGAACAAATGCATTTTTCTAAAGCAGTATCTGGAGGCAAAGTGAAATACATGAGGTTATAAAAAATGTCATGAGATGCCTATGTTTGAGTAACTGAAGTAAGCTCCTAATTAAAACAGTCAAGCCTCTAGAGTACTTCTGCTTGCCTTAAAGCAGACACTCAACAGATGTTGACCTGAATTGCCCCTTCAACTCCATTGATTGTGACTCCATCTTTGTTGACTAGAATGGCTGTTTAGAGGCATAATCCACCTATGTTTAAAAGTTCACATAAGGCACATAAATTTAGGTGTCTTAATTTGCCCCAAATTCCTTTGAATATCTACCTATAACAAAGCACACAAAGACAGCCATTATTAGGATGAACTACTGAAGTGCTAGATGATAAACAAATTCCCACAAAATGCTACAAGTTTTGTCTCTTACTGCAGGGTATGACCTGTTTGGTTAAAAACCTATGAAATTACTCGTGTTGCTTCTGCTATAATAGCTGCTCCCTCTGGCTATGGAAGAGGAGAAAGAAAACAGCAATTGAGCCAGAACAGCAA
This sequence comes from Nycticryphes semicollaris, assembly GCA_013400055.1. Taxonomy (NCBI): domain Eukaryota; kingdom Metazoa; phylum Chordata; class Aves; order Charadriiformes; family Rostratulidae; genus Nycticryphes; species Nycticryphes semicollaris. Next base: position 1,642,272 of record VXBJ01003458.1, read on the forward strand.
TGACTGAGAATACAAACTTATTTTCCTAAAGAAAAGTTCAGCCTGTGATGAACAATACCCTGTATTCTAAATAATCTTAATATTTTTTCATTATGTACCAAATGAAGGTGGTTTATTAGAAAGGACATCACGATAAAAAGGGAAGAATTTCTTCATATTCACCACATACCAATTAATAGTCAATTCTCATTCACTTTATTTGGAGATAGAAGTTATAGCATTCCTATAAACCATTCACGAGTTCTGCAGATCAAGTCTTTATATGCTACAGAAAAATATCCTTAAATCTGAAAAGAAAAGGAATCAAATCCATGATCAACTCAGGAAATAAAGTACTAAGATTATTCTTTACTGAACATTAAAAGCAAGCTGTTACCCTCAACAAGTTCCTTTTGCTTGCTCCCACAAACAATGCAGATGCGGTAACACTAGTAGCTGCCAAGGCCATCAATTCTCCATTAAAATAGATCTGTAAGACCAAATAATCCAGTTTAAGGTAAAAATGTGTCATTATTTCCACGTATGGGCCCTCGGCAGACATTTTCGATTGGGTGTTAGGTGAAGCTCTGCATCACCTTGTGCCAACACATTTCTGCTTCACTCATCTATAAATAGACAGTAACTTTTACTTAGCACTCTTTAAGCAGCCAGAATGATGCACAGACTAAGATGCCTATAAATCAACATCTCCTGAAGGACAAAAGGTGTCTTCTTTTTTTTCTAATTGCAAGTGTGTAGTATAAACTATAGAGATACATGAAATGACAATGTAAGAAAAGGAAATTCCCCTATGTCAATAAATGTAAATCATAGAATCTTCATGGTTGG
>VXBJ01003459.1:10507-44709 GCA_013400055.1 Nycticryphes semicollaris
TTTTAGGGAGAAATATTTGGAGCATGGTCTCAGCTCCTGCAGCACTTGGGGGGGGAGGGGGCTTGCTAAGGGGGCACCCGTCTTGTGCTCCTTAACCAGCCCCGTCTCCTTCCGAATTCCTCACCGTGAGAGGAGGGGGAGGGGTGTGGGGATGGTTTACCTTCCTGAGCCTGGTTTTTGCTGACATGAAACGTCCTCCCGTTTGCAGGTGAGGAGAGCGAGGAGCCTGGGGGAGTGGGACCTGGGGGATGTGGGGTTCCCTCCGGCTCCCCGCTCCGTAGGGACGGTACCGTCACCCATGGAATGGCCGTGCCTTCTGCTCACCGGAGCAGAGCTGAGGCGGGCGACCGGCCAGGAGCTGCTTTGGAGTTGCATAGAGCGTCCCCTCCACCTCCCTGAGCCCAGCCTCGGCTTTCTGAACACCCCCCCACCCCACCCCCCACCGGCACCACAAACCCCCTCTTCTCCCTGGAGGTAAAGGCAGGGTGTAAAAATAGGTTCCCCAGGGATCCCCGGGTTTGAGAGAGAGGAAGCCGCTGACTGCCTTCTGCTGGTGGGGAAGCTGAAAACGCGGAGCATGACGGAGTCACGGATAAAACGTGAGTGTGGGAGCGGGCAAGGGGGGCTTCGGGACACCCACCCTCCCATGGGGGGGGGTCTCCTTCCCTCTGGCTGCAGCCCCCTCCTCGCCCAGGGCTGCTCCTTCTGCCCCAGCTCCAGTGTGGATTTATCTCCGTGGGGATGGAGCCGGGTGGGAAGTCTCTCTTAGTAATAAGGTTGAGTTGCCTCCTGGGTGCCCCAACCCCCTGCCCCAGGGTAGGGGGGGCTCAGCTCTGTCAGCGGGGGGAGCACACAGCAGAGCTGCCGTAGCGACTGGGGAGATGAACTGGGAGGAGGGAGAGATGTACTGGTCCAGGGACGGGAGGAGGCAGCGGTTTCTCCCTGCACCGTAATTCCCTGCCCTAGAAATTAATCTCAGGCCTTGTCTCTGCTGCAAATTGCCTGGGCTTAAATAGGGCTCTTGATGGTTAAACTGGAGTAAAACCCCTTGTGTTTCCTAAATGAATCCCAGCCAGCTTTGAAATCAATCTTTTTCTTCATTTATTTCTTTATTGCCTTAAAAAAAAAAAAAAAAAAGAGAATTTTCTGGTTTAATTAAGCCAGGGGGAAGGGGTGGGGTGGGAGCAGGAATTACCTCCAGCAGCAGCACCAGGTCACGTTGGCTTTAACGTGTCAGTGGGGCGAACGCCTGTGTGACCCCCTCCACCTTGGAAATGTATGAACACCCCCCCGGAGTGGGGTCTGGGCGGTGGGAGCCCCGGTGTGAGAGTGTGAGGATGGGAAGCTCCTCCTGGCTGGGAACTGGTGGCCTCAGCAGGAGGGGAAGGGGCGAGGGGCACTGTCACCTTCCTGGTGCCACCATCGGTGGTGGCCATGGAGGCTTTGGGGGCAGCACGGTGTCCCCTCGGGACTGGGTGTCCTGGCAGGGGAAGGCACGTCCTCGGACGAGGGGCTGTGGTGTGGCTGCTCTGAAGCTAATTAACCTTATTCTGACAAAGGCCCTAATGAGGGTAACAATTAGGCCGAGGGAGCAGGGTCACTGGCTGGGGGGGTGTCAGGGAGCATCTCTGCTCTGCAGGCCTGTGGCTGGGTGCTGGTGGGACAATGGTGGGCTCCATCCCTCTGTTGGCATCCACTCCCCCCTGGCAGAACTTCAGCTGGTGGTGGGATTCAGCGGCACAAGGGGTCCTGCAGCCCCTGACCTTCCAGGATGCACCCGTGGTCCCACCTTGGCAGGTTCCCTGGGCCCCAGGTGCTGCTGCCCAGCCCTGGGCTGACATCTCTGGTGTGATAACCCCCTCCTTCTCCCCGCTCCAGCCAGAAACCTTAGAGCTAAATTCACCTTGGGCCAGAGGCTGCGGCGGTGCCGAGCGGTGTCTGCAGGAAAAAGCCCTGTGAAATGTCCAGCCCTGCTGGGGATGGGGTTGGGGAGGATGAAGGATCCCCTCGGAGGGGATAAGGAAGGGCCACGTGTGGGGTGCCCTTGAGTTAAAGGTGAGGTGTTTTGGGTGGTGGGTCCCAGAAGAAATGGTTTAGGTAGGCCCTGGTTGGGTGGGAAACAAAAGATCTGGTGAAGCTTCACCGAGGTGCACACGTGGCTCAGGGAGGGGTGGGTGAAAACACACGGAGGGTCTTCTCTTCCTCCTCTTGTGGGCCCAGGAGATGTTTGGGGAAGGTAAAAACCTTTGTGACTCTGCCTCTCTCGCTCAGGGCTTGCTACAACCTTGATGGATGCCACCACGGATAAGGACCCGCTGGTCCAGGAGCAGATCTACAACGCCTTGTGCTACCTGGGGGAATCGGAGCCGGAGGAGATCCTCAACTCCTGTGACGAGTACCTCCGGCAGCACGACAAGGTAGGGGGCTGCTCCACCCCATCCTGGGGGTCTCAGCGGGATGAGAAATATCTCCTGGGGGATACCTGGGAGGATGTGGGCTACAGGGGTGGCCGAGAAGCCTGGTCTGAAGTGCTGGACCTGGTGAAGAAACGGTGATAATGTGCTGTCACGGGTGGAAAATGGAATAAAGCTGGTGGGTGCTTCGAGTCGTTGCCTTTTTCCCTGCAGCTGCGTGGTGGAAATGCTGACCAGACCTTCACTAGCCAGACCCTCGCTAGCCAGTCCCTAGCCAGGCATCTCACAGCCTGGGCAGCTCTGGGACACACAGGATTCTCTTGCCTCAGGGAAGCCATGGTCCCAGTGCTCCCCTTGGCTGACTGGTGGCTTCTTCCTTCCCTCCCTCCCTCCCCAGCTGGCCTACCCTCACCGGGTGATCATCCTGAAGGCCATGGAGACCGTGGTGAAGAACAACATTGCTCTCCTGGACAAGAGCACGGCGAAGGTCGTTATCTTCCTGGCGTCTAATGAAATGACCAAGTCAAAGGTAGGACCTGAAAGCTCGTGTTCCTCCTGTTGTTGTTCTCAGCCAGGCCCCTTCTGCCCCTGATGCCATAAAGCCCCCCCCAGTGCCACCCCCTGCCCNCCCCAGCACCTCTGTGGTCTCCTCTGGTCCCATCCAACAGCTCCATGTCCTTCTGCTGTTGGTGTCCCCAGAGCTGGATGCAGCACTGGGGGGGGTAGTCTCCCCAGGGCGGAGCAGAGGGGGACAATCAGCCTGTCCCATGCAATTCCCCATGGCATTTGGATCCAGGCTTTTAAACAAAGCAGAAAAACGAGGGCTGTTCTGAGGTGGTTTTTCCTTCCACCCACTGCAGGAGGTGATCCGGGACTGGCAACAAGCTGCCAGCAACGTCCTTGTGGCGGTGGGGCAGCGCTTCATCAACAAGGTGATGGAGGAGGTTCTCACCAAGTTTCAGCCGGGGATCCTGCCCCACTACTTCGTCCTGCAGACGTTCGCCAACCTCTCGGTGTCCAACGGTGAGTGGGCTCTTGGAAAGAGCAGGTGGAAGAGCATCCTGTGCTTCGACAACAGGGGTTGTTGTTCACACCCTGCCTGAATGTCTCTGCAGTGAATCCCAGGATCCCAGACTGGTGTGGGGTGGGCAGGGGGCTCTGGAGGTGGTCTCCCCCCAACCCCCTGCCAGAGCAGGGGCACCCAGAGCAGGTCCCACAGGAAGGTGTCCAGGGGGGGTTGGAATGTCTCCAGAGACAAAGGAGACTCCAGCACCTCTCTGGGCAGCCTCTGCCAGGGCTCTGCCACCCTCACAGCCAACAACTTCCTCCTCAGCTTCAGGTGGAGCTTCCCAGGGTCCAGTTGCTGCCCGCTCCCTCTTGTCCTCTCCCTGGGCACCCCTGGAAAAAGCCTGGCCCCATCCTCCTGACACCCCCCCTTGAAGGATTTCTAGCCCTTGATCACATCCCCCCTCAGCCTTCTCTTCTCCAGACTCCAGAGCCCCAAGTCCCTCAGCCTTTCCTCCCAAGAGAGCTTCTCCAGGCCCCTCAGCATCTTGCTGCTCCTCTGCTCTGCCCTCTCCACCAGTTCCCTCTCCTTCTGCACCTGGGGAGCCCAGAACTGGTCCCAGGGCTCCAGCTGGGGCCTCCCCAGGGCAGGGCAGAGCAGAGGGGGAGGAGGAACCTCCCTGGAGGGTCTCCACACTCTTCCTCATGCCCCCCCCCCAGGATGACATTGGCCTCATTGGCCACCAGGGCCCGTTGCTGGCTCATGGCCATCCTGGTGTCCCCCAGGAGGACTCCCAGGTCTTGTTCCTCAGAGCTGCTCCTCAGCAGGTCACTCCCAACCTCTTCTGGTCCATGGGATTATTCCTCCCAGGGAGCAGCCCCCGACACTCGCCCTGGTTGAATTTCATCAGGAAATGAATGAAAAAGGGTTTCTTTTAGTGAATCTGGGGGCTGGGGGGACAGCGAGCGGCTGCTGTGTTGGGTCTGTCCCTGCTGCCTGCTTGGGGTGGCAGCCCCCCACTTCCCCAGGGCACTCTCAGCATCTCCTCTGTGCCAAAATCAAGGTCCTGGATGCCTCGAGCTGGGGGGTTTTTGGGTGCCCGTGTGGTGCTGCTGGGTCTGTGGTGGCCGCAGTGCGTCTGCTGCCAGTGAGCATCTCCTGCTTCCTTCCCAGTCTTCGGAATGGTGCCTTTCCTCAACTCCATCCTGGGGACAATGCTGCCCATGCTGGGGATGGCCAAGCAGGACCACATGAAGTCTGTCTTCTGCTACGGTAAGGCTTTTCTGGGTTTTTCTGCGGCGGCAATGATTTTAGAGATGTTTTTGGGAGGTTTTTTTTTTCCCTTCCCTGGAAAAGGAGGGGTATGTAAGAGTCCTGGGTTTGGAGAGCTGCCTCAGGTGGACCTTTCCTGAGTGTCAGGGAGCACTGGCTGGCTCTGGGGAGGAGGGATGGGTGATTGTCAGCTCTAGGTCACTGGGTTCCAGCAAAAGTTCTCCTCCTCTGTCTGATCCCAGTCACTCCCATTTCATGGTGCTCTTTGCATTCTCCTCTGGCAAAGAGGACATGGATGCTCCAGAGCCATCCTGTCTCTGGTCGTGGTGTCCAGGCTGGTGGGATGGGGAAGGAAGGAGGGATGCTCTACTTGAGTCCCTCTTATAAACCAAGCTGTCCCTTTATGGAGACCATGGAGGTGGCACCTTCCAAGCGTTAGCCCTGGTGGGGACTGTGAGGAGCTGGGGTGCAGTGGTGGTGCCAGGCCAGCTCCTGTCCAAGCCACTTCTGTAATTTTCCTGAGGCGCTCTCAGGATGTGACACTGCGGGTGGGCTGGCAGGATGTCACAGGGCTCCCTTCTCGTGACACCCTCCTCCAGCCCCGCGCTCACTGGAAGCTGCTGCTTGTGCCAGAGGGGTTTGATGCAGAAGAACCAGCACTTACAGGGGTGACAAACAGCCCACTTGGTTGTCACAGAGTCACCACATGGTTTGGGTGGGAAGGGACTTTTAAAGGCCATCCAGTCCATCCCCCAGCCATGTGAGGGACATCTTCACCAGGATTGGGTTGCTCCAAGCCCCCTCCAACCTGGCCTTCAACCCCTCCAGGGATGGGGCAGCCACAGCTTCTCTGGGCAACCTGGGCCAGGCTCTCACCACCCTCACCCCAAACAAGTTCCTCCCCACAGCTCACCTCAATCTCCCCTTTTTCACCTCAAAACCCTTCTCCCTCCTCCTAGGGCTCCCCTCCCTCACCCAGAGTCCCTCCCCAGCTTTCCTGGAGGGACTGGAAGGGGCTCTGAGGTCTCCCTGGAGCCTTCTCTTCTGCAGGGTGAACCCCCCCAACTCTCTCAGCCTGTCCCCACAGCAGAGGGGCTCCAGCCCCCCCAGTATCTCCGGGGCCTCCTCTGGTCCCATCCAACAGCTCCATGTCCTCCTGCTGTTGGTGTCCCCAGAGCTGGAGGCATCACTGGGGGTGGGGGGATCTCCCCGGAGTGGAGCAGAGGGGGACAATCCCCTCTCTTGTCTGTAGCCAGAGCTGATCCAGCTTCACCTGGACACGGTGGCCCATCATGGTGTGGCTCAGGGCCCCGGTCACTTTGCTCCTTCCCCAGTGAGACGCTCTCCCAAGTGAGGGGCGTTTGCATCTCAGACCCCAGGATGGTTTGTGGCCCTGGGCAGGGACACTGTTGACATCCAGCAGAGGCTCCTCAGGGTTTGTGATTTTTCTTTCCGTCGCTGGGTGAAAACAAAAGGTGTTCTGGGGGAGTGGAGGTTGAAGGGCTTGTGAGAGACCCCGCCAGAGCACACCTTATCTCTTGCTGATACTCACATCCAAGGCCTGGGAACGCTGGGGTGGCTCTGAGTGTCCAGGGATGAGTGGGATGAGTGGGAGCAGCCCTGTGGAGTGCAGGGGTGGATGGAGGACTACGTTTGGCAGCGCCTATTTCTGCTGGAAACAAGGAGGTTTGTGTCTGAACTCATTCCTGGGATCTGCTGCGCTCCAGGAATGGTCTTACACTGTCAGACACCTCCAGGGATGGGGCACCACCCTCAGGAGAAGAATTCTCTCCCCACAGCTCACCTCAATCTCCCCTTTTTTCACCTCAAAACTCTTCCCCCTTCTCCTAGGGCTCTCCTCCCTCATCCAGAGTCCCTCCCCAGCTTTCCTGGAGGGAAAAGCCAGGATCTGGGGATGTGATCCTGGGCTGGAGGTGGGGATGGAGAGGCAGCTTTGGGGACGTGATCCTGGCTTTACGTCTCGGCAAGGTACCACTTTCTGACCCGAGGGTGGTGCTGCCCTTGGCTGTTACCCACGGGCTCCTGGCTACAAGCTTTTTTTGTTAAAAAAAATACCAACAAACTAAGGAAAGAGCCAGGTATGGCCTGTTGCCCTCACACCTGCCTGGCTTTGAGCTGTGGGAGGACTTTTAGGTGACATTTTTGTCTGGACATGTTCACTTTGGTTCAGCCAAGCTTCTTGACAAAGCTTAGCAGAACTTCACCTAAAGCAGGGCCTTTTGCCTCCAGCCTGGGGACGGAGTGAAGGTGGGGTCTACGTGGGGTCTGGACTTCACTCCCTACTCCTGAGAAGGTGCTGGGTGGGACAGGGGTGAGCTGGGGACCTTCCTGGACCCTCCGAGGTGGGCATCTGTGAGAATTCAGAGTTTCTGCCCAAGGAGCTGCCAGACCCTCTGGGCTGGGGCTGGTTTCTCAGCAGCACAAGCTCCACGGAGCAGCATCAGACCTTTCCATCATTCCCAGTGTCTGAGCTGTGGGGAGCAGGCTGGGATTTGTGCTCCTGGCCCCCCATTAAGGACAGAAGGTGGGTCACCGTGGTGTCTCCCAGCAGGCAGGGCAGCCCTTGCAGCCCTTCCCTTGCGAGCCGCCGGCGAGGATGAGGAGGCACGTGATGGCAACGATCTGGCTGTGGTATGAGGTCACGGCGTGACTCAGCAGCTCAGATCCTACCAGGCTGGAAACAAACATCTGCCGTAGGCGAGGAGGGAGCCACAAAACCCTCCTGGTGCAGGGCCGTGGGTCCTGGGTCCTTTCCCCTCTCCTCTTCCTCCTCCTCCTCGGATGTGCTTCCTCCTCTGGCTGTGGGTAACACGGGTGCACGGAGCTCAGGGAGACCCCGAGATCTGGTGTGCCCTGCAGTCATCTGGCATCCTCGGGGACCGTGTCGGCCTCTCTGTCCCATCGGCGTGAGGGCTCAGGCATGGCTGGAGTCCCCAGGGCTCAGGCATGGCTGGAGTCCCCAGCCCTTGGCGTGGGCACCCCTGGGATGGCGCCGGGCTGTCGTGGTGCCGGAAACGCTGCGCTCCTCCATCGCACCCCCCCTTTCCTTCACTCTCCCATTCTTCCTCTGCGGGGAAACCTCCTCCCCAGCATACCAGGGTGTCGTGTGTGGGGGGGTTTCCTTCACCCCATTAGTGCAGGATGTGGGTTGTGAGCCCCTGTAGGGTCTGGAAGGGGCCACCAGAAGGACAGGGTGGGGCTTTCTGAGCTGCCAGCACAGGTTGCCGGCCCATGGCCAGGTTTTCCACCTCAAACCCTTCTGGGCAGGGCTGCTCTCCATCCCTCCATCCCCAGCCTGGGCTGGGACTGGGGGTTTCCCCCCCACCAGGGGCAGGACCCTGCTCTTGGCCTGGTTGAGCCCCGTGGGGTTCACACAGGGCCACCTCTCCAGCCTGTCCAGGTCCTTCTGGGCTTCCTCTGTTAAGAAATGGCTAGTGGAGGGTGAGGAAGCTGGAAGAGCCCCGCTGTGTGTGAAGGGACGTGCCCCCAGCAGCACGGGGAGGGGGAGCAGGGTCTGTGCACGTGTGCTGCTGTGGCTGGGGGTCTCAGGGACAGGGCTGGAAGGAGCCGAGGGCTGGGCAGAGGGGTGGGCTGGGGCTGGGGGTCGGATGGGGTGGCCAGGCAGGGTTTGTAGGGAGCCAGGCTTCCTGGGGCTGCCTGGGCTGCGAAGGACCAGCGTGGGGGATGCTGCCTGAAGCATCCGTGTCCAGGGGCAGCGTGGGGCTGGACCGGGGAGGTTGGTGCTTGAGCACCTGGATAATGTCCTGTGCGGGAGCTCCTGGGGCTGGGAGGGTTTTTGGTGCGCTCTGCCCTGGGATAACTCCCAAAATAAAACTGGAAGTGTGTTTGGGCTGTCAGCTGAGACCTGCTCCTGGCGTTAGGTGATCCCTCAGCTGCCCCAGGGACTCCCTAAAGTCCTTGGGAGCCCCGTGAAGCCTTTGGAACCCCCATGAAGCCATGGCAAAGGGTTCCTCGGGCTGGGGGGAGGTGGAAGTTGATACCCCCCGCAGACAGCTGAGCCCCGTGTCTGAGCCAGGACCCTGCCTTTTTGCCAAAATGCTCTTGTCACTGATCCAATTCCCAGGAGGAAAAAATAACATGTGCTCACACGCAACGTTTTCTGGCCCAGGGACTGGGCAAACTGGTCGAGATGCGGTGCTCTGGCTGGCCTGTGGCCACTGGGCTGTGACTCTTGGCCACCCCAGCTGCTACTGAACGGGTAGAAATGACCCCTGTGGCAAATCCTGTGGGTCTGTGGAGCTGGTGTATCCCAGCCCTGGCCCAGGAAGCCCAAAACTGCCCGTGTCTCTGGTGTGGCTACCTGCCAGGGTGCCTGGTAGCCAGGGCACCGCTTGGGGTGTCTCTCAGCCCGATGTGGGGGGAGAGTCTTGAGGTGTCTGCCAGCTCTTGAGCTGCTGCCCAGTAAAACAGCACATGGGCCATCTGCTTTCTGGAGGGGCTAAAACAAACACTGCCTCGTGTGTTGTGGAAAAAAGGAAACCCTTAACTGTGAGATCTGCCCCCCAGCCCTGCAGCACTTCAGCGAGAGCATCCAGGAGTACCTGGCCAACTTGGACAAGGCCCCGGACCCCACCGTCAGGAAGGACACCTTCTCGAACGAGATCTTCAGCGCCTATGAAGTGCTCTTCAACAGCTGGCTCCAGCACCGGGAAGCCAAGGTGAGGGGACAGGGGACACGGTGGGACCTCGGGGGGCAGCATCAGCCTTGCAGCATCTCGGCTGTGCCCTTTCTAAGGAGGTGGCCCCCAGAAGAGCAAGCCCCCGGCTCTGATTTAGGGCAGGATGTGTTTCTCCCTGTGCCCCACAGCTCTGCTCGTGTCCCTGTGACCTTGTGTCCCATGTGTAAGGGCTGCAGAAAGGGTGGCTCAGTCCCCGTGGCTGGAAATCAGAGCGTGGGGTGCCTCTGCTGCCCTTGAGGGGACAGTCTGGGCACATGCCACAGCTGGAGATGGCCTGGGTGACATGTTTAGGTGTCCCCCTTCTCTGCTGAGCACCCCTTGCTCATTGGCAAATGCCAGGGGAAACGCTGTCCCCACCTGGGCTCAGAGGCTCCTGGAAGCACCAGGAGGAGCAGCTCAATGGCAGCAGAAATGGTGGCCCTGTCTGTCTGCCCAGGGTATGACCACACCAGTAAGGTGGGATCTTTCCCTGCAGCTGAGACTGGCCGTGGTGGAGGCTCTGGGACCGATGAGTTACCTGATGCCCAGTGAAAAGCTGGAGGAGCAGCTCCCAAAGTTGATTCCAGGCATCCTCGCCCTCTACAAGAAGCACACAGAGGCCTTCTACATATCCAAGGTAAGCGGCTCTGAGTGCTGGTGTCACCGGCCGAGGACCCCTCCCCAGTCCCATTGACTTTTCCACACCAGAATCCCTCTCCCTGGAGCGTGGTGAAGGGATGGGGGATGGAGGGATGGAGAGCAGCCCTGCTGAGAAGGACCTGGCGGGAGAAGAGCTGGCCATGGGCTGGCAACATGTGCTGGCAGCCCAGAAAGCCCCCCGTGTCCTTCTGGTGGCCCCTTCCAGTCCCTGCAGGGGCTCCAGGAAAGCTGGGGAGGGACTCTGGGTGAGGGAGGGGAGCCCTAGGAGGAGGGGGAAGGGTTTTAAGGTGAAAAAGGGGAGATTGAGGTGAGCTGTGGGGAGGAACTTGTTTGGGGTGAGGGTGGTAAGAGCCTGGCCCAGGTTGCCCAGAGAAGCTGTGGCTGCCCCATCCCTGGAGGGGTTCAAGGCCAGGTTGGAGGGGGCTTGGAGCCCCCTGGGCTGGTGGGAGGTGGCCCTGCCCAGGGCAGGGGGTGGCACTGGGGGGGCTTTAACGCCCCTTCCCACCCAAACCAGTCTATGGTTCTAACTGTAACCTGGTCTGTCTCTGAGCAGAGCCTCTGCCAGATCCTGGAAGCTTCTGTGAACATCGGGAGCCGCAGCCTGGACGTGCAGCTGGACTCTCTCCTGGGCACCCTGCACCCCCAGGTATGGGCTGGGCAGAGAGTGAAGCTGCTGAGGGGGGAAGGTGGGCTCCTTATGGGGTCTAAGCTTGGTCTGCAGGGCTCGAGGTGTCCCCTGGACCAGACGGAGATCAGGGCTTGGCTTTTCGTGCCCCTCTGAGCCTTCTCAGCGGGGCCACCAGTTGTGGGATCCGAGCTATCGATGGAGTCCCAGGCAGAGCCCAGTTGTGTGAAGGGAGAGCGGCTCTGAGCGCAGAGATACCCAGGAGTTTGGAAACAAACACCTCAAAATCAATGGACCTTTTGAAACATTTGCCCTTTTGAGGATAAGGGAGGGCATTGAGTGGCCACGGAGCAGCGGCTGCACCGCAGGGTGTGGGAACCCCTCTTGGGACTCCTCCTCCACTGGGCTGTGAGGTCTGATGTGCTACTACACCCTTAAAATCACGCTGAAAAACGGGGCTGAATGCCTTCCTTTGGATACTTACCTTGCCTTTGCCGTGACATAAATTGAGTGAAGAGCCTGAATTATTTTAATAGCACCCTGAAGGGTTGACTCCTTGGGAAGGGGTTCCAGAGGAGGTCTTGACAGGGTGGTGGGACAGGTTTCAAGAGCTCCTGAAGCAGGCACCTCGATGTCAAGTGGGCTCCCTGAGGTGACTTGAGATGCTGTGAAGACCCCACTCTGGGCATCAGTGTCCTGAGATGCTGTCACACACCCCCCCAGCCCCAGGGCTTTGTCTGTCCCAAATCTCATCACTGTGCCCATTCCAAGCACTGCTCTGGTCTCTCCAGGGCTGGGGCTGAGCCTGCTGGTGCCTGTTCCGGGTAATGTCCCTGACCACAGCTTCTTCTCCCCCAGATTTGTGCCCCTGCGGATCCGTCTGTCCCCCTGACTGTTAAAAATCACACTGAGGTTCTGCGATGCTTCACCGTCCTGGGTAAGGGATGGGGTGGCGTGGCTGCCCCGAAGCCCTGGGAGAGGTTTGGGTGTGCTGTGCCCAGGCTGGGGGTTCTCCTGGCACTTTGTGGTCCTCTAATGAAAGGAGGGGGTAGCCAGGGGGGGTCAGTCCCTTCTCCCAAGGGACAAGAGGAAACGTCCCCAGGTTGGACCAGGGGAGGTTTAGGATGGAGATTGGGGGAAATTCCTTCCTGGAAAGGGCTGTGAAGCCTTGGCAGAGGCTGCCCAGGGCAGTGGTGGAGTCCCCATCCCAGGAGGGATCTCAAAGCCGGGGTGACACGGGTGCTGAGGGACACGGGTGGGTGGTGGGTTGGTCAGGGCTGGGTCGATGGTGGGACTCCAGGAGCTGGAAGGTCCCTTCTGACCCCGACCATTCCATGATTTCATGTTTGTTGCCTCTGGTCTCAGCAGGGCTCGGGGGATGTGGTGGGCATCTCTTAGCCATGTGGGGACACAGGAGGGTGGTGGTTTCTGTCACACCTCTAGCCCATGGTGTCAGGCTTGCAGAAGGCATTAGCTTTGTGTGTCCCTAAAGGCTGGTGTCTGGGGAGACCATCTCTCGCTGGAGCTCTTGGAGGAAGAGCACGGGGCCAGCTCTGTTCCTCCTGGAGCTCACCACAGGCTCAGGCCTGATCATCCCCTTCCAGGAACCTTCCCAAAGTCTCCTGGTTTGGTTCCAGAGGTTTTCTAGGGGCCTTTTGAGCTGTGCCACCCCACTGAGACCTCTCCAGGTTCTACAGCTGGTTGTCAGGGGCAGTAGGTGTAGTTTGGCTTTGGGGTTACCCTGCTCATCCATCCTCCTGGTTGCTGTATCTCATGTACAGCTCCCACAGGTGTTATTTTCATGGAATGGTGAGAGTTGGAAAGGACCTTAAAGGCCATCAAATTCCAACCCCCTGCCCTGGGCAGGGCCACCTCCCCCCAGCCCAGGTGGCTCCAAGCCCCCTCCAACCTGGCCTTGAACCCCTCCAGGGATGGGGCAGCCACAGCTTCTCTGGGCAACCTGGGCCAGGCTCTCACCACCCTCACGTTTTGGGTGACTGCAAACATTCAGGGCCCCGTGGGGTCGCCGATGGCCCGTGGTAAGGGCTGACAGATGCTGTACATGTCCCCAGCCTGTGTGTGGGGCTCCGTGGCTCCCCCAGCTTTGGCTCTGCTCCCCGAATGGCTTGTGGCACCGTCACCCGCGCGTGTAATCACCAGAAATCAGAGCAGTGGTGTGACAAGCCGCTGCCTTGTGAGTCACGCTTGGGAGGGGATGTCCCTGTCGGGAAGGCAAACCCTCAGCCCAGCCTTGAGCCATCTTCAGCTCACCCAGCCGGGGAGCAGCCCACCTCCAGCCCAAACCCACCTCCCCAAAGCCCACGAGCCTTGCTCCAGTTCCAGCACCCGCCGACTGGTTGTTATTTTTAACTGTCACAATGTTTTGACAGCCGGGGCAGCACTTGCTGGCAGGTATAATTTAAACTCCTCTGGCTCCCTGGGGAGAGGGCAGGGAACGTGCTGAAAGCACCAGAGAAAAGTCTGGATGGGAGGAGGAGGAGGATGGGCTTGTTTGAGGGGCTCGGGGGGGTGAGGTGGCAGCAGGCAAAAGCCCCACCGCCCCTGGGGACACGCGGGGTGGGATGCGGTGCCTGCATCCCCAGTCTGCATCCCCACATCCCTGATGGCTGGTTTGGTTCTCACAGCCTGCTCCTTCCCCGACCGCGTGCTGGCCTTCCTCCTCCCCAAGCTGGAGAGCAGCAACGAGAGGACACGGGTGGGGACGCTCCTCATCATGAGGCAGATCATCAACAGCGCCCGTGAGTCCTTGTTGGTTGGTACCAAGGGGCTCCCAGGCAGCTTTCTCCTCCCTCCTGTGGGTCCCTTTCTGTGTGTCCCTTTGTCCCCCTGCTGGGACCTGGGATGAGACGAGCCCACCCTTGGCTTTCAGGGTGAGGGGAGAAGGAAACCAGCCTGGTGGCCTGGCCAGCTGGGAAGGGGGTGAGGGACAAAGCCCTCCCTGTTGGGGAAGGAGGGTGTTTGGGATGAGCAGCTCTGTCCTGGGCAGCTCAAGAGCATCATGGAGCTTCAGAGTCTCTCTTCTTATTATTTTGTTTTTTATTTTCAGCCTCTCAAATGGAGATTAAAAAACCTTTTATTCTCTCGTCTATGAAACTCCCTCTCCAAGACAGCAATAATAAGGTGTGCTGAGCTTCTGCTCTTCCACGGGGTACTTGAGGGGTTATTTCTGGGGTGCCACACAGCCACAGCCACATCCCCTACCTCTGCCAGCTCTGCTGTCCTCTGTCCTCTCCTCCTCTTGCTCCTCTCTCTCCTGCCTGGGGTTTTGGTTTTTGGTACCTTCGTGCCCAGAAGATACTTGGCTAGTTCATGGCCAGGCTGGGGATGGAGGGATGGAGAGCAGCCCCACTGTGAATCACAGAATCAGAGTTGTCATGGTTGGAAAGGACCTCTGGGACCACCGAGTCCCACCACACACAAAACCACAACCCACTCCCTACAATCTGCCACTAGAGCATGCCCTCAAGTGCCACATCTACTTGTTTTTAAAGACCTCCAGGGACAGTGACTCCAGCACCTCCCTGGGCAGGCCGTTCCAGTGCCCGACCACTCTGCCAGTAAAGTCATCCTTCCAAAGATCTAACCTGAACCTCCCCTGCCCCAGCTTCAGACCATTTCCTCTGCTCCTGTCGTTATTCCCTTGGGAGGAAAGGCCAACACCCACCTCTCTATATCCTCCTTTCAGGGAGCTGGAGAGGGCAATAAGGTCTCCCCTCAGCCTCCTCTTCTCCAAACTAAACATGCCCAGTTCCCTCAGCTTCTCCTCGCAGGACTTGTTCTCCAGACCCCTCACCAGCTTGGTGGCTCTCCTCTGGACACGCTCCAGCATCTCCAGAGAAGGACCTGGGGGTGCTGGGGGTTGGTCCTGCTCGAAGCCCTGCATGAAAAGAACATTCCTGGCACTGCCAGGAGCACTGGGCTGCTGGTAGCTTGTCTTACACGCTCACAGGCTGCATCCCGCTTGCACAACACAAACTTGGCTTTGCCAGGCACAACCCCACGTGTGGCCTCTGTCCCATCCCCTCTGGCCATGAGCGGTGGGTGTTCTCCCCACTGTCCTGTGCCATCCAGGCTGCTGCTGGCAGAGCCCAAACCCATTTAAGGGCTGTGTGGGACCCAAAATAACGTTCCCCACCGCCGAGGAGGAGGAGGTGACGAAGGGCGGCTGTGAGGAGGACCCTGCAGCGGGCAGAACCTCCCCAGCTCGCAGCTTCTCCCCTCCTGATGCCTCTCTGCCCACGCAGGTGAAGCGGGCAGTGGTGCAGGTGATCAGTGCCATGGCCCACCATGGCTACCTGGAGCAGCCCGGCGGCGAGGCCATGATGGAGTTCCTGGTCCGGCAGTGCGCCCTGCCCTCCGATGCGGTGAGCACATCCCCGGGAAGGGGGTTAAAAATCCAACCATCCTCAAGAAAGGTGCCCTAGGTGGGGGGTGGGCAAGCCCCTGTCTGTAGCTGTGTCCATGAGAATTAGGATTACAACATGACAATTAGGATTACAACACGAGAAGGACGTGGGGCAGGAGGAGGCCACAGAGATGGAGCAGGAGCTGGAGATGGTCCGTGAACCAGGAGGCTTTTGGGTTCTGCCCGTTCCCTCCAGCCCACTCTTGGCCAGATGTGCCATCTCCATGGCCTGGGAGACACGTTCTCCGAGGGAATCACCCAGTTCTGCCCCCGGTGCTGACCTGCCCTTTCCCTCTCCTCCAGCAGCCCAAAAAGCAGCCACCGGATGCCGATGACCTCACGAGTGACAGTGTCCAGAGCATCAGCGTCAATACGCTCTTCCTCCTCAGCACGACCGTTGACAGGATGAACAATGTGAGTCTGTGCCATCATTTCCACCTCTGGGGTGGTGGGTGCTGGTCCCAGAGCCCCCATCCGTGCAGGGTGGCCCATCTACCAGACGGGGTGGGTTGTCACCACTCCCAACCCTTCTAGGAGCGATTGTCATTGTCCCCATCCCTCTGAGAGCAGGGGGGAGGTTTGGTTTGGAAAATTGTCCTCCCACAGACTCATGTGTGCCCTCCTCATGAGCTTCTCTAAGGCTGGAGAAAGGCAGTGGGGCTGGAAGCCCTTGGCACAGGAGGGACATGGACCGGTTGGATGGGGCCAGAGGAGGCCCTGGGGGGGCTGGAGCCCCTCTGCTGTGGGNAGAGACGGATTTAATGGGTGGACTGTTTGGTGGATGAGGAGGTGGGTGGGTGGGTGGTTGGACAGTGGCATCCAGAGGGCGGTGATCAACAGCTCAATGGCCAAGGCCAGGTTGGAGGGGGCTTGGAGCCACCTGGGCTGGTGGGAGGTGGCCCTGCCCAGGGCAGGGGGTGGCACTGGGGGGGCTCTAATGTCCCTTCCAACCCAAATCCTTTGGTGGTTCCATGAAAGGGAACACCCTGGGGCTGGAGCTTCGGTGCTTCTGGAGCAGAGTCCGGGGTTGGACTCGATGATCTTCAAGGTCTTTCCCAACCTAAATGATTCTCTGACCTCTCCCTCCCTGAACAAGAGCAGTGTTTTAGGGGACTCAGGGATTTTCTCCATCAGCAAAAGGCCTTTCATCCAGCATCTCCCCCTCCTGTCCCTCTCAGTCCTTGGCTCGTGCAGGGTCTCCATCCTCCTCTTCCCGGCAGGTTCTCTGGCCCTACCTCCTGGAGTTTGTGACTCCCATACAGTTCACCAACGCCCTCACCCCTCTCTGCAAGAGCCTCATGTACTTGGCCACGAAGAAGCAAGAGGAGGGGGAAAACACCTCCCTCATCCGTTACGACCTAAACGGTCAGTGCCAGCCTCCCCCCGGCTGCCACGTCCCCCGTGGGGGGCTCCACGGCCCTCGTGGGCGCTCACTGGATGATGTCTTATGCTTTTCCCCCTTTCTCTTTGTAGCAAACCTTCCGTCACCCTACGCTCTGACGACGAGACTGCTGGTGAGTGGCCTGAAGACACTTTCTCTGGCACCTTCCAAAGAAACCACCCCCCTTTCCCCTCTCCCTGATGGACTCAGAGAAGCCCACACTGAGCCTGTCCCAGCAAATGGGGCTGAGAGAGCTCCCTGTTTCACCTCCCTGCTCCAGGCAGAGGTGCTCGTGGCCAGAACCGCGGTGCATCTCTTGGGTTGGGTGCACCCCCAGCCCCTCCCCACGCAGCAGCATCTCCGTGTAGGTTATGAAGGCTCAGACCCCACCTTGGACACCCAGAGCTGCGTACGTGGGGTGTGCAGGTCTCCAGCTGGTCTTAACGGGGCTTTGAGAAACTGTTCCTCAGCCCCAGGGAGGTTGGGGTTTGCTCCCCTTTGCCCAGGGATGAATTTGGGGTACGGAGAGACGTTCTCTCCTGCCAACATTTCTCTATCACCAGCTGGAGCAAGAAGAGGGAGCTGTAGGTGTGGAGATCAGTCCCCTCCCAGCACTGAATTCCTCTGGGTTTTTTTTTTTCCTATTTTCTGACCCCCAACCTGCTCTAACACCCCTGTGTTCTGTCCCCCAACCTTTCAGGTCGTATCTTCCCAGCCCTATGCAGGAGACTGCCGGGGGGTGGCCGCCCTTCGGCTGCTCAACGTCTTGCATTACAGCATCCACCCCGCGCTGGACCCGCTGTGGAGCAAGAAGGTCCCTCTCCTGGTGGAGCACATAGAAGGTAGGAAGGGGCTTCTGCTCTGGAGAAACTCTGCTGGAATCACCACCTCCAAACTGGGCTGCCTTTGCCCAGACACCTGGGGGTGTCCAAGGAGCCCCTCTGCTGTGAGGACAGGCTGAAAGAGTTCAGCCTGGAGAAGAGAAGGCTCCGGGGAGACCTTCCAGCCCCTTCCAGTCCCTCCAGGAAAGCTGGGGAGGGACTCTGGCTGAGGGAGGGGAGCCCTAGGAGGAGGGGGAAGGGTTTTGAGGTGAAAAAGGGGAGATTGAGCTGAGCTGTGGGGAGGAACTTGTTTGGGGTGAGGGTGGTGAGAGCCTGGCCCAGGTTGCCCAGAGAAGCTGTGGCTGCCCCATCCCTGGAGGGGTTCAAGGCCAGGTTGGAGGGGGCTTGGAGCCCCCTGGGCTGGTGGGAGGTGGCCCTGCCCAGGGCAGGGGGTGGCACTGGGGGGGCTTTTAAGGTCCCTTCCCACCCAAAACATTCTGTGACTATGAACAAGTATTGCCCACGTGCTGGTGCTCCTGTGTACATTAAAGCTCTCTTTAGAAGTCCCATTTCCTGTTTTAATAAGGATTTGAACCCCCCTTTAATTAGTGCTCATTCCTGCCAGGAGTGACTTTGTGTCTCAGCCCCGCTGTGTCGGGTACAGAACAGGCAGCGTTTGGGGAGCGTCTGACACCCCACTACACCCCATCCCCCCTGCCATGGGGGGCCCACAGCGAGGATGAGAAACCAGTGTCAAAAAATGTGCTTTCTCCTAGAGAACACGGAGAAGTCCCTGTCCCAGAAGGAGTGGGAAGAGAAGCTGCTGCTGGTGAGGGTCCCCTGCACCGGGGAGGCGACCAGGCTGATGGGGGAGGGCAAGTGGCAACCACCCCCTGGCCTTGGCTGGGCTCACCATCCCGCACGCCAAGGCCAGCCAGGCCCTGCCCGTGGTGGCAGAGACGGTCACTCGATGTCACACTGCTGGGTCTTGTCCCTTCGGAAGGGGAGCTGCAGGGCAGGGTGGAGAGTGACCTGCAGTTTCGGCAGGAAAAGCTAAAAAAGAGCTTTCTGGCTTCTCTGGTGGGTCAGAGAACAGCGCTCCCAGGGGTGTCTCCCCGCTTAATTGGAGAGTCCTTGCAATTAGATCACAGAGAAGCAATTAAAACTGGGCAGGGCTCGTCCTGCTCCTCTGATGGTGGTGGGACTTGGGTGCAGTTCATCTTGGAAAATACCTGATGCTGAGGAAAAAGGCACGTTTCGGGGGTGGGAGGGGGAATGGCTTTGTGCTGGCAGGATGCTCTCTGGGGTGGGCAGCTGCTTCTGCATTGCCCAGCAATTCCCCTGGCGGGGAGGTACATCCTGGTTTTGGGGCAGAAAAGGGTCCCAGTAGGTCTGACTCAAGCTCCCCCCAGCTGAGGCTCCTCATTTTGCCCGGGGTGGGTATTTTTCTTCTGACAGCTCTTTTCCCTCCCCTGCAGTTCCTCCAGGAGACGCTGGTGGCCGTCGCTGACAACGCCTGGATTTGTCACTTTGTCACTGAGATGTGCCGGCAGCTGAGCAGCTACAACGGCTTCCCGTTGGAGAAGGTGATGGTCCTGGGGAGGGGAGCTGGGGGGAAAGGTGGGGCTGATCCAGGCCTCGATGCTTCCCATAGTGTCCTCCTGCCAACAGCTCGGCAGCGCGGCGCTGGGCAAGGAGGGAGGGAGGAAGAGCAGGAGGTGGGTGAGGAGGGTGGGCAAGCTGGGAAAATGGAGTAGTGGTCCAGCCCACAGCCACGTCTCCAGCCTGAGAGGTCCTGGCCAGGCTGTGCTGCTCTGCCTGCTGCTGGTGAGACCTCAGACTCATGGTCTCTGCAGGACATCTCTGAGGGGGTCTGTAGCTCAGCTCAAGAAATGAGCTGAACCAGGCAAAGAGCTCTTTGGTGTAGGAGGGAAAGGAACAAATAAGCCATAAGAGCTGTGTCCTGGTGCTCCAAGTGTCCCAGCACCTTAGGGCCATGTTCTGTCCTGCTCTTTTGCCCCAGGAAAGGTGCCTCCAGGGTGCTGTGAGGAGCGATGGGTGTGGGAACCAGCTCAGTGCCTCCCAGGGCTCAGCAGGGTTCCACGGGGGCCGTAACGTTCCTCTTGCTCTTCCAGAATTTCCTGTATAAATGCATCGGGACGACACTCGGGGCCTGTGCCAGCAAAGAGCTGGTGCAGAAGCAGCTCCAGGAGCTTCTGGAAACAGCCAGATACCATGAGGAGGTGGAAAGGGAGGTGAGGAGGAGTTACATGAAACTTCTCAAGGGTCATCCTGATGGACCAGGAGAGCAGTCCTACTGTGCCCACCTCTCCTTTCTGGTCCCACCATGCCTGGCCTGGGCTTGTACCTCCTGGAGAATGGCTTGTGGGGTTGGTTGCAGCATCTGGGTGAATGGGCCCAGAAAATTGAAGAGACCCTGCCTGCAGGAGGGTTCTGAAGCTGGGGAGATGCAGGGGGTGCCTTGGGACACTCTCTGAAGTGATGCGTGGACCCAAACTGGGACAGGATGCCCTTTGCCAGCACTGAATGTGCCAGCAGAGCCACTTCCTTGGGGAAATCGTTGAATCACAGAACAATTGGTGTTAAAGGGACCTTAAAGCCCCCCCTAGTGCCACCCCCTGCCCTGGGCAGGGACACCTCCCACCAGCCCAGGTGGCTCCAAGCCCCCTCCAACCTGGCCTTGAACCCCTCCAGGGATGGGGCAGCCACAGCTTCTCTGGGCAACCTGGGCCAGGCTCTCACCACCCTCACCCCAAACAAGTTCCTCCCCACAGCTCACCTCAATCTCCCCTTTTTCACCTTAAAACTCTTCCCCCTCATCCTATGGCTACAAGCCCTTCTAAGAAGCTTGTGAATGCTTCGCAGCATTTTCTTCCCTGCCAGCTGGCTCCCCTGGGACCGAGGTTGGGGTCAAGCTCTTCCTGCCCATCCTGGCCAGGCTCGTGCTTCAGCTTCTCTCCCTCTTCCCAGCTTCCCTTTGAACTTGGCCGAGCAGCTTAAGTGCAGAGCAAACACCGGTGCTGAGCGGTGGCCTGGCTTCCCTCCAGCTTCACCCCGCTCCGGCAAGAGCTGCTCTTGAATAAACTTGTTTATGGAGTTCCAGCCCAGACCTGCTTTGCTCTCTCCTCCGGGCTCCTGTCTCCTGCGGAGCCCCTGACATCTGTCCCCCACCGGTGTCACGTCCCTGTCACCCGGAGAAGGATGGCGTTATTGTGCCCTATATCCCCTGGAGGCGCATCCCCTGCCCTGGGAGAGGGGAGTGCTGGCTGCCAGGGCTGCTCCCAGCTGGGCACGGCTCAGGTGCTGGGAATTAAACCAATAAACAGGCTCTCTTTAAGCGTCAGCTGGGGCTGGTGGAATTAATAGCTTTCTGCTAATGTGTTTTTTCTCTGCTTCCTCCAGGGGCTTGCTTCCTGCTTTGGGATATGTGCAATAAATCACCTGGAGGAAACCCTGGCCAAGCTGGAAGATTTCGTTAGGTCTGACGTCTTCAAGAAGTCTGTGGGGCTGTTCAGTCTCTTCAAGGTAAGAGATGAAGGGCACCTTCCTCCCTCCCAGCTACCACCCAAAAGGCTCCCACAGGCTCCTTCAGACCCAACGTGTGCTGGAACCCTCCTGGGGAAAGGAGTAAATTCCCTGCCTGGGTGTGTTTGGCTTGGCTGTGGCTTCCAGGGGAAGCTGCTGGGGGGGCTCCAGCAAGCTGCAACTTGGCTTCTGCGTCCATCAGGGGACCCTTGGCCTGATGCAGAGCACGGTTTGGCTGTCACCCACCTTGGTGCCATCCCCAAGTGGCTCCTGCAGCCACACACACCCCCCAGGAGACCCCCAAGGGGGTGTCTAGTGTCCCCAGTGCTGGCAGAAAAAGCCTTTCCTCTGTTTTTTTTTGACCCAGGCGGCTGTTTTAATTCTTAATCTCTTCAGGTTTTTCGGGGACAGAATTAGCGCTGCGTGGGAGAGAGCTTGGCCCCCCACCAGAGCCCGGGAGCTGGTGGAGGGACCCCTCATGTAGCCCTTGTCCCTGTCCCTCAGGTCGTGGGATGAGGGGGCTCAGCCATGAGATGGGGCAGATGCGTGGTTAATGGGCAGTGGGTGCTGGTTTCTAGAACAGTGGTTAACCAGCAGTTAACCAGGTTAACTCAACCAGACTCAGGTGCTTCCCCGTGGGGCTCTAACAGGGGACACTTGTGGCAATGGGGCTCACATGGGGACGATGCTGTGGGGGGGCTCTGCAGGTCTCAGCCAGCACCAAAAGGATGGGAAGCAAAAGTCCAAAAACCTGCTCGGAGGGACCCTGTCTTTGAAGGGGGCACCTTCAGCTGGTTGGGGAGACCCTGCAGAAACCAGCTCCTCATAAGACCCACCCTGTTCCCCCACCCCACCCCGTTAACGTTCTCTTCTGCTCTACCAGGACCGCAGTGACACCGAAGTGGAGAAAATCAAGAGCAGCCTCATCCTCTGCTATGGCTACGTAGCTGTCTACGCGCCCAAGGAGCTGGTGCTGGCCAAGATCGAAGCAGACATCCTGAAGAACATCTTCCAGTACTTTAACACCAAGGTAAAGCTGCTGGGATGCCCCGGGGAGGGGAGAGAGCACACCTGGGTGAGCTGGAGCAGCCCAGGCAGTTCTGGATGGGGTCCCACAGGCAGCTCCTGGGAGAAGATCGCTCCCCTGCGGGGTCCGCTCCCTCCTGCGTTGCTAATGTGTCTTATTTTTCCACTTGTTCAGGTTCTGGGAATAAAGGTAGAAACCAAGGTACAGTGTGGGGCATTAAATCTGACCTCCTCTCTGCTCTTGCCCTGCTCTCTCTCTCTCTCTGCCTCTGGCTCTGGGTGCCCCTCGAGAGCAGCTCGGTGCTGTGCTCACAGCAACACCGGGAGAGCCGTGGGAGCTACTGCTCCTCACCCCAACCTCCCCAGCCCGCTCCTCACTGCCCCAAAGTGCCAAAACTCACAGCAGAGGGGAAGAGAAAAGAGGCTTTTGAGGCCCTTTTTTTGGCAGGAGAGGAGCTGTAGGTGCCAGCGTGGTGGGCAGCAGGGGGGTGAGATGCTGAGCCGCGTCTGCCCCGGTGGGCAGACCAGAGCCTGTCGCCTCCCACCCCTCCTGCTGAGGCTTTTGGGCCACCTCAGCCTGGCTGGGGCTCCCAGAGCTGTCCCCAGGAGTCAGCGAGCCCCTTAGAAGCTGTGCCCACCCTTGGGGGGCTCGGGGCTGGGGTACAGTGCTGTTTTCACCCCACCCCGGACACATGTGTGGCTGGGGACAGACGCCTGGGGACCCCAGAGACCCAGCTGCAGCCCAGCTGAAATCCACTCGTCTAATTTTTCCTGCTTTCCCCCCCCCTGGAACAATCATTCAATGGGCATGTGTTAAACCCCAGATTGCTGTCTGGGGGATGCTGGGGGGTCATGGTGGTGGTGGCAATGCGGGGCTGTAATTTTTACATTTCTCTTTGTGCAAGAAAAATTGCATTTGTCAAGCTGGGCTGTCTGGCCAAGGGCTCCTTCTCCAGCCTCCACTAATGCGTTTTCCTTCTGGGCTCCCGCTGGCACTAACAGCTTCTGCAGAGCACCTCCAGCCCCCACTTCTCCCCCAGACCCTTCCCTGGTCCCTCAGCCCCCCGAGGGGCTCACCCGAGGGTGAGGGGAGTGATTTCCATGGGGGGTGTCTCTTCTCCACCCCGTGTCCGCTGCCCTAGAGCTGGGCAGGAGGAATAGCTCCTGCCAACTTCTGGAGTTGTCCTTGAACATTGGGGCGCTGCCTTGGCAGGGAGGATGGGGACCCGGAGGATTGTCCGTGTCCCATGTTCTGCCAGGGAGCTCCAGGTGGGACAGGGTGACCTTCACACTCCCCTGGCCACCAGGGAGCCTGTAGGGTGGAGAAAGAGCAGAGAGCAGAGCCCACACGCTACTAACAGCACAGGGCATGCTGTTGTCCTCAGCCTGGGCACTGGTTTTGGTGGTGGGACACCAGTGCTGGGTGGGATGATGAGTTAAGGTTGTGTGGGTAAAGCCTGGTCTTTGCTTCTCACCCTGAGTTGTGTTCTCAGGACCTGACCCTGAAGCTGTGCCTCATCCGGAGCATCTGCATGATCAGCCAAGCCATCTGCAACGGCGTCAAGTGCGGAGACTTCATCTTCTCCCGCAAAGCAGAGCTCGTGGCCCAGATGGTGGTAAGAGTGAGCCCTGGGGGCTGGGCCTGGCTTGGGGCTGCTCTAGAGGACACTTGGGGGAGGTTCCCAGCCCACATTGCTGGGGTGTAAGCATGGGGGAACCCCAGAATGGTGTGGGGTGGGCAGGGAGCTCTGGAGATGGTCTCCCCCAACCCCCTGCCCTCCTGTCCTCTCCCTGGGCACCCCTGGAAAAAGCCTGGCCCCATCCTCCTGACACCCCCCCTTGAAGGATTTCTAGCCCTTGATCACATCCCCCCTCAGCCTTCTCTTCTCCAGACTCCAGAGCCCCAAGTCCCTCAGCCTTTCCTCCCAAGAGAGCTTCTCCAGGCCCCTCAGCATCTTGCTGCTCCTCTGCTCTGCCCTCTCCACCAGTTCCCTCTCCTTCTGCACCTGGGGAGCCCAGAACTGGTCCCAGGGCTCCAGCTGGGGCCTCCCCAGGGCAGGGCAGAGCAGAGGGGGAGGAGGAACCTCCCTGGAGGGTCTCCACACTCTTCCTCATGCCCCCCAGGATGACATTGGCCTCCTTGGCCACCAGGGCCCGTTGATGGCTCATGGTCCTCCTGGTGTCCCCCAGGAGGACTCCCAGGTCTTGTTCCTCAGAGCTGCTCCCCAGCAGGTCACCCCCAACCTGTCCCAATGCAGGGTGTTATTCCTCCCCAGGTGCAGGATGGGGCTGGATGTGACTGTAACTGTCACCTCCTTCTGCTTTCCAGGAGTTCATAAAAGCAGAGCCGTTGGAGGCCATGCGGACACGGGTTCGCCAGCGAGCCATGATCACCTGCACTTACCTGGTGTATCCTTCCTCCACACCCATTCCCTGTGGGAATGCTCCCACAGAGCCCGCTCCCGGCCTGGATTCTCCTGGGACTCAGCCAGGGAATGTTCTTTACACCACCCAGGGCCAAGGGCACGATGCTCTCGGTGACGCAGAGGCGACTTCGGAGCTCCAGTTAAAAATACTTGGCACGTCACAGTGCTCCTGACACAGATACTGGGGACACTCTGCCCACGTCCTGTGACAGCCTGTGCCACTGAGCACAGTCAAGTCAGCAGCAATGCTTGGTTAAATCCTGCTCCCCCAGCTCAGCCAGGTGAAAGGAGCTTCGGGAGCGCTCCGTGTTGGCGTCCTTAACCTTGGGACCAGTGTCCTGGAACCCCACCTGAGTGACCCCGACAGGACGGAGCTGATGGATACCTGCCTCGCCAGTGTCCTGGCCCTCCCACCACTGGAACTGGCCAAGGAGAGGGAGGAGAATGGAGACGAAGCCTTACACAAGGAGGTGCAGTACCCAGTGCCAGTTGAGGCAGGCGGCAAGTCGCCCACACTGCCAGGATCCCAAAATGATGTGTGGGGTGGGCAGGGGGCTCTGGAGGTGGTCTCCCCCCAACCCCCTGCCAGAGCAGGGGCACCCAGAGCAGGTCCCACAGGAAGGTGTCCAGGGGGGGTTGGAATGTCTCCAGAGACAAAGGAGACTCCAGCACCTCTCTGGGCAGCCTCTGCCAGGGCTCTGCCACCCTCACAGCCAACAACTTCCTCCTCAGCTTCAGGTGGAGCTTCCCAGGGTCCAGTTGCTGCCCGCTCCCTCTTGTCCTCTCCCTGGGCACCCCTGGAAAAAGCCTGGCCCCATCCTCCTGACACCCCCCCTTGAAGGATTTCTAGCCCTTGATCACATCCCCCCTCAGCCTTCTCTTCTCCAGACTCCAGAGCCCCAAGTCCCTCAGCCTTTCCTCCCAAGAGAGCTTCTCCAGGCCCCTCAGCATCTTGCTGCTCCTCTGCTCTGCCCTCTCCACCAGTTCCCTCTCCTTCTGCACCTGGGGAGCCCAGAACTGGTCCCAGGGCTCCAGCTGGGGCCTCCCCAGGGCAGGGCAGAGCAGAGGGGGAGGAGGACCTCCCTGGAGGTTGCTCCCCTCCAGCCAACCCCTGGCAGCCCAAAGCCCACCTGGAGCTGACATGGGGTCACCCACCACTATGGTTTTTTTTCTGCGGCTCAGGACACTGGTTTCCCTGCCTTTTCCCAGTCCTGTCAGCCCCCGTGGCTCCAGTATCTCCCTGACAGGGGCTCAGCCCTGGGCAAAGGCCCATTTTCCATTCAGCTGGGCACCTCTGGGGCTGGGGGGCTGTGATGGGGGGGGGGTGAAGCATAAAACAAGCTGCAGCGTTTCCCCTGCTCACTTATCTCTTGAAAAAGCCTGTCCCTTCTGTGCACTGAGAGCAAGTGAGAAAATATGAGCTTATCAGCAAGTCCAAACGCCGCTAATAAGAGCGTGAACTCCCTCGAGGGGAGGAAAAATCAAATGATCCTGGAAACCCTGCGGGGTAGGAAGCGGGGAGGGGGGGGAGAGAGGAGGGAGGGGGGTGCCTTTTGCATAACTGGCTTTTGAAAGGCTGCAGCTGCTTCTCTGCTGTGGTCGAGTGCTTAATGAATGAAAATAACACGCTGCTAATGAAGTTGTTGCAGCTGCTGGGGAAGGTTGGGGGGGGGGGAAGCAGCCCCCCTGCCCCTGCTCTGCCGGATCCTTCAGGCCGAGCTGCCGAGCGGGAGCCCGGGGCTCCGACTGTCCCCACCTCGTGATTGCAGGTGTCTGGCCCCAAAAGTTTTAAGTGAATACTCAGTTTTCTCCTTCCCTTCCATCCTGTGAAGCTGTGTAGCTCTTTTATTTTTCTTTTTTTTTCTTTTTTGGAGTTCATTCCCACAGTAACTCCTGGGAGGAAAGTGTAAGCATCTACCAGAGAGCTCGCTCAGGCTGGGCTCACTGGGATCTGTCCCCAAGTGGGAGAAAGACCAATTCCCTTTTGGAAAGGCTGTGCCAAAGCTTCTGTGCTGGCTCAGCTCTGGCTGGCTGTGGCCACTGGGCACAGGTCATGGCCTTCTGCTGACTCCCAGCACTTCCAGGGAAGGTGGATTTGGGGGTTTCAGTCCCTGCTGTGTTTTCCTGCTGGGCTGGATGTGGCTGCATCTTGGCACCCAACACCTGGGAGAGTTCTCCCAGCCGAGAACAGGCGCAGAGGGAGACCTTTTCCCTCCTGGGCTGGCTCTCTGGGATGAGGCACGGGGCTTGTGTAGCTTATGATCCATCTCTCCTCCTTAGATGCTGTACAGTGACACCATGGCTGCCCTTAAAGACCTGCTGAAGAGCCTCCTGCAGAGGAACTTGACGCCCCACGGGCTGCAGGACATGTTTGCGGTGGGTGCTGCCTGGGTTTGGTGGGTTTTTCAGGGAGAATCAGGGAAGCCGAGGTGCCATCCTGCCAAGCAGAGGTCAGAGCAGGAATTAGCGAGGCCGGTCCTCACTTCTCTATGTGACACGAGGCCCAATGTGACCCTAGTCCTGGTCCTGCAGAGGCTGGGGATGTAGCATGGCTGCTCTGGTGATCACCCTGCCTGCCTGGGGCAAGGTCTGTAGGGGAGGAAGGATGTGATTGCCCCTTTGGCCATCCCTTCTGGTGCCCGAGAAGGGTGGCCAGCACATGGTGGGTGAGGAGGTCTCTGCTAGCCCAGAGGAGACGCACACACAGCCTCACCAGCAGGCAGAGAGCCCCTGTCCTCCTGCAGAGGAGCTAGTGGGGTGGGAGCCATGGTTGCCACACAAGTGCACCACGAGTTGGGGGGCTGAAGGATGCCCTGGCTGGGGAGGGCAGAGCCATCCAGGTTCTGGTCTCCTTCCTGAGGCTTCCCCCCTTGCCCCCTCCCCAGCATTTAGGCCCCTGGATCAAGTCGAACAAGGAGCATGAGCGGCAGCGAGCGGTGGAGGTCAGCGCCGCCTTGTTGGACTTCTACCTCAGCAAGCTCAACGTCAGCGTAAGTGAGCCCAGAGCTGGTTCCTCCTGCTGCTGCTGGCCTCGCTGGGGCTGCTGCGGGCATCCCTGACCTCTCCTTGCTAGTGTCACCCGCCTTTGTCATCCCTACAGACTGTCATCCCCTTCTACAACCTCGGCGTCCTCATCGCTCTCTTCTCCCCGCGCTGCTCGGACTCCCTGGCCAGTGTTCGCCAAGACGCCGTTGACTGCGTCTATTGCCTGCTCTACATCCAGCTCTGCTACGAAGGTGGGGGCTCTGGATGGTCGGGGGGTGGGTGACAGCGCAGGAGCCATCTCCTCCTCTGTCCCACCCCTCCACAGATGCCATCCCGGAGGAGGTGCCTGCAAACGCGGTTTGCTGCGGGAGCAGGGCTGGTGGGGAACGTCCTTCTTCAGGGCCCTGGAGATGCTGGGGGGGCTGGAGCCCCTCTGCTGTGGGGACAGGCTGAGAGAGTTGGGGGGGTTCAGCCTGGAGAAGAGAAGGCTCCGGGGAGACCTTCCAGCCCCTTCCAGTCCCTCCAGGAAAGCTGGGGAGGGACTCTGGGTGAGGGAGGGGAGCCCTAGGAGGAGGGGGAAGGGTTTTGAGGTGAAAAAGGGGAGATTGAGGTGAGCTGTGGGGAGGAACTTGTTTGGGGTGAGGGTGGTGAGAGCCTGGCCCAGGTTGCCCAGAGAAGCTGTGGCTGCCCCATCCCTGGAGGGGTTCAAGGCCAGGTTGGAGGGGGCTTGGAGCCACCTGGGCTGGTGGGAGGTGTCCCTGCCCAGGGCAGGGGGTGGCACTAGGGGGGGCTCTAAGGTCCCTTCCCACCTATGTTCTCCACCAGTGTGTGGGTTTCAGAGGCTCACTCCAGCGCTTGGGAGCAGAGGAGCAGGTTTCTGAGCTGCTGCTCAGCCTGGTCTTCTCCCTCTCTCCAGGAGAGGTCACTCCTCAACTGCGGATGGTCTGGGCTCAGGCGCTGAGAAAAGCAGAGCCCGAATAGCTTCGGGAGAGGACTTTGTCTGGGTCCTGCTCTCCAGGGCACTGTGGCTCCTCACAGGGCAAGCTCTTCTGGCCCTTGGCAGCAGCTTTGGTTTTCTGGCTCCTCCTTATTGTGGGTTGAGGCAACCCCAAGAGCAAATCCAGGCTGGGGATGGAGGGATGGAGAGCAGCCCTGCCGAGAAGGGTTTTGGGGGGAAAAGCTGGCCATGGGCTGGCAACATGTGCTGGCAGCCCAGAAAGCCCCCCGTGTCCTTCTGGTGGCCCCTTCCAGACCCTGCAGGAGCTCCAGGAAAGCTGGGGAGGGGCTCTGGGTGAGGGAGGGGAGCCCTAGGAGGAGGGGAAAGGGTTTTAAGGTGAAAAAGGGGAGATTGAGGTGAGCTGTGGGGAGGAACTTGTTTGGGGTGAGGGTGGTGAGAGCCTGGCCCAGGTTGCCCAGAGAAGCTGTGGCTGCCCCATCCCTGGAAGGGTTCAAGGCCAGGTTGGAGGGGGCTTGGAGCCACCTGGTCCCAGTGAAGTTGTCCCTCACATGGCTGGGTGATGGGCTTGATGACCTTTAAAGGTCCCTTCCCACCCAAACCATGAGGTGACTCTATCATTCCTAAAAGCTGGGCCAGCTCGTGAGTGAAACCCTGCTCTCTGCAGTACGTGGAGGTCTCTTCTGGGTGTAAAAGAGGAGGAATTCTGTTCACCAAATGCTTCCTCTGAATCCAGGTTTCGCCCGGGATCACCGAGATGAGATGGTGGAGGGGTTGAAAGCTCTGAAGAAAGGCCTGGAGGAGCCCGACTTCACCGTTCTCTTCCATACCTGCAACAACATCGCCATGGTAAGGTGGAACACGGCCCTGGTCCCTGCAGGGTGGTGGAGCTGTGGGGTGGGAGCTGCAGAGGACGTGATGCCTCTCCTCTGTTCTGACCAGCTGTGTGGTCTTGGAAGCCACTGGGGGTCCCCAGTCTTGCACCAGCAAACGAACCACTGCAGCCTCCTCTCCTCCTGGAAGCTGGAGAGTTCTCCTGGCCTGGCCAGGGGGTGCTCAGGGCTGCTCACCCCCATTGGGAAGCTGCTGGTCCCTTTGCTGGGCATGAAGGCTTCAAGGAGGACACCTGTGTGGCCATTCTGGGGGTGCAGTGGATGTTGGCCGGGACTTGTGTGTGGCTTGGTGCCTCCATTCAGGGCAACCTCAACTCTTCACCCATCAGAATGCCCACCGTTGGCCTCGCCACCTTACTCTGCTGGAGATAATGCCAGTAGTTTCCATCCACATCACCTACAAGCTGAGGTGGAGGTGGGTCTAATGGACCTGCCTTGGGCCCTGCATACTCCAGGGGAGAGGCTTTGGTACCTCCTGCTCCTCAGCAGAAGGTGAGGGCTGAAGGAAGCCTTCAAGGCCCGGTCAGTGGCTGTGCTTTCACGTAGAGCATGGGGTGGTTGGCTCGGGAACTGCAGCCACTGCCTCCCAGTATGGCACTGGTGTTGGTACAGCTGTTTGGTGCCACTATTTGATACCCAAAAAGGTCCAAATGTGACTCCCTTGAAACCACAGGGGCTTGAATGACGAGGAGGGGTGACTGCTCTGCTCCTGTGAGAGCTGCAGGGGTGAACTCTTCCTTGGTGGCCATTTTCCATGCTGAGAGCTCTGCAGGCCTTGCTCCAGAAGGACTTGTGGCTGTAGGGGAGCTGGTGGTACCTTTTGGTCCGGGAAAAGCTGCCATTCCCCAGACATTGTGACTCTAAAAGATGTTCTCCCCCTACTAACTTCTCTTCTG
This sequence comes from Nycticryphes semicollaris, assembly GCA_013400055.1. Classification (NCBI taxonomy): domain Eukaryota; kingdom Metazoa; phylum Chordata; class Aves; order Charadriiformes; family Rostratulidae; genus Nycticryphes; species Nycticryphes semicollaris. Next base: position 40,540 of record VXBJ01003459.1, read on the forward strand.
AGCAGCTTATTCCACCCTGATGTCTGGAGACCATGATGGGACCCAAGGGACTGCTGAGAGCTACAAAATCCCCCTCTTTCACTCCTCTCTCCCTCTCCCTTAGGTGATTGGGAAGCGCATCCCTCCGGACCAGCTGATGAGCCTCCTGCTCGCCATGTTTGAGGGGCTGGCGGACCCCGATAAGAACTGTTCCCGAGCAGCCACCGTCATGATCAACTCCCTCCTCAAGGAGCGCGGCGCCGTCTTGCAGGAGAAGGTGAGCTGCTGCTCGGCCTCAACGCAGCCTCCGTGGTCCAAACGTGGCTCCAGCCACATCTTGCTGCCTCCCTTTCTTCCCATGGGCATGGCCTGATGGACAAGAAGGATGTGGAGCTGTTGGAGTGGGGGCAGAGGAGGCCCCAGAGATGCTGGAGGGGCTGGAGCCCCTCTGCTGTGGGGACAGGCTGAGAGGGTTTTGGGGGTTCAGCCTGGAGAAGGCTCCAGGAAGACCTTCATCACTTTCTAGTCCCTCCAGGGGCTCCAGGAAAGCTGGGGAGGGACTCTGGCTGAGGGAGGGGAGCCCTAGGAGGAGGAGGAAGGGTTTTGAGGTGAAAAAGGGGAGATTGAGGTGAGATCTCAGGTGGAACATCTTCCCCCTGAGGGTGGTGAGAGCCTGGCCCAGGTTGCCCAGAGAAGCTGTGGCTGCCCCATCCCTGGAGGGGTTCAAGGCCAGGTTGGAGGGGGCTTGGAGCCCCCTGGGCTGGTGGGAGGTGGCCCTGCTCATGGTGGGGGGTTGGATTCGATGTTCTTCAATGTCCCTTCCCACCCAAACCCTTCTGTGACTCCATTACACAAGCCAGGATGCTCTTGGCCTCCTGGGACACTGTGTGGGACAGAAGCACCCCCCAGGATGTCCCCATGGTCCCACCTTGCCCTGGATGGTGCAGAGGAGGCCGTTCTTCTGGCAGAAGGTGTGGAAGAGGTTGTGGGGGTTGAGGTTGGGCAGTTGCCCAGCCAGGGGGTGGCACTGGATGGGCTTTAAGGTCCCTTCCCACCCAAACCATTCCATGATTTCCCATTTGCAGCTCCAGCTGCTGGTTTGGGGTGGGGGCAAAGGGTTGTCTGGCACGGGCAGGGATGCTCCAGGGGGGTGATGCCCAATACAGGGAGGGATCCAGCCCCGATGGAAGAAGGGAGGAGTTTAACCCTGGTCTGAAGGGGGGCTCTGGATTAACTGTTGGGTTTCTGGCGGGGGGAAGGCTCGGCCCATAGTTTTTATTTTGGGGGGGGCTGTGGCTCCTGACCTTCCTCATTTCCCCTGGACACATGCATTTGCCCTCTCCCCTCTGTCCCCGTGGTCGGGGAGGGCTGAGCGCGGTTGGAGCGAGGCCGGCTCCGGTCTGGCTCTCGCTGGGGTTGAGGAGTTCAGAGAAGCTCACTTTACCAGAAGGGCTCAGGCTCCCTCTGAAACCTCTGGATGGAGAGGGTCTGGGGGGGTTCCTGGCTGGGAAACCAGTCTGGATGCTTGTGGGGCTTAGAGGTGCTGGACACAAAAGCTTGAGGGTTTTCTTTTTTTTTGGGGGGTTGGGATTTTTTGTTCCCTTTTTGTCTAATCCACTACCTTTAGGGCTAAGCTCCCCCTTTCTCTCACAGTAATTGGAAACACCAGGTCTCTTGCTACTCCTTGGGCTCTCTTTAGTGCCGGAGCTTCTGCTGCCGCCCCGCTCGCTACCTTATTAGCCCTCACTCGACATGGGATCGCTCCAGTTTTACATGACTCACCTTCCCATCGGAGCCAGACCGGCCCAGATCCTGAAACCTGAACGGATGCTAAGCCCCGGGGCCGGTGGGGCAGCCCCCGGCGCGGCTGGGGACGGAGCTCTCGCCTGCTCTTGCCCTTAATCCGGGGGAATTTGCTGCCAGGTCCCGTCTGCGCCTGAACTTCCTATTGGCCTTAACCTGCCTTTTTTTTGGGTTTTTTTTTCCTTCTTTTTTTACGGCTCCCGGCGAGTGTGGAGGTGTCTCCCCCCGCCTTCAGCTCCAGTTCCTCTTCGGGACCTGCTCATTGAGCTCCTCTGGCCGCAGTGGTGGAGGCTGGGGCTTAGCGGCAGCTCCGTGCCAGAAGGGTGGGAGGTTGGGGGGGGCTTGTCCTCTCTGGGTCCCCTTTGCATCGGGGATACCCTGCAGGAGCGAGGAGAATACCCTCTCCCTGGGGTGGGGAAGGATGTGTGACTTCCTGAGAGGGTTCCGCAGGGTGACTTCCCTCCAATGGCGAAGGTAAACTGCCCACCATGAGGGTCTGCCCACCTGTGTTGTCTTCTGCCATCCCATTGCCCGGGGGGGATTGCTGGCTCAGGTTGGCCATGAGCCACCAATGTGCCCTGGTGGCCAAGGAGGCCAATGGCTTCCTGGGGGGCATGGTTTTGTGGGGGTGCGTGTGCCCTCTTTGTACAAAACAAGCATCTCAAAGGCCATGGCTGGGGAACAGGACAAGGTGTCCAAGAGCCAGCAACGGGCCCTGATGGCCAAGGAGGCCAATGTCATCCTGGGGGGCATGAGGAAGAGTGTGGAGACCCTCCAGGGAGGTTCCTCCTCCCCCTCTGCTCTGCCCTGCCCTGGGGAGGCCCCAGCTGGAGCCCTGGGACCAGTTCTGGGCTCCCCAGGTGCAGAAGGAGAGGGAACTGGTGGAGAGGGCAGAGCAGAGGAGCAGCAAGATGCTGAGGGGCCTGGAGAAGCTCTCTTGGGAGGAAAGGCTGAGGGACTTGGGGCTCTGGAGTCTGGAGAAGAGAAGGCTGAGGGGGGATGTGATCAAGGGCTAGAAATCCTTCAAGGGGGGGTGTCAGGAGGATGGGGCCAGGCTTTTTCCAGGGGTGCCCAGGGAGAGGACAAGAGGGAGCGGGCAGCAACTGGACCCTGGGAAGCTCCACCTGAAGCTGAGGAGGAAGTTGTTGGCTGTGAGGGTGGCAGAGCCCTGGCAGAGGCTGCCCAGAGAGGTGCTGGAGTCTCCTTTGTCTCTGGAGACATTCCAACCCCCCCTGGACACCTTCCTGTGGGACCTGCTCTGGGTGCCCCTGCTCTGGCAGGGGGTTGGGGGGAGACCACCTCCAGAGATCCCTGCCCACCCCACACCAGTCTGGGGTTCTGTGATTATCCACCCGGGCTGCGATGGAGGGGACAGGACACAAGTGTCCTGGCTTCGAGGTGACCCACAAATCCTCACCCCCCAACTGGATTCCACCTTCCTCCTCTTCCCTCAGGTGCCCGACATCATGAGCATCATCCACAGCAAGCTGGAGGAGGTGGATGAGGAGCACATCCGGAAGGCGGCCCAGCAGACGGTTTATATCCTGGCCTCCCAGCACAAGAGTGTGGTGGTCTCCAGCCTGCTGGGCAGCCCCCTGCCCTTTGACAGGTCCTGCCCTTCTCTGCCGCGGTGGCCCAGGGGCTCGGGAGCAGCTCGTGCCTGAGCTGTGGATAATCCTTTGGCTCCTTACGCCAGTAACCGGACCCTGATGGAATTTCCTTTGCGCGCTCGAGGATCAGCACGGCCGGCTTTGCTGCCGGAGCTTGGGGCTTGCTGGGCTTAGAGGCAACTAGCCAGGGCTTGCTGGGCCTAGGGGCAACTAGCCAAACCCGCCCCAGGGAGCTGAGGGTGACTGGGATGCTCAGAGCTGTTTTACGGGGCAGGTCACCTACCCCAAAGCTGCCAAGGTGTTCTCCTCCTCCTTGCCCGGTGGCTGCTGCTCCGTTCCCACCACGGCCGGTTTGGGAAGTGCAGGAGCTGGTATCGGGGGGAGCCGTGGGGGCTTTTGGGGGCTGGGGAAACTCCAGGTGTTGTCCAGAGGGTGAGGATCACGGGGCTCAGCCTCTGCTATCGCAGGGGTGAATCCCCTTCTCCCACCGGGGCTCCTCCTCCTCCCAGTGCCGTTGGCCGCCTGCCCCTCAAACGAGGGGGTGAGTTAACGAGGGCTCCCCTCCTTCCTCTCCCCCAGCCACACCTGCGCCATGTGGAGGTCCCTGGCCACCGAGCCCACCCTCACCTCGCAGATCCTGGAGCAGCTCCTGGAGAAGGTCAACAGGGATGTCCCCTACAAGGAGAGCAAGTCCTTCCCGCTGCTGGGGAGCGGGTCCGAGCGTGTGGCCACCCCTCTGCCCCTGGCCGTAAGTGTCCCACTGCCTCCCCAGCCCCGG
>VXBJ01003460.1:0-94406 GCA_013400055.1 Nycticryphes semicollaris
AGTTTTTCTCATGTATTCTCACTACTCTCTCTTTTCTCTTTTGACCGTTGCTTATGTTGCAGTTTCTGCCCCCCCAAATATATTGTCTCAGAGGTGCTACCACTATTTGGCTCAGCCTTAGGCAGTGGTATGTCTGTCTTGGAGCTGGCTGGCACTGGCTGTATTGGACACAGGGGAGGTTTCTAGCAGCTTCTCACAGAAGCCACCCTTGTAGCCCCTCTGCTACCAAAGTACCAAAGCCATGCCGTGCAAACCCATTAGAATAGCAAACAGAATAGTTTTGAATGGAGGCTATTTCTTAATCAAGATTAAATCAATATTACAGTGTTGGCATGTCCCTAAGTAAGGTGGTGGATGCTGTTGCTTGGTCCAATTGACAATAAGTTTAATTTGCACATTGCCTTTTCTTAGCTGTAATATGGAAAACAAGCGTAAGATTTAGAAAGTGGGGATTAGCGATAGCAAGATGCATATGAAATAGTTTCTACTGTTCTAAGTGTAAGTGAGCACTGCTGGCTTGTGGTGTTAATTTTTCTAATACTTATGTTAACAGTTTTATAATTAGGTTTCACTTAATTATAATAACAATTTCCTTTTCCATTTAAGCATAACAAAGCACTTAAAAAAACATTAATAGTACTTATTTTTCAAAGTTGATATGAGGCTTATTGCCCCTATTTTACAGTTGGGTAAACATAATTGAGGGTAAGCAGTTTGCTCTAAAGTGACAAATAATACAAAGGGCAGCTCCTGGACATACCTCCAACTGTGAGGACCACAGTGTTAAAGTGCAGCTAGCCATGTAGGTCCTTAAATAACAGGGTTTAATAGTAACAACAAAAAAAAAAGAGATCTACAGTACTTAATGTAGATGAAAAAACTTTGTGTAAATACCATATATTGTGGCAGAAAGTGTGGATCTGAGATTTTGGGGAACAGACAAGGACTTGATGTTTTGGTTGATCTGCCTTTTTTTCTTGAGGTCTTCTGCTCATCTCTTTCCATAACAATAGTGTTTCTTTTCTGAACAGGCTTTTGTGCCTTTCTGATCTGTAAATGGAAACCCTTGAACTTCAGCTGTATGAAGGCCCAAGATAGGCCTGCAGATCTGCAGTGCATCACCCTTTGCAAGGACAGAGGTCTCCCTGCTCTCTCTGCTGCGTGGAAATAAAGAGCCAAGGAGCACAGCCTGTAGTGGATGGCTATGAAAGCAATTCATGAGCCTTTGCTGGGCAAAGCATCCTGGTCAGTCTGTTTTCACAGCTCACCTGTTCAGGCAGTAAGACCCTGAATCTTGACTGGGATAAATAGCACTTTGCTCCAGCCGTTGACAAAACACCCAGCCCAACCTAGATATGAGGGACTTCATGTGTTCTCTCAGCTCCTCAAAGTATTTCCAGTTTCTGCTGAGGTTACTTTGTACATAACCTCTCCATAACCTTTATCTGTGCTCAAGGCATGTCACTCATAAGGGTGTAAGCAGAAAAATAAAGCGGTCTGTCATCAGTTGCATGTTAGCATAGGGAAAACTTTCCTTTCTGTTGGAAAGCTGGGCTGGATGCATTTTGGATGGATCTTGCTTTTTTTTTTTTTTGCTTTTTTTTTTTTTTCTTTTGGCATAAATTCAGAGGAAACATGTATTTCTGGAAGTGGCTGGTTATATGTCCTCACCTGCACCACAGCAGGAAATGCAGAGTAAATAATTACAGATGCCTCAATGCAAGGCATACCACAGCAGGCAAAGAACCTTCCTTTCTTCAGAAGAAAAAAAAATAAACCATCAATGCTAGTGTTAGTAGTAGACTATAAGTAACTCTAGTCTGTCTGTCTAGGAGGACTAGTAAGACAACCTCAAAGTGGGGGAAGCAAGGTTGGCAATGTAATCAGGGTACTGGGGCTGGAATGGAAGAAGTTTAAAATTTGGCATATGCATTTGCAATACTAGTCTGCAGTTATTTTTTTAACTTTGATATGAGAAATAACAGTATCCATCAACTATTGAATTCTTGTTATGGAAAAATGTATTCAACTGCATTCTGTCCTTTCTAGCTGCTTTATTATTACTGTCAACAGCAGGACTTCTGGATGCAGTACTACCCACAGGACTAAAAAAAGAGGGAATCTAATTTACCAGTATGGTTGTATACATACTTAATTTTAAGCAACTGAATCATCCTGACATCTAACTTTAAGCAGTTGAACAGTGCCTTAATAAGACTATTCAAGTACTTAAAATTAAACACAGCATTAAGAACTATATTAAATTTGAGTGCATAAAAGCATAATTGCAACATAGAAAAAAAAAAAAAAGGTTTCCACCCGCAGAAATCAATTTTTCAGTTTTCTCTCTGTATATATCTTTGACAACCTCCCACGCGCACAGTTGTATTTATATATATCATAGTTTTCTTCAACCCTAGCAACATCAGCATGTTTGCTGGCTGAAGCTGCTGAAGTTTCTGTCATTGCTTCCCAATATGACAGACCAAGAGTGAAATAAAGGGTGTAAGTCTGAAGCAGAGCTCTCAGTATTAGATAGCAGACAGCTATAATCCCATCTGTATTGATTTACAGCCAGGGTCTGGGTCACGTGACATACTCCCTCCCTGCAACCAGAAGCCCTCTAATTCATGATTAATTTTAAGGCGAGCACTGCGATATATTGCTAAGTGAACGTATTCTTATTTTTAGAATCACTCCTGCTGAACAGCATTTCAAGCAGCTATTATTATAACGGTCCTTGTAAATCCCTGATTAATCCTTATCCATGTGTGTCAGGTATTATTAACACTTAACTGGTCAGAGCTCAGTCTCTACAGCTCTCTGAGTCTGTTTCTTCATGCAGTGCCTGAATGAAACTGTCACACGTGTCATACTGTCAAGCCAGAATGCGTAACCTATTAACACTTGTTAATTTGTTTACTGACACCTCTTATATAAAGTGCATCTCTGAAGACAGTGGTGGCGGTTCTAATCGCTGGTGCAAATGCCAGTTCTTGCTTCTGGTACCCTTTGTGTGCCACATACGCTAAGCGGGACAAAGGCGGTTTAACAGAACGGCAAAGGGAGCAAGAAAACAGTAACAGCAACACGGAGAGAGGAAATGTAGACAACACGATTACAATACCACCGCTCACCCACCGCACCTGGGATGCCACAGCCCGCTCCAAGCCGTGACTTCCCGTCCAGGCTATCTGCTACCCCCTGGGCATGGCTCCCCTGGGATGGAATACCTGTGTCCCTGCTAGAGCCTGGGGAGAATTAACCCTATCCCCGCCGGAACAATGCGGGCAGCACCTTCAGGTTTTTCTGTGGTCACTAGCAAAAATACTTTGTCAGCTGATTCAATCCCCAAAAATAAGTAGGTGGGAAAACGTTCTTTTTTTGCTTTTTCTTCCCTCCCAGCCCTAGTATGTTGTTCAGAAAGTTGATTATCTGATATGACTTGTTAGTATCTGTATGGATTGCTAAGTATGTGTTTAGCAAGTTGACTGTACTGAATGTCTGGTATGGGGATTGAGGAATGCTGTTTCAGATTAGCCGTTACAATGTCTGAAACAGAGGTGGGTCCTATTTTTGCTATGTCTCTTGAATTTTTGCTAGGCTATCATCCTGTAAAGTGGATTTATCTGCTTCAGCTGTGAACCCCTTCTTTTACCAGCTCTGTGCATACATTTCCCTACATCTGTCATCACAAAGAACCTATTTCTGCATCCATATATGACAGTGGTGACTCAAGAATTGATAAATTTATTAGGCTTATTCATGAACTCTTGTGCTTCATCAAAATTTCTTATATTGTGTAATCAGCTCTTTTTGTGTGTTGTGAAACTTTGTTTATAGTAAGACTATAATGCATGCTAGTTTTAACTTCATACGTTATGCAGTTCACATTAAAACATGTGGGCAGAACTGAAGAGTGCCCTTGTTCTTGATTGCCATTTCTAATGGAGGATTTCACCATCTTCCTTGATCTCCATGTGTTACAAACTCAGCGTTCAAGTGGGCTTTAAATACCTTTGATATATTTTCCAAATGTAGGGAAATAGACAAATTTTAGTTGCAGAACCAAACTTGAAATGCATAGGTATATTACTTTCATATGGAACAAACTACAGTTCAATTCCAGTCTTTCACTCCACTAGCAGGTTTCCTTCCCCAGCTGTAGGGGTCAGAAATGAGAACCAATACACAGGAGTGTACCCAAAGAGCCTGCCTAATAACTTGCATTGCCTGGGAGGAGCATGTCTGCAGTTCAGGTATTTTCATGCAAAGATTTTCCACATACAAGGAGTGTGCCTCTTGGTGTGAGGGTTAAAGCATCTACAGAGAGTTTGTGGTCTGTTTGCCCTCTTAAATTGAAGTTTGGAAACCACTGTACTGTGTGATTACTTTTAACCTGTGATACCTTACACACAAGAACAGCTCAATCACATCTGAGTTCAGCAAACAATTTGTAGGTCTTGTATCACTAAATTTTTGGGTACTTGTGTGGGAGAACATACATTTAATTTTCTGTATTTTTGCTGCTATTTCAAATACTGAGCATATTCTGGGTAGCTCTGTACAATTACAGAGTCTTTTCAATTTGTGTGACCTGTTCTGTTTACTTTCACTGGTCCAGTTCCTCCTTCCTTTACATTGAAACTGCATTTGTGCAGCTGGCTACACAAGCTGGTCAATATAAGACCTTTGGGTTCTTAAGGCAGGCTCTGCAATTATAAAGGTGCTTTTTGCACCTTAAACAATGACTTTCAATACCTCTTCTTTTTATATAGTTACTCATAACTCTAATTCTTCTTAATTCTGAAGAGTTTTTATGTCTCTAAGCTCTTAGATGTAGACATACCTGGAAGTAGTTAAAGAGACACATTAAGTACCTTTAAGTACAGTTTCCACTCTACTCTTCCTCTGCCTTCATATTCAGCACAAAAGTCAGATATAAGTACATCTAGACTAGTTCATTGATAGATGAGATGATCCTACCTACTACTGCCCACAAATGCATGTACTTCTATGCCATAGAATTGCCTCCTTATCCCTGCTACTCAGGATTTGCACTGCAAGGTGTATGTGATAATGTAAACAAGCTATATTGTAAGTATAAATATATGGTGATTATTTCCTTGATTGTTATATGCTCATACTGCCCATTGGTAGTGTAAGTCAATGGGCACTGAAGCTATCATTAAGGTTTCATTTATCAGATATTCTTTCTTTTAGCTGCTGGGACTACCTCACAGGGCTTTTTATTCTGTCAATCTGCAGTAAGAAACCTTTTTGTCCTACATTTGAAATTACTCCAGTCAACACCATCCATTTTATTTTCATTCTTGCTGGCTTCATTCGTTGTCTGTTATTGCTAGTGGTAAAGAAAGCCATGCTTTCTGGCCTTACCATTTCAAGGGATTGTGAGAAGGAATGGAGATACTAAATTTTTGGCATCTCTTGCTTTAGACAAACACACAAGGTAAGTGTATTATCATGGTTTCTCTATTGTGGCTGGTTCATTCAAAATAGAAAAGTGTGTCGAATGAGAGATGACTGATCGGCAGGTAAATATCAGGACAAAGAGATAAAACCATACACTTAAGCTAGTGGAGGATTCTAAAAATGAGTTTTAGGCACAAAAGCTAAAGAATAAAAACTGATAATGAGAAATTATAATGAAGAATACTAACAAAAATCCTGCAGGAGTGGACTGAATATGTCTTCATGCAGCCTCTGCGTTTGTAAATTCATAGCAATAGGAACTGCTGGACCAGCTAATCTCTCTGGTTCTGTCCCTCTCCTTTCCTGTGAGAGGGTAAGAGGAAAAAAAATTGGAATTCCATTATGTTTCCTCTTCCTGTGTATTTCAGCTCTGGGATGGGCTTCTGCTTTACTCTGGTAATTGGGTTATATAATACAGACGGCAAATATATTTGCATGATTAGTAGTCTGTTTTGTACGTGGACCATGCTGCATTTTAATGTTAGAATAACATCAGTTTGGTTTACCTATCTATAAAAATGCTCCTCATATCAGTCAACTTGTTTCATAACCAGATACTGTGTGAGGATAATGTCCCCTTCCTTTTGATTCCTTTTGCTTTGCTGGAATTGTTTGTCCTATCTTCCTACAGAACCCAGTTATTTTCTGTTTTGGTTTCTCACTCGGGTCCTCTGTATTTCCTCTGTTTCTGAAGATAGTTGTCTGTTTCACTTCTCTCAAAGCAGTATACAGTTCTTTCTTCCTCACATCAAGAACTACCAGACAACTTGTTTTCCAGATGGAGGCAGTTAGAGACCTCAGCTCCGCTGGTTTTGGCCTGACTGAGCAGATGTAATGCTTGACCTGTATGTGTAGGACAGATTTGGTATTTTATAAGGTTCCTCAGGAAAGACTTGTAGTTTTGCAGAAAGATGTAGAGGTTAGGGGGGAAGATTTGGTGTTTTGGTGTCACAAATTACAAAAATTTGAGATAAACTCCTCAACAGTCCTGTCTGGTGGCTGTGCTCTTTATATTATGCATGTGTTACTTAATTAACATTCACACATTTTGGTATTCATGGTTTTGTTGGGGTTTTTTTGTTTGCTTGTTTTGTTTTTTCTTTTATAAGTGCTTATAAATAGAAATTGCTCTCAGGGGGTTAAATAAGAAACTTGTGGCTTGTTTCCATGCACAGTCAATAGATTCTTTCTGCTGTACAGCATTGAGATTACTGTTCTCCAGGACGTTTTCCTTTTAGTACATATATTAACTGCTTTTCCCATAATGAAGCAAAATCCCTGAAAAGGTAGGGGCAATTTCTAACAATAGGAAATATTTTGTTTTTCACTCTACCTCATCACTAGCATGAACTGTTTTAAATTTTGAACCAAATACTTTTTTTTTTTTTGGTTTGTAATGCATAACTTTGCATGGTCTCCTTCTGCTACGTTTCACCTCCTTTATAGCTTTCCATGTGATCCAGTTCATCTTATGCCTCCCTTTGGCTTGCCCTCCCTTCATGCTAAAGTGGAAACTTGGGGACTGAAGAGTGAACAGCAGAGATAGACCACACTTACTACTGCAGCATTAGGAGTCTGGTGGGAAGCTGAAGTCTGCACTGTCCTTTTCCTTGTCTCTTAGATCTTAGGCAATTTTTAGACAGGAAAAGGTGGAGAAGGTCGACACCAAAGCATTCAGAAATCTTTTGTTTCCCTTCAGGGGCAGTTGATGATCTAGAATTGGACTTCCTTATGGGAGTCAAGTGAGGAATGGATCAGTTGCTATAGAAGGACTTGGAAGGAAAACTGTCATATGTTGTGGGTTTTAAAATCCTGTGTATTGCTGACCAATATGAGACTGTTACCAGACTGTCTGACATATGATACCTTCTGAAACTAGCAGAATGTTAGCAGGTCTTAATTGATTTTACAGCTCCTTTACCCCCTGCCCCAGCTGAGAAATAATATTACATTTAGTTACTGGTGCTCTTTATTAAGAAAATTAAATGAAAAATATCAGCTTCTTTTAACTGCTCACTGCTCACTAAAACAGCTAATTTTCCATTGACTCTGTACGTGATCAATTGCACTTAATTTGCTGTGTATGAAGGGATTTTAATGAAGTTTATCCTGGAAGGAAGAAAGTTGTTTAATACAGATATTCTGAGTTCATGGGCTTGTGCATTGGTGTCCTTAACCATTTCCTCAGAAATCTGTGAAAGACCAGGTGAGTAAGGCTACTGTTTCCCAGGGAGCACGTTCTCCTTCTACACTGAGAGCCTGTTCATGTTTTCTGGCAGCCAGGTGCTCCATTGGATTAAATTTTTAGGGGCTGTTTTTCATTATTAAGCTTGGAGAATCAGGGACACCGGTGATAGCTTAATTAGTGTTATCATTAAACAAACATAGGTAGCCCAGTCTTGCGGTTCCCGAAAATAATTACGTGGAGTTATTTCAGATTTAGATGCATGAATTGAGTATGGGGGCACTTGGTTTGAGTTTGGTTGGTTTTGATAATGTATGAAAAGTTACTTTTTTGCCTTTTTTTGTGTGCTTTTTTTTGTTTATTTGCCTGCTGAGGCTGTGCCTCAACTCATGTGCAGAGTTCACTGACATATTCAGCAGTATTAGAAGTTACAGGTAGAGTTGTCAAGTAGTTTAGAACTCCAATTACCTATCTCCAGGATAACTTAGCCATGGGGCATAACACTAGGAAATCCATCACTTGCTTCCTACCATTTCCTTTCTCCCAGACTACTTCAAAACAGGCCCAACAAACTTTGTTCTTGTTGTCTGTCTACAGGTGGCATAGATATCCAAGGGTTGCATGAAAAAGCATCATTCTGTCTGCTCTATTATAAAATAGGTATTCTTCTCTTTCCATTACACAGTCTGGTGTGAATCATGATCCTCCTTCAAAAATCTTGTTCAACTCACCCCAGCTGAAATGATGATTCTTGAGCGTGCAGGCAGAACAGCAGCAAGTATTGGAGTCTAGCAGTAAGGGTTAGTGATCTCCAAACTACAACAACTAGAGATGCAGGATCGATATGATCAAAGTACTGTTTGTGACTATATTGCTTTTGTTTCTCATCTGTCCATTTCACTTTCTTTGCTCAGTAAAGTCAATAACTGTCTTTCCTGGTTTGGCTGATGCTTCTCCTTAAGGAGAAGGAGAAAGTATAGAAGTGAGAAGGGTGGGCTCAGGAAGAGACATACTGAACGAAGAAATGAGAAGTGGGGACATTCTGGAAAGTAGAAAGAAAAAAATAGTTGAGAGAAGGAATGCATTGAGTTGTGGAGGCAGCAAAGAAGTCTAGGAATGGAATTAAGGAGGAGTGACATTGATGAAGGAGGATACCATCCCCTGTCTGAATTGTGTGCTTTCCACAAGGCTATTTTCTTCAAGCATTTTGGAAGGATGATCCCCTTTGTCTCCTTTGTCTTCCTGTGACATCTTCAGTCAGTTTCTATTCCATGCACTAATTCCTCACTGCAGTTGTTTACAGTCCCTCTCAAGCTCTAGAAGAATGGAAGCTGTTGCCAGCTATTGAAGACAGTTAGAGGTTGCTTTGTGTGAGTATTAGAGCTGGTAATTTTAAGGTTTTCTCCTTCTACCTTGCAAGAATTAAACCACTGTTGATTAGGGTAGAAGTGAACTGCTGCTGGCTACTTCTTTATTTTCCAAGGCAGTCATGACTTGCCATTGGAGAAAAAAAGCTTTATGAGAACAGTCCAAAGCAGCCATTTTATCTTTGGCTTTTGTAAAGGTAAACACAGTAAAACCCAGTAGTCTAAAATCACAGAATCACAAAATGATACAGGGTTGGAAGGGACCTCTGGAGATCATCTAGTCCAATGCCCCTGCCAAAGCAAGTCCTCCTATAGCAGATTGCACAGGAAAGTGTCCAGGTGCTTTTTGAATTTCTCCAGAGACGGAGACTCCACCACCTCTCTAGGCAGCCTGTTCCAGTGCTCTGCCACCCTCAAAGTAAAACAAGTTCCTCCTCACGTTTAGATGGAACCTCTTATGTTCAAGTTTGTGCCTGTTACCTCTTGTCCTGTCACTCAGAACCACTTAAAAAAGACTGGTCACCCACCCTTGAAGTATTTATAGGTGTGGTTCAGATCCCCCCCCAGTCTTCTCCAGACTAAAAAGACCCAAGTCCCTCAGCCTTTTCTCATAAGAAAGATGCTCCAGGATACTAATCATCTTTGTTGTCTTTGGCTGTGCCCTCTCCAGTAGTTCACTGTCCTTCTTGAACAGAGGAGCCCAGAATGGGACACAGATGGGGCCTCACCAGGGCAGAGCAGAGGAGGAGGATAACCTCCCTCAACCTGCTGGCTACACTCCTCTTGATGCACCCCATGATGCCATTGGCCTTCTTGGCCTCAAGCACACATTGCTGGTCACCCTGTTGTCCGACAGGTCTTTTTTCTCAGACTTGCTTTCCAGCAGGTCAGCCCCAACCTGTACTGGTGCATATGGTCATTCCTCCCTAGGTGCAGCACAGTACACTTGCCCTTGTTGAATTCCATAAGTTTCTTCTCTGCCCAACTCTCCAGCCTGTCCAGGTCTTGCTGTATGGTGGCATAAAAAATCCTGCTTTATTCTTTGTACTTTTTCACCCCCTTCTGGTATTTGTCAGAAGGCATGTTTCTTTGAGGCATTAGTTGACAGTGGAGATGACAGAAATTATTTTTGCCTGTCTCTCTGAAAGTGAGTGCTTATTGTGAAAACCACATTCCTGTTCTTGTCACTGGTGTAATGTTCAAATGTTGTGAAATACCTCTTGGCCTAATGCAGGGATTATGCTTGGTACAATGCATCTAAGTGTTGTTTGTCTCTGCAAGGTTTAATAATGAGCAGAAGATGAAAAGCTAGACATACACCTGTGTTTTATGTAATTAACACCTGCTGTCATGTGTGTTTGTTTATTTCTTGGCTCTGGAGACAAACCAAATATGTAAATAACAGAAAAAGTGCTATTCCATATGGAATATTTGTTTCTGAATTCAAAGTCTCAAAACCAAAATATGAAGAAGTAAGAATAGCCTGAAGTTATTATAAAAGATAACCAAGATGAAAAGATCTGAAGAATTTTTGATTTAGCTTCTGGATATAAATTAGGTCTATTTCTTGCACATGTGTCTCAAAAGCACTGACGCCTTCCATGAAACTTCCCAAGCATGACGTCTTCTTTGACGTACAAAATGCAACTTGCATGCAATTCAAACTGTTATGTTTGTCTTGGGTATTTTGTCAAATTATAATATAATTGGTTCTAATAACTTTCCCGATTAAATAAATGCAGTCCAAACTCCCTGCAGTCAGCAGGGACACCCCCAAATAGACCAGGCTGCCCAGGGCCTCATCGAGCCTCACCTTGAATATCTCCAGGGAAGGGGCCGCAGCCACCTCCCTGGGCAACTCGTTCCAGTGCTCCACCACCTTCATAGTAATGAATCTAAATTTGCTCTTCTCCAGCTTAAAGCTATTGCCCCTTGTCCTGTCACTGCAGGCCTTTGGAAGCAGACTTTCCCCAGCCTTCCTGTAGGCTCCCTTCAGGTACTGGAAGGCTGCATTAGGTCTCTCCAGAATCTCCTCTTCTCCAGGCTGAACAACTCCAGCCCCCTCAGCCTGTCCTCATAGCAAAGGTGCTTCAACCCCCGATCAGCTTTGTGGCCCTCCTCTGGACCCAATCCATCAGGTCCATGTCCTTCTTATATTGAGAGCTCCAGCCCTGCACACAGGACTCCAGGTGAGGTCTCACCAGAGCAAAGTGGCAGTATCACTTCTCTGGACCTGCTGGCAACACATCTTTTGATGCAGCCCAGGATGTGATTGGCCTTCTGGGCTGGAAGTGCACACTGTCTGCTCATGTCCAGCTTCTCACCCCTCAGCACCCCCAAGTCCTTTCCTCAGGGCTGCTTTCTAATACCTCATCACCTAGTCTGTATTCATAGTGAGGATTGTTCTGGCCCAGGTGCAGAACCCTGCACTTGCTCTTGTTGAACCTCATGAGGTTCACCTGGGCCCACCTCTCCAGCTTGTTCAGGTCGCTCTGGATGACATCCTGTCCCTCTGGTGTATCGACAACACCACACAGCTTGGTGTCATCTGCAAACTTGCTGATGGTGGCCTCAATCCCTCTGCCTATATCGTTGATAAAAATGTTAAACAGTACCGGTCCCAGCATGGATCCCTGAGGGACACCACTTGTTACTGCTCTCCATCTGGACCTCAAGCCATTGAGTATTACCCTCTAGATGCGATCATCCAGCCAGTTCCTTATCCACCAATCAAATCTGTATCCCTCCAATTTGTTAAGCAGGATGATGTTGGGGACCATGTCAAAGGCCCTACAGAAGTCCATATACGTCACATCCATAAATCATCCCTTATCTACTGACATAGTCACCCTATAATAGAAGGTCACTAGGTTAGTCAGGCAGGACCTTCCTCTAGTAAAGCCATGCTGGCTGTTCTGAATCATCTCCCTGGTTGTAGGGCATGGCTTATTGTATTTTAACTATTTTATCTGACTGTTCTTAGTATCCATGTGGATATTTTGATTTCAGCCTTATTTACTGTGTCTAGAATAGCCTGGTTGAGAAATGTACATACAATGATATTTACAACAATAATCCAGATAACTAGAATTTTTGCATTGGATATGCAGGTAAAAGCAGCTTCACCTGGATTGTCAGATCGTTTAATCTCTGAACATGTTGAGTTCTGTTTAAAAAGCTACTTGTTGGGTCAATTACATATCAAGCTGTTGTCCTACTAATTTTTATTTCCACTGATATGTCACCTTTTTAAAAAGCATCTGTTTGTAGAAAGTCTTTGTCACAAACTGTATTTCATACATAAGAAGTGATTGAAGGTGTCATTGCTTTTTGAAGTCCCCTTTGTGTTTTAACAGTACACGGTGCATGGTACAGTACCTGTATTGTGCATGACAGATGTACCTCATCTGACTTCTCCTTATTAGTAAGTTTCTATGGTAATAAGTAATTCCTAATTTTCCTTGTTCAGTTCTGGATGCAGTTCTGATGCAGTTCAGTTCTGGTGTTTGTACCTTAACTAGTGTTTTGGAAATAATATTTTGCAGGGTAGTACCCATTGTCACATAGGAAGCTGAAATGGGTAATGGGAAATGGAATCTGTAGGACAGCTTACTGAGATAAATTGGGATTAATTTACTGTAGATTTTAATGTGCCCATTCATCTATAAACTGTTCTTTTATTTAGAGATTTTCCAGCATTTGCAATGCCTTCATCTTTCTTTATACAGATTAAGCCTATGCTCTGCTCATATTATGACATCCTGGCAGTACAAAGATATCATATATTCATTAAATAAACACGTTCACATTTACCTTTGGTTCAGAATAGGTTTGCTGTAGCATGTGAAAACTTAAAATACCGCTTAAGTGACTTGTGTACAATTCCAGAATTCCGTGGATGATGGCTTATATTTAGTACCGAGAATAGGCATTTTTCTATTGACAGCAGCAGGAAGGAGGAAGGCTACATGTATTGTAACAAAAACTTTTCAGCAGTTGACTGGTTAAATGATTTCATATAGATAACTTGATTTATCCTGGATAACATTCAGATATTCAGTTTGCTGTTAGATGTGAGTATTGTTCCTGTATTGGAACAGCTGGTGGTATTTTAAAGACAGACAGAACTGTGGTCACCTACAGCCCTTCCAAATGAGATTTTCTGTGTTGTACCAACAAAGTAATGCTATCTATTGCACAGGAAATAAACAGGAGAATAATGAAATAAGACCAGCCTGGGATGCTTGTTTCCCTATTTGCTTTTGCAAATGCTTGTGTTGAATCTAGGGCAAGACCTGTGGCCTGAAGCTAAGGAGGAAGAAAGTTTTTGCTGGATGTCAAGAAATCACTCCCAAAAGCAAGAGCAGTTAGTAAAACAAACAAGGCATCATTTCTGCAAATAAAGCATAGCTTTCTACGTAAAGATTGACAAGGTGCCACACAAAGAATACAGACTGGACTCTAGAGTGTAATTACATGCTGTGCCTGTAATTTTACCACATAGATTAATCATTTTCAGTGTTTCATTGTTCAGTTTTCGTGTTCTAGATAGATCCATGTGCAAAATGGCAGGACCTTATCCTGGAATCACACCACAGTCTGTCAAGTTTGGTTACTTTTTCAGATTATACAGTGAATCTCCTCTCCTGTAATATGCTTTCTGCTTTTACATTGTAACTAATCATAAATCTAAATCTCCATATGAAGTGAGTAATTTCAGGTCAGGGATGTTTTTATTGTATTGCTGTCCTTGATAAGAGCATACTAGCAAGTTCCTAAGCATGTAAGAAATACCATGAAAATGAATGTAATAAATGTTATCTTTGCAGCTAGATACATATGAAATTATTTTGCTGATTCAGGCCAATGCAGACAAAGAAAAGTGTCTTCAGAATAGGAAGAACATTTTCTTTTGTGAATATTACACTATAGGCATTAATAGCGTTCAACAGGTACCTTGGATAGTTTCTTCTTAATTCAAAACTTTTCTTTTCATATTCTGTGAGGTAGTTTCCTTAAACTGTTAAAATGTTTTTAGTGAGTGCAGGGTCTGAACTTCAGAAAAGATACTACCAAAATAGGATTCAAACTATATTAAAAAATTAGAGGTACTAGCTCCTGTGGGGAACCACTTCACTCTGCAACAGACTGCCTTAGGACTTGGTGTGAGAGGATGCAAGGCATATTCCTCTGGTTAATACGCTTGTAAGGAGACCTAAGAATGTCTCAAACTTGAGTCAGTCAAAGCATTCAATCAAAGGTTGCTGAAGGTATGTTATCAGCATAAGTTTTGTCATCAGAATGATGAAGTATGGGACCTAGCTAATGGGACAAGATCTTTGGAAAACTAGACTTGATGTTCTTGCAGCTGATGGAGCGCCAAGGGGAGTGCCAAGGAAGGGGAGCATAGAAAGCAGGGACTACAGAAATTGATTCTGTAGCCTTGATTCCACATACGCTTTTATCCTGTAGCAATGGAAAATCTGTCTCTCTAGGGCTTGGGCACAAAGATACTGGACAGAGGAGTCACAGACCTGTGCTGTACCCAGAACTATGTTATTCTAAGTAGTTGCTTATTTTGCTTGAACTTAACGCCCCAGATTTTATTTGGTCAGCTTTTGCTGAAATGTGAGATATATTAATTCATCGTGTGTGAATTTAAGTCAGTCCTTTAAGTGGTAAGAAAAATTGGGAAATAGGAAAGGAAGAACAGTGATGAAGTGGCAGAGAAATAGAAACAGAATTTTATTTTTATTTACAATTGAATAAAATGTCCTTGTATGATGAACTTTTTGTGTGCCTAGAACTTGGCATCTTAGGACAACCACTGCAATAATGAAAGGGCCACTTTGAAAGGACATTCTGAAAATAATTATCCTTTTCATTCCTCAATAACTTGAAAAACAGTAAGTGTCTGCTTATATTCTTGTTAACAAAGAAACAATTTACTTTTTGATACATTGAAAGCACCCTTGCAATTTCACCCTAGTTAAAAATCAGTATTATGACTCCGTTGTCTGAGGATGAAAGCTCATTTCTGGAATTCAGTTAGAGATGGAATCATTAAGGACATGATCAGATATTGTAATGTGGATCTAGGTTGACAAGCCTTCAGTTTTTTTATGTGAGTAGAAATGTCATCAGGGAAGTATATCTGCCCACATTTGTAATAGACTTAAGAGAATCTAGGGAGAATGTCAGGGAGGAGGAACTGTGCTGCATTAGGAGGCTCAGCTATAGGAATGTAGCTCTAATGAAGTTGGATCAATTAATTCTTTAAAACAACCCATGAAGGCCCACCTGAATGTGACTACATGATGGGCAGTAGTTTGAGAAAAGGAAAGTACATTGCCATTTAATTTTTAATGTTTTAAATGCTAACTATATGTAAACACATTGAATGACAAGGGGAAAAAACAAACAAACAAACCCAAAACCAAAACAACGAACAACTTTTTTGGAGGAAGATCCTCTATTTCTGCATTTCTCATTTGTTCTACATTTTGGACATTTGGCATGTTTTTTGATATATGTATATATCAGGATGATCAGACACTGTTTCAGTTGCAATATGCTGCAAGATATGCCTTCTTCCATCTCTACTCCCTTCTTGTTTTGGCTTTTCATGCATTTTCATGCTTTGTGTTTTCATGCTCAATGAATCAGACTCTTCCTGTGGTCATCTTATAATTGTCTACAATTTGCTATGGTTTGTCCAGTAATTGCACTGCAGTAATTAGTGCTCGCTGGTATGGGACATTGATAAGATCACAGTGGGCTTTTGTACACCAGAATATGATACACAAAAACAGCAAAATATTTTTGTGCATCACATTTATGGTCTGGTTTCTGGTACAACAGTATCTGTAGTTCACAGTCCATTGCCTGAACCACTGCTTATTAAATGCTTTGCCTAATGGGTAATAACCATCTCAAAGAAGAAAGAAGATGGAAAGTCCACATTTAAGAATGTGTCCCATGACTTGAAGTAGTTATTTGTTCTGTGTAAGGTGGGCCTCAGCTTTAAGAGGTTACTGAATTATGACCAGTTCAGTTGGTTTGATGAGTGTTTAGACTATGTGAGTTGCTGTTTATGAAGGTTACATTTGTTACAGGGTCATGCCGTCACTTCCAATGTTAATGAACAGATAATAACACCCAGTAGAGTTCATTCAGAACAATGTATCATGCAAAAAGTTGTCAAACCATCTTATGAAGCTGGTAAATTTTTGTAAAACAGGGTCTCTGGCTCATTGTTTAGTATGTGAATTACCCCCCTTTACTATCCTCACCTCCATTAAAATGCAATCATAATATGAGGGTCATTATAGACAAAGATTTTTAAACTTCTGTATTCCCAATAGTGTTTTTCATACCAAGTGTTTCGTACCAACATACCAATGTTTTTCATCTTAGGGAACCTAGAAATTTAATCTCATTAATGAAGTCTGGAGTCAACATTGTTTTGACATGCTAACAGAACCCATTGGTTTTCTAATATGTGTTATGTGTGGAGAAAGATGAGTGACTTACTCTTTTTATTTTTCTCCTAATTAGATTGCTTTCTAATAGCTGCTTGTAAAAGAGCAGAGGAACACATCAGCTAGCCTTGAACTGTCCTAACGTTCCCAAGCAGTGAGAAGATAGCCAAGAAAAAGCCTGTCTATTCTAGGTGTATTGTTTCCCTTAAACAAGAAGAGGTTGAGAAATACTGTTTCCTCCTGTGTTGTTTGGGTTAAAATGTAAAGTTATGTGGATTGATATGGCAAATTGTTGTTTGGATACTGAAATAACAGGCAATATTACCCCTTTCCCTTTCCTAATAAGCCTGCAGATTATTTATTTAAGCCTGCAGAAGGTTGGGGTTTTTTTTGTAGTTTTGAAGCACCAAAAAAAGTCCTGAGCATATCCATGTTATAGAAAAAAAGTTTGAAGTTTATAAAGTCACTTCAGCAATCATCAGCTTAGTGCTGATGTTCTGATGCGCTGCTGTATTTGCAGAATACTAGTGATATTATTTGTGTTGCACAAGACTCTACCATAACGGGAATTTCTGCTCCAGTGAACTCCCATAGGGATATACTGAGACTCCCTGGAGAGGGATGAACTGGAAGAGTCAGTACTTTTTTTTTCTGTATATCCAGAAGTCAGAATATCTTTTTCTGTAAGGTTTTTATTATCTATGAAATTATTAAAATAGACTTAGTAAGTTAAAATATACATGATAAAGCTGACTGTTTTCCTATATGAAGAACTCGGGATCTCAAGGGGGCTCACCAGTGGGCAGAAAACTGTTACAATTCAATGAGCAAATTTGTGCTTGTTTATTTTGATTGTGGCTGGAAGTTTCTGATCATAGATGAGATGAGATAGAATCTACAAAGAAAACCCACATGGAAACATTGGATGTTTACTTGTAATTTGAATGGGTATTCCTTACTCTTCTGTATTGAAGCAGAAATTAGGTGCTCTGAAAATTGCTAACAGGCTGGGGAAAGCTGCAGCCTGTGAGGAAACAGAAAGTAATCTCTAAGCAGAATTAAGGAAAGGAAAACTTTGTTCAGAGGGAAGGTTACAGATTTAGGTAAATATATCTAAAACATCAAAGTATGCAGTAGTTAGTAAATAGACAGTACTTTTTCTTCCAAAGATTATAGAGACACTTCCCAGAAAGTTTTCTGATGTCTATTAATTTGTTGACACATCAGCATGTCCAAAATAGGTAATTTTGAACAGCTTCACACTGTATGATAACAAAAGTTCCTATATAGTTCATAGAAACATACACAAAAGGGTGGAAAAATGCTTAAAATATGAAATGCTTAAAATATGAGATGCTAACTATTAAAGTTAGCTTTAATAGAAACACACAAAAAATATGTGAAAAGAAGCACAATAAGAAATACTGGCAAACATTCAGCAGACTTGAAAGGAATGGAGACAAATGTTTTGTCAGGGTTTGGTAAATGCTCAGAGTTGAGAGGTGGGGTGAGTGACACAGGGAACTCTAAAGAACCCTTTTGTTAGCTTAATTTAATTTTGAAAGAGGGATTTTCTTTGTTGGTGGTAGACATTCAAGAGATGTTCTCTTGGGGAAAAAAACCCCAAGCAAACTGTTTACCTCATCTGTTCTTTCGTGGAAGACAGGATTTATGTTTTTTTTAATTAAACCTTTGGTTTGGTTTTTTTGTTTACCAGTTCATTGAGAGCTTGACACACTTATCAATATGAGAACATTAACAATTTGTTCACCTAATCTTTCACTATATTTGTGTTTTATGTCTGTGTTTTGGTGTTACAGGCTATAACTCTGGCTGACAGGCAGCTCATATCAACCGAAATGTCGACACGAAGGCAGCATCTAGAGAATTCTTGCTTATAGTGACCTTCAGCTTCTTAAACCATTTGGTTTTGTGAATTGGGAACTCTGGCAGTTAATTTGTACAGGCTTGTGCGGTGAGGCAAAATAGGAGAGAGCCACATAGCCCCAGACAGCATCTGAAAGGTGACTCATCTTTTACTCAGCAAAGCACTGACCTGCCCTTTTGGTCATTGTAGCAAAAGGAAGAGCAGCAATAATAATAAAATTATAATAAAGCATTAAAAAATAAAAAATATAGATTACTTGATGCATATAATATATATTTTCAGCTTTCTAATTGTCATTGTTATTGTCTGTGTCACGTTTGTTCTTTATTGTTGTACTACTTATTGCCATTTTGGATAAATAGCTTTGTGGGGCATAGATTCTGTCTTTTTGGATGTTACTGCTCTACAAAGAACTGCTCATAAAGCAATTGCCACAAAAAGCTACAGCTGCCTTCAGCTACAATGAAGCAATAACTGGTCTTTTCTGCTGAAGCATGCTTCTAGTTTTATCACTGAAGGTTACCTGCCTACGTTATCTACCTATGATAGGTAGATGACTACCATGGTTGTGACTGTTACTTTACCTGTTGTCTCTGATTTTTGCAAAATGTATTTGCCCAAATGGTATTCTGCTATGAGCAAGTCACTGCAGTAGTGGTCTGTTCCTTGTAATCCAGTGTGGCAACTGTGCCAAACATCTCGGCAGTACTTCAGAAAGATAACGTTTATGCTTAAGGAAGGTGATGCATTGTGAAAGCTGTCACGTTATGTTGTACCGATGGAAGAGCCAACTGGAATTACTGAGACAGAACTATCTTCAGTCACTATTACCTGTGATTTCTGAACTGAAAAGCATTCTTTATAAAGCCAGCAAAAGTGCATCTTTAAATACTTTGAAGCAAAACATGCTAAAAATATAAATACTGTCCATCAAATATTGCATACATAGGGATATTCATCTAAATATGTCAACTGCAAGAACAATTATGAATGAATTTTTGTCCAATAAGATAAACCTATGAAAAAAAAGATGCAAAAAGTAACTGACTAATGTTTAACAAAGGTCAACCAGTTAAATTTCTGACTGATCTGCCTTTTCTTACTTCTCGCCTGAGGAAAACAACTCAGTTATAGACTTGGAACTTCTGTGTTTGCTACTACCAAATTTCTCAGCACCATTTATTATTTGGGGCTCATTGCTGTGCTAGTGTGGTTTCTGTGCAGGAAATAATTGGCTTATGAGAAGTCATGGAATGGGATGCAGCAAGGAACTGTTTGGATTTTATCAAGCCATCATACCATACGTCACCTGCTCAGCATTACCCTAGGACTTGTTGCTGAAGTCAATTTAAGTGTTGCAAAATCACAAGTTGGCAATCTTGTCCTTGAGGCCATTCCTTCATTTGTTCTGATCTGAATTATACTGGTATCTATTGAGATGCCATATTCAAGTGGTACAGTCAAATGTGGTGGAGTGGGCCTTTGGCAGTGTTGGGTAACTAACTACTAGTGTTAGGTAACTAGCTGCTACTACAGTGGTAGATGTAGATAACTAATACTAATTTAATTGTGTCTTGCCTGCCTACAAGTCCTGGATGGATGAGAATTAGGTGAGGCAATAGCATCGGAGCACAACGGGGCTTGTCTGTGTCAGTCCAACCTAATGCTTCTGATGTAGTTTTAATCAGCTAACGTGCTAAGCAGTTGCATTTAGTAGGACACTCCCTTGGGAAGTATGAGCTAGCTGCATGAGCAGTGAGTGTGTCAAGAGGTAAGGTAAAACCTGTAGCTGAGTCACTGGTTTTACAGAACTCCAGTGCCCTACTATCTAATTTGCTTGCTTCTTTAACTTTCTAGAACAGTGATGTAGAAACTGGTATGATTTCCTTACTACTACCTGTAACACGTACTTCATGAGTATGTGTTTTCAAAAGACTTAGGAGGCCCTTGAGCAAAGAGCAGCCAAATGGAAAGACAACCTTGTCCTATAGTGCTTTGCTTCTGATTATGCTTTAAGCCTCACTCATTGTTCCAAGTAGCAAGAATCAAATCTTGTTTAGCATGTACAGGGTCACAGTACGCCTACAAAAGCAGCTTCCAAATCAGTCAGTATTCACACGTTTCCACAGATCACAAAGAGGTAATGAGTAACCACATCAAGAGAAGATAAGAACTAGACAGTGAAAAGATCTCAGAGCACAACACAATTATGGCCAAAGCTAAATGACATATAAGCTAGTAATTTCCCTTTGATATTTCAGCGTTTAGATATTCTGCTACTCTTCTTATGCAAAATAACTTTTCAAAGGGTGGAAGAGGAAACAGAGCTTCATGAGTACTATTGTTCATTCTATTTATGCTTCATGCAGACCTTGGCACCAAGGTCATGAGCCAGTATTTAATTATGTCTAATAGCATGAACCCTGGAACAGCTTTTATATTATCCTCTCAAGTTATTAAAAATAATATTAAGGAAGATTCCTTTGAGATTCTGAAAGTGTCTTAAGTTTGAAAATCATCAGTGGCAGACCTTTTTATCTGAATTTTGTGTGGCTTCTTTGTGGTGGTTGTGTTTTTTTGGAGATGCTAGGTGAGTGATGTGGAGTTGGCTTTGCTTCAGATGTCCTGCACAGCAAAAAACTTGCTTGGTGATTCTATCTTAGTGTCTCGTTCTGGCGACACCAAAGGTAGCTGGATGTGATGCTGTTTCTTACAATATCATCTACATAGTTGCTGTGCTTTTCCACACTTGTTTGGTGCAGTATCTAATCTGCACCTGCATTTTAAACTCTAAAACCCTGGTGGCAGAAAAGACATTTATATATAAAGAAAAAATAGTAATCTATATCTGTAATATAGTTAAAAATATGTCTTATATAATAAGTAAGTTTATATAATATATTTCATTAAAGCATGGGAATTTGCCACACGTGTATATATTTAATGAGACCATGGATCCTTACATAACTTGAGAGTTAAGGACTTAAAAAAACATACAGAAATGAAAAAAAAACAAAAAACCCCAAACCAAGTAACAAGCAATTTGCCATAAAAATGGGAATATAGTTACCTGTTTTCAGTGACAGAGTACAATCTGTGAAGGAGGACAGCAGACTCACATGGTGGCTTTGCTGCCCCGAGAAGTGTGCTGGCTGCTCCCACAGTAGTAGGACTCAGTCTCCATGTATTCACTCTATCACAAGAGGAACTGTAAGTGCCATGGTTGAATAACATTGTCTATTCCTGACATGACTTCTTTTCTCTGGTCATTAACTACAACAATGTCCTAGTGCTGCAGCTCTGTCAGTAATGTCACACTGACTTATGTTAAGATATTAATAACTAGATGTTTCTAATTTATTTTACTTTTGCTTTGTATTATACAGCTTTGATTAAAATGCATCTGGTTGGTCTTAGTATTAGAGACTATTTAAGTGGTGATCTTTCTCTTAAAATTACAAATTTTTCAATTTTCCTTACAGGCTAATTGGATTTCCTTACAATACTGACTGAAAGGGAGAAGTAAGCTGGTGAAATAAAGATGCTTTAGCTTAAAATTCAGCTTATCAGTTAAGCAATTTTCAGTTTGATTTTTAGATTTATTACACAAAGTGCCTAAGCACATCCATCAGGGAAGTAGGACACTGTACACTAATTTGCTGAATCTCAATTGAAAGACATAACTAGAAAGGTATTAGGTTCACACTGCAAATACAAGACCTTTATTGAGAACTAGAACACAATTTAATGAAATAATCCAAAGTTGAGTGAAATCAGTAGGAAGGTATCTGATGAATAAATACACTAGCTCAGTACCAGACGAAGTGTAACCTGCAGTCATTTTTTGGAAATCGTGAATGTGTTGTATAATTAGAAATTAAGTTACTAAACTGGCACAAAAAAGTTATTCCTAAGGTTGAAACGTCTGTATAGAAGTTTGATGGAGGAATTCTCCATTAAGAGATTAGGAAATTGTGTATTTTATGTAAATTATTTAGTCCAAAGATTACATGCCACTGATACTGAGGGAATGGGCATCAACAATTGCTATCAGTATCTTACAGTACAGGAAGATTTATCTTGTCTTTGCCTCACTGCTTATTCTTGCTGAGTGTGAATGCCTTTTGGGAGATATATGTAAGTCTTCTCCAGGCTGAGAGTATGGATGTTACTTTCTTGCCTTTTATGTACTATCTTCTGGCTCTGGTTTGCTTGAAAATTTAGTTTCACAGTGACAAATTCCATACTTTCTTTACTAAGCTTCTTAAACTGTAGTCTCCATTAAAACCTAAAGTAATTGTATAACCTGCTTTGGCTATCTTAAGGTGAGTTGGGACTAGCCTGCTAGTCTTATCTACTTCCTCCCTTTATATATGTTTAGTTGCAGTCTTTTCATCATATTAGACTCGGTTGTCTTGGTGGTTTTTGTGTACAGTATCCTTTGTTTTGATAGAAAATAAATGTAGCTTTACAGGTACATTTGTATCTTACAACTTCTATCAAGAGCTTTGATCACTTCTATCAAGAGCTTTGATCATGCAAATATTTTATCTCCTTAGGTAATGTTTAATGTTGTGATGTTGCAGCATTACTGTCTATCTCTGTTGACTAGAGAATCTTTTTGGTATTATTAAGAGTAAAATATTAAAACTCTGGTCTCTTTTTCCTCATTTTCTTCTGTGTCTAGTAATTGCAGATATCACTTAATTGTCCACATTTGTAGGTACATTGCTAATTATGTATCTTATCTATTTTAATTTGTTATTTCTTTTATTATTACTATCTTAATATTTATCTTTTCCTATTTTTAACACAACTACTAGTTCTGTAAACTATTCATCCATACATGAAGTGCAGGGAAACAATATTATTTTGAAGTATCTATATGCTTTATGTAGACTATGTGATGTACAGAACTGGCTCTTTCCTTTATTTAGTTTTTGTTAAATGTGTAGAATCATAGAATGGTTCGCATTGGAAGGGACCATAATAATCTAGTTCCAGCCCCCCTGCCATGGGCAGGGACACCTCCCACTAGACCAGGTTGCTCAAAGCCCCATCCAGTCTGGTCTTGAACACTTCCAGGGATAGGGTATCCACAATTTCCCTGGGCAACCTCTTCCAATGCCTCAGCAACCTCACAGTAAAAATTTCTTTCTAGTATCTAATCTAAATCTCCTCAGTTTCAGTTTAAAACCATTACCCCTTGTCCTATCACTCCACTCCCTGATAAAGAGTCCCTCCCTGTCTCTCCTGTAGACCCCCTTCAGGTATTGGAAGGCTGGTGTAAGGTCTCCCCGGAGCCTTCTCTTCTCCAGGCTGAACAACCCCAACTCTCTCAGCCTGTCTTCACAGGAGAGGTGTTCCAGCCCTCTGATCATTTTCATGGCCCTCCGCTGGACCCGTTATAACAGGTTGATGTCCTTCCTGTGCTGAAGACTCCAGAGCTGGACACAGTACTCCAGGTGGGGTCTCATGAGAGCAGAGTAGAGGGCCAAAATCACCACCCTCAACCTCTGCCCACATTTCTTTTGATGCAGCCCAGGATGCAGTTGGCTTTCTGGGCTGCCAGCACACATTGGCGACTCATGTTGAGCTACTCATCCACAAACACTCCCAAGTCTTTCTCCTCAGGGCTGCTCTCAATCCATTCTCTGCCCAACCCATATTTGTGCCTGGGATTGCCATGACCTAGGTGCAGGACCTTGCACTTGGCCTGGTTGAACTTCATGGGTTTTACACAGGCCCACTTCTCAAGCCTGTCCAGGTCCCTCTAGATGGCATCCCTTCCCTCCAGCATGTCCATCACACCACACAGCTTGGTGTCATCAAACTTGCTGAGGGAGCACTCCCAATGTCCGCATCTCTGACAAAGATGTTGAACAGCACAGTATGTCTACACTGTAGTCAGTGCTTGATTATAGAGCTCATCAAACTGCTTTTTTGTTAGTCAACCTGAGTGCTGAAAGAATGGAGTTCCAGCAGTCTGGAACTCACTATGAACTGCAGCAAAAATGGGTTGATGCCCAGCTGTTACTTGCTCGCCTGCATGTTACTGTGGCTATTTTATTAGCAGTGCCCAAGATAGCTTGTTCAAAGCTTGTGTGCTCTATGTAGTTATGCTGGAGCCACAGAACTCCGAACTCACTGATAATGTAATGTGAGAATGCCAAACTTGTTCCAGAACTCAGGCTTGCTTTCAATATTGCAGCAGGTAGTGTGAGACCTGACTTTTAATATTGGATTCATAATAACAGTTTGCATTCCCATGAGACCTGAAGATGTTTTGTTTTATTGTGTAGGTCTAGCACAAAACAGAGAAAAGATACAAGATATCAAACCCTTTCCTTTTCAAAGGGAGCTAGATCTCATGTCCTTATTCATTTGTCCCTAACCTTTGCAATGTCCTTTTGTGTGACACGTGATTGTAGCAACAGCAGGTGGCAGCCATAATTTTAACAAAGGGGGCTCTTTGTTTTGTTTTGAACTTTTTGATGAGCTTAAATGCATCAAGGATATGGATATCTGACAGTACAAAGAGGTAAAGGATGAAGACTCATGCTTGCTGTCTGTTTCAAGTTTTTAAATATCTTGCCTTTTGATGTGCAGGTGGAAAAGCTGTAGATTCATTTCTTGCATGAGTGATCTAGCAGTACGCAGAGTGAGGTAGCAGTACTAAATCTAGGAAAGGTGTTAAAGTAGGTATCCTGTTAAATTTGAGAAAAATGTTAACTCCTGTGTACGTTAATAAATTGGCAGAGTGCCTTTGGGATGCATTTATTTATGGAAAAATCATTGAGACAATTACAATAGTTACCTTAGCCTGCCTACACAACTCCTTATACTCAATTTTGCACAGTATGTAAAGAAAAAATAATTTCTGATAAATATGGATACACTTTTCAATTTATTGTCTTCATGTTTCCAAGAGTCATGCTCATTTCAGAGGTAGTGGTGTCTCTGTGCTTTGCTTCAGGTGACAGTTGTGTATGTGTCTAATCTCTGAAGGTAGTAATTTTGAGCTCTCCTACTCTGTAACTGGTGATAACTGGGTATCAGAGTTTCTTACAAAGACATTGGTATCTCTTAGCTATTCATTCTGTGAGCTCCTTGAACATACATTGTCTGAAAAGCAGTGCAGCCCTTCAGAAAAGGTTGATGAAATCAAACATTAGGTTGTATAAATTTACCCCAATTGTATAAATTTATTTGAGTAACTGTACAAAGACCCATGCTTGTGAGGATTGCTGCAAGTTGATATATTCATGAACATGTGCTAATCTGAACTTATCTTTACATGAGTTACACTTAGAATTTGTGGCGCCTACTGCATAGAATACAGTAGATAAGTTTACATTTGATGAAGAAGCAGGTTTGTTGTGGTTTGTTTTTTTTTTTTTTTACATGCAACTACTCTATCAGTTGTATCATGGTAAATTCACTGCTGCTTCCTAGAATATGGTACCATGTGCTGTGCTATTTTATTGATAGGATTGTCTTCTGGTTTGTTGTACATTGCTGTTTCTGTTCATGTTTCTTGTGGACAGTTATTCAAGACAATGTAATTTTGATTATTTTTTACTTAATGCTTTATTCCTTTGAAGGACAGGTAGTGCACATTCTTTCTAGAGTTCACAATAACGAGAAAAACAGGTTATTAGCATAGTATTTCTGTGATCTATAGTCACATTCACATTTGTGATTAAATACTGCTCAGCATCAGGTGGCTACCTTCCAACTGAGTCATCATCTTTCTCGAAGAACAAAGTATTTTCACAGTATTTTCCAACATGAGCCTGAACAGATGAATGATTTTTCTCTTCATGACTCATTGAGTGGGAACAGTAATGAAGGAATCGGAGTACAGTCAAAGATACTTAAACTGATGTTTTCCTTCAAGCTATGAGCAGCCATGGATTTTTTTCATCACTGATTTGACTATGCATGTTGTAAGAGGAAATTTCTGAAGGAACCAGAGAGAACTGCAGCTTATCCTAGATTGTATTCTTGCAAATTCTGACACGTATAGGGTCTCCATAAATATCGGGAGGGATGCTCCTGAAGTACACAGATACTGAGGTCCATAGTCAATTTGGTGTATCGCTAGGACTATGAATACAGATGCAGGCCCAAAAATAGAGGCTCATTCGTGAAGCTAGGTGAATATTGATATTTGGAAAGGAAACATGTTCCTTCTGCAGCAGATAGTTGCAAGGGAGGAAATCTTGGAAGCTTTTCTGGTCTTCATGATTTATGCTATCATGATGCCATACCCTGACCCATAGAACTTTAGACAGCTTGACTACTTAAGCTATTTTATTTTTAGTTTTTAAATATTTTTAATTACATATATTTTTTCTGAGACTAAGGCCTTTGTTTTAGACCTTGGTTTCCTTTTTTCCCTCTGAGTCAGGTAGGCAGTACCAAAAATAATTCTTTTTTCTCCCCTCACTTTTGATGAGATCCTTCAGTCTGTTGAGCCCTTATTTTGAAAAGAACATGTAGAAATCCAAGGCTATGATGTTTGGTTAAAGTTTATAAAAAAACCCAACAAATAAACAAAAAAAAGTTGACAAAATACAATCTTCAGAACTTAAAATAAGGGAGCCTGGGGTGGAGAGGCTGTCTCCTGGGTGAAGACCTACAGAGTAATCGAATTGTTTATAAAAGACTTGTTCATCCAAAACCAAACCACATAGTCTCAGCCCAAAACAAGGGGGTGTGATTGCTTCTTGGTGATCAAACTAGATATAATCTTTTCATGAGCTTTTACAGCTCCACGCTTTACTACATTCAAATCTTTTATTGGTTTATAAACATGACCTATTGATGTTGTCAAGGATGTCTCTTAAACCTTTTTGTCCAATCTTGAATGTTAATAGTTATTTTATAACCTGCACTGCCAGGTGCTTCACAGTTTCTGTAGGTCAGGTAAATTCAGCATGCTATCTTACACTTTATAGTAATTTTATCAGATTTAATGTCTGTGACAGAAAGAATTCTGGGTTCTACTGTGAAACAGCCTGTCACATAGTGATACCAGTACTTAACTGCTTCATGGTGGTGTGTTTCAAAACAGGCTGGCTTAGTCAATGTAACAGAAAGAAAACAAAAGGTCAGTCTCTCTCTTTCTCTCTCTCCCTTTTGCTCTCCTTCTCCAGCTATACACTGATTAAACTGTACCAATCTTCATCTTAAGTAACTGCCATACAGTGTTTCCTCAGTGACCATTCACTTGTAGTACCTCATTAGAGGTAACTTTGTGCAGAAGGTTTACATTACTGTGCAAGTGACAGAGAATAGATTTAAGTATGGCAACATAGGTTCACACCTATAATGTAATGGTAAAAAAAATTTCATAATTAAATGGTAAAATACTAACAAAATTATTTCCCTCAACGGTGTTAAAATTTTGTGTAATCCGTGTGGTTGGTCCTGTTGGTTTGTTTTCCACGCATGTGCAAGTATCTTGGCTAGGGAGGGATTCTTTTGTCTCTCTTGGCATTCCAGTTTGAAATAATAACCTATGTTCCTGTAGACACTGGGAACTTGCACTTAAAGAGGATTGGATAATACACACTGTACAGAGAAAGCTGATAAAATCTCTTCTTGCTGAAAACTCCTGTGTAACATCAGTGGAAAAGGACAATATAAAGATGAAACTCAATAAACCACTGAAACTATCTTTGTGAAAGGCAGTTTGCTTTCACTTTGAACTGTGGTTCAAATGAAAGGTATGTAGGCTACCCTTGGATGGGGCTTTGAGGAACATGATCATAGAATCACAGAGTCAGAGTTCTTTGATCTAATGAAAGATGTCCTGTCTCACAGCAGGAGGCGTGGACTAGATGACCTAGAGGCCCCTTCCAACCCGTACAATTCTAGGATTCTAGGATTCTGTAACAGGGACTTAAATATTTAGCATTCATTCTGATCACTATGTTTCACATCATTAGATACATTGATACCTGGCTTGGGTCTGCATTTGGGAGAAGAATTAGCCGGAGGATGTACAAGCTCTATTCCTATCAGTTGCTGCAACATCAAGTGTCACAGCCAGTGGTCAGGGCTTAGGCATGGCCATTGTGCGAGGTCCCTACCCCTGGCAACACTGCCATTCAGCAGAAGTTTACTCCAGCTTTTGTTCTATCTCTAACAATTAAGACAAAGAAACATTTGCATAGTGAAAAAGTTAATTTATCCTTCACTAGGAATGACTGATTCCAGTCACCAATGAACCTGCTTTTTCTCCCCCTGAAATAACTGGTAGAGTTTCCTTTAAATACTGGTGCTAGATGAAGGAACCTTTTTGAGACAATAAACTGACTTGAATTTATGGCTACAGGTTGTTTAAATAATCATATGCTTAGGTCTGCCTGTCATCTGCAAAGTGAATTTTTGTCTCTGTGTTCTCATAACTCATGACTTGAAGTTTCAAGAAATTATTGTGGTTTGATTTGTTTTTAAATGGAGAATCTCTGTGTGTTCTTGTTTTTCATCTTTTGAGGCTGTTGAGTTTGTTGCCTTTCTGCAATTGTTAGGGACATAAACTTATTTTAAATGAAAGTTAAAAATCTTAATCTGAAGCTTTGAGAAGAGCAACAAATACCATTGGGCTTTGTGATACCAAAGTAACAGTTGTGAACACTAGTAATCATTGTGATAGGAAAAGTGAGCAAAGACTGCTCATGTTGGGCAGCGGCTCATACACAGCTGAGGATAGCCCATAAAGTTGAAGGGGCTACACTATGCTATGGATTTATGCAAATGAGTTGTGAGGATTATGCATAATCAAAACAAAACTGTGCTTCTGTACTGGTAGGGTTCGGTTTTAAAATTACCCTTCCGTTCCAGCTTTGAAATTTGTCCAGGAAAGAATCGCGGTAAATTTTGTGGGCTTGCGGCAGTCACATTCTTTTTCTCCTTTCCCCCCTCTCCCCTTCCAACTAGAAGTGGACTTCTTGCAAATTCAGTTTCCATCCTGTCAGCAGCAACAGCTGCTTGTGTGCTGTGCTGACTTAGCATGTCTTTGAGAAGTTGTCCTGGTTCCGGCAGGAACAAGGTTAATTCTCCCCAGGCTCTAGCAGGGACACAGGTATTCCATCCCATGTGAGCCATGGCTGGGGTACCCGGGAGCTGGACAGGGGAAGGGGCTGGTGGTTGTGAGCTGTGGTGTCCCAGGTGCGGTTGGTGAGCGGTGGTATCGTAACCGTGTTTCTACATTCCTCTGTCCTTGTTACTGTTACTGTTCTCTTGTTCTCTTTGCTGTTCTGTTAAACTGCCTTTGTCCCAACCCATGAGTTTTGCCCTTTTCTTTTGATTCTCCCCTCACAGCTGGGTTGGGAGCCAAGAGAGCGCCTGCCCGCAGTTCTTTGTTGCTGTATGAGGCCAAAACATGACAGAAGTTCTGCTTCAGAAATTGTTTCTTCCATTCCCAGTCATGGAAGTGCTCCTACTGTGGAGCTGGTATAGTGTACACGTAATTTTATTTTTATCTTCATTGAAAGGCAGCCAGGACTAGACATGAATCTGCTAAAATGTTTTGGAAATATGTCTTTCTGTGGCTGGTTTAATGCTCCATTCTAACTGAGAATTAGAGGTGTCCATCTTGCTGTGATGAGCTTTTTAAATATCCACTGATGCTGTGAATTTCATTTGTGCAACATTTCTTTCAACAAATGAACTGATAAACCACATCCTGCTTAACAGTAGGACAGAGACATCTTTTTTACATCATGTTGAATGTTCTTCAGAGATGATTAACTGTTGAACAGCACATGCTGGCTAGACAAGGATCTGATGCTTTTCTCTAACCATTTGAGTATTACAAGTGTGCAGGAAATCCTATTGCCAAAGGCTGGTGTTCACAAAGGTGACAGAGGAGTCCTGGAAATACTTTATTTGAATAGAGGGAAGAGTCCACTGGGGCATACCCCTGTGGCAACTCTCAAATGGCTGGAGGACTCAGCCTCCATTTTATCCTAATTCCCCAGCTGCATGTAAACCCCTTTCCTTTACCCATTGGCTGAGGTACTTGGAAGGTACAGACTTCCCAATGCACCTATCACATAAAAGTTTTAACTTTTGTGGTTTTTTTTTCGTCTAACTTTTGCAGCTTCAGTTAATTCCCCTGTTTTTCAGTTATCTCACTCCTGCAATTTCAGTTACCTTCCCTGTTTGTGAAGACACTCCTATCCCTATCACCTGCTTGTGGAGACACTCATCCCTATCTTATCACAGGTACCTTCTGTCTACCAAAAAAACCCCATTCCATCCCACTCCCCTTTCCTGGTTCCAGACGGGATAGGGTTACTTCTCTGTTGGCTCTAGCAGGGGCACAGGTATTCCATCCCTTTTGAGACATGACCAGGGGGTAGCCGGAGCTGGCTGGGAATGGGAGAGGGACGAGGAGTCGGTGGAGGGGCGCAGTCAGTGGACAGTGCGGGGTGCGTTCGGTATCATAATCCTGTCCATATTCTTTATTACTGTTACTGTTTCTTATTCCCTTTGTTATTCTATTAAACTGCCTTTGTCCCAACCCACGAGTTTTTCTTCCCATTCTCCCCTCCCGGCTGAGGAGGGGCTTGAGAGAGCGGCTGCTACTTGGTTCTTTGTTGCTGTCTTAGGCTAAACTACGACACCCACAAAACTCCAAACATTGCACTATGTGCTTAGTGTTTCAATGTCAGTTTGACAGCACATGCTGTCTGATTCTTTAAGTATGAAGCAGTTCTACCAAATTAAATAAGCTTAATTTGTAAACTTAGTGAATAATGCCCTTTCGTGCAATCCAGTAATATTGTAGTAATGTACAGTAAAATGGTAGTATATGACTGACAGTTTGGGGGATATTGTGTTCTACTATAGAAAAGAACAGATGCATTTGTCATAGAATAATGGTTGCTTGTCACTCACCCTTCTGTGACTGACTGACTGGGTTGTTCTGCAGTTGTGGGAATATGAAAATGCAAATGTGAATTCATTTTTCTTTTGTGCATCTTTGAGGTAGGAGCTTCTGCTTAAAATTAAGCACTGACACTATCATTTAGCAGCTTCCAGACATTATTTGGATGACACAGATAAAAGGAGATGTAATTATAATGCATGCTTTAAATGAGACAGAGGCAAGAGATAAACATGTTTCAAAAGACAGTGTCTGGTTTAGAGAGAGCAGCCTCTCCTAAAGGAAAACATCCCCAGAGAAGTGAATGGGAGAATAACACTCTGAAACATGTCTCTGAATTAATGAAATTGCTAAGTAGTGAAATACAGTGACACATTGGTCATTATGACATGCTTCATTGCTACCTGTGTGGCTTTCCTTTAGGAAAGAGGTGTTAACAGACTTAGTGATTTCTTTTGCGTGCCTGCATCTGTTTTGTCAGAGTGATAAAATGTTAAAATTCTAATGTGAGTCAGCAGTAGGGGTGCAAAGCCAGGAAGATTATCTCTGTGACCAAGGTTTGTTTGGCTTATATATCCCTTGTACTAGCTACAAAGTAAACAAATTATTTCTTGTGTTAGAGATTTCCTACAAGTAGGACATTACAAGTTCCCAAGAAGGGGTAAGTAGTGTGTCCTGCTTGGATACTGTTCGAAGTTCTGAAATAAATCTGAAGATCCCTATATGGTAGATCTGAAGTAGCGCTATGAATTTTCATTCCTGTTGAGCTTTACAGCATGCATTGGTTGTTTCACTCATCTTGTTCCAGATCTGTGATTCATCTCTGGTGAACCTAAGCCAGTGATATTTTATTTCCAAATCTTCTCCCAGTACCTCACGAGGCTTGTGCTGACCAACCCTGGAATCACTTCATGGAAGCTGGGCCTTGAAAATGACCTGGGGAGTGTTAAGGGCCATTCCCATACAGAGGAAATGTGCTGCAGTCAGATGCTCTCTCAGCTGCCATGTGCTTTCTTATGTCTTCCAGAGATACTTCATGAGCTCTCAGAGTAGGCACCCACACCATGGTGAGCAGAAATTGATGGTTGCTGTGCTTACTTTTGAAGTGACACTGATAATTTAACCATAAATAGTTACTGGTTAATAGGCGGTGTCTGGTGGACTTTTAAAATCCAAGGGTAAATCATCATAGAAAGGCATTTACTCTCAGTGTTGTTAAACTTGATACAAATGTGGTAGAAAAGTGCTTTGGAGCCAGAAGATCAAGTCTTCTTGGCTGTAGGTTTTCTTGCTTGTTGTGAAGTGGATAACAAAACTCCTTGACTTAAACAGAAGAGCTTGATGTTTCATTTATGTTTATTAGACCTACTTAATCAGATTACAGTAATTCAAATGCAGTGGCTGTTTAAAATGATCTTTGGCACACGTAAAGCAACTGACAAGTATAGTGAACATACAGGCTCTTCATTAACAATAAAATTCTACAAGTTTTATAGAGGGCATATGCTGGTTTATGATGGAGGTGGGCATAACCCCGATCAACCCTTCTGCCAGCAGTTAATTTGTTCTGAAGTATACAAATTTTCTGTGAATTTGCCTATATCTTTGTAAGTCTAGTGTTCTGTTGAGTACTGTTCTTCTGAAGCTACAGGTTTTATTATTTGTAAACAGGGACTTCTCCACCTAATGTAATGTAAATTGCAAGGGCATGTTCCATTGTGAAGAACAAGTTCTAAAAGTATCTGTCAGAAGTAATTACAGTTGATCCCACTGTTGGGTAGGACTGTAGACTGGATAATTTCCTGGTGTCATGTTCAGCAATATTTTCTATAGCTCTGTTATCTGTAATAGCAGAATTTAAGTCAAAACGTTGAGAAAAGCATAAAATTACATGTAAGAAAAAAGCAGGAAAGGAAATATTAATATTAATTTTCTATTTGTGGCTTTCCACAGTGATTTGTGACAGGGACTTACTGTTCCATGAGTGTGCAAAAAGCAGGCTATGCTCATGGACACTGATTTTGAAGATTTAGGGGCTTGTACAAGTGTTCAAATGCTTCTCTGTTTTTCACTTACACCTAAGGATGTCTTAAAGACTTCAAGCAGCTGTTTGTTCCTTTTAAAATTTATACCTTAAATCAGATGTGGCATACAGTTGAACCTGTGGTAGAAGAGTAAGGTTATATGGAGGTAAATACAATGTAGGGTGGTCTGAAGTGCATATTGTTCCAAGTTGTCTGTAAGAGTAACTTAAGCAGCCTGCAGAACACGTTGCAGGAGAAGTTGCAAAGTATTGGTTGCCATTGCCCTCTTCTCCCCCGTTCATAATTATGTAATAACGTAATAAGGTGTTGCAATTGTTCAGGACAGGCAAGGCAAAAAGAACGATGAAATATATAGTTTGCAGAACCAAGAAGAGGTAGGTTGGTAAACAGCTATTGTAATTTCATGGGTCTTGTAGAAACTGAAGTGTCAGAGCAGACAACACATCTTTCTAATGTACCTTTTCCTCTCCGGTATGCAGTTGATAAGATTTCACTGATTGTCTATTAAATTTCTGCTCCCAACACTGATGTTTTGGGCGTTTTAGTCGACCTTTCCTTAGGTTTCTTTATTTCTCTAAATATGGAATTTTCCCTTTCCTGTAAGCCTTCAGTACTGTGCACAAAGAAGATCCAGGATGTGAAATCCTTATTCTAGTACAATGGCATATTTAAGGAATAATGTATTGCTTGTTTATTTGCCCTTTGGACTGTTCTCTGTATCCAAAAGTCCATAGCAACAGAAACGTTCTCTACCTGGAGATGAACAAGATATTGTAGTCATTAACTACCACAATGCATGGTAGTGACCTCTAGGCTTTTTTAACCCAACAGAGTATATCAGTGTGTAAAAGCACTGACATTAGAGAGGCTGCAGGGGATGTGAAGGAAAACAGCCAGTTTAATGAGAGAAAATGGGCCACTCAGTGTCCCTTGCTCCTGTTATCTGTACTGTTTTGAATTGGAGCAAACTGTCCTAACGCAGACCCAGGCTTCCTTAACCCTGCATGTCTTTAACTCCTGTGACAGCTGGCTTCTGCTAGGACAGAGGTGCAACTTTGCCAGGCCATATTTGTTGAGCAGTGCTCTCCAGATTTGCAACTCTTCCTGGAGGACTTCAGAAAAATTGCAAGTGTGTCACCTGTACAAAATGTAAAACTTCGCCGTCAGACTATCCTATCCCCGGTAAGCCATCTTGGGCCACCTAATTACTGATGAAAAAAAGTTTGGTAAAAAGTAAAATCCCTGCAAAAGAAGTGAACTATAAGGGAGATGTTACATTCTTTGGAAATGTTCATATTGCACTGTGATGAGTTTACTGTAAAAAAGCAGACAAAGTAATAGAAGGAGAATCAGTTTAGGAAAAGAAACTTTCTAAAGGTGTTTTGTAGTTTCTTTTTTGCAGTTAGAGTTTGTAGTCTGCTCCCTGTGAGCAAGAACTGACTGTGACCAAAGCCTTCATTTATGAAAAATGCCTGTGAGTGTTATAGACAGAACTGGTTTTGATTTGACCAGTCAATGACCCTTTGAAAAAGCATTGAATGAAGTTTTGCATGATAGCTCTACGCCTGGACAGTGTGTGGTTGAGGTAGGCTGTGTTCTGTAGATGTGACCTATTTAGCTGTGTATCTTACTGTGAAGTTTCACCTCCATATCTAATTCCAGTATTACTTGCATTTGTGAACATGGATGTGCAGATGTGGGTTGTATGCAGTGTTACATGCATGTTTACCTCAGTGGACTAGACATTGCACATGCTGATATTTCCATTAGACCTGTATTTAAATCATTGCAAAATCAAGATCTCAATGCAATTGCGTTCTTCTTCTCCGAGTGGCACAGATGTGTAGTAGTACAATACGAAAAGAATACAATAATAATGTAAATGTAAACGATAAGATAAAAGATGAGCTGGCAGTACCTGGTACAATGTGACAGTTCTTGGATCATCTTGCCTCTGCATAATACAGTAACACCAATTAATCATGATAATATGCTAACACACTAACAAGGACTAAAAATAGTTCTGAATGACACGATATGTTAAATTCATTTGCTAAGCAGTGCAGATAACAGCTGCAGAAAATCACACAGCATTCTTATATCTTATGTACCCTACTTTTTTATTTTTTAACTTGGTGGATATGCTTTTTGTTTTAATTTGTTTTGTTGTCTATTATTTTGATAAACGTAGCCAAAGTTGTAGTTGTAGGTGACTCTCTTCTTAAGGGAACAGAGGGTCCAATATGCTGGGCTGTTGCTCTTCTTAAGGAAGTATGCTGCCTCCCTGGGGCCTGGGTCAAGGACATGGCTAGGAAAATTCCTAGGCTGGTTTGGCCCTTGGACTACGGACTATTACCCACTCTTACTCTTTCATGTGGGTGGCGATGCGGAGAGGAGAGGAGGCATGTTAGTGATTGTCCTCACCAAGAAGGAGGGGCTGCTGGGGAATGTAAAGCTCAAGGGTAGCATTGGTTGCAGTGATCATGAAATGTAAGAATTCAATATCTTTAGGGCAGTGAGGAGGGTAAACAGCAAGCTCATTACACAGGACTTCAGGAGAGCAGACTCTGGCATCTTGAGGGACCTGCTTGGCAGGGTAACGTGGTGTCCTGATTTAGCCTCAGATGGCAACAAAGAGCCATTTGGCAGCCACTCTCTTAGCGGTCCCAACAGCTGTGAGGGGAGAATGGGAAGAAAAATGCAAAACTTGTGGGCTGGGACAAAGGCAGTTTAACAGAACACAACAATAATACCACTGATAGAGGAATATACAAACACAACTAGAGACCACTGCCCACCTACCACCCTAGCCCACTACAAGCTGCGACTTGAATCACTGAAATTTTCCTAGGAAAAAAAAAAGCATGTAGTTTTAATATCTCCCTTAAGAGCTTTCTTTTCCTTGGAGGACGATGTGCATTATGCACACATGTAAGGGATATGGTTATTTCTGCTATGTAATATGGATCTGATGGCATGAGTGCATGAAGCTCTACAAAATGTATGGTGTTTTTATTTTTCAAGCTTATAGTCTAACAGGGATGAGTATTAGGCAAATGGGTTAATGATCTATAGGGAGTAGAATGTGTGAAGGGATGGACAAAATAAAGAGAATTTACATTGCTATTTTGTTGTGAACCTAAAGAAAGCTTGGCACCATGGACATCAGAAGGTGTTCTAGCTGTGTGGAACCTTTGGTAATCGAGTAACAGCTGAAGAAGAAACCAAAAACAGAAGAGCAAGCTATGGATTGCAGCATATTTGGAAAAATACATAAGAAAGTGCTAAATGGAAGCTCTTGAGAATTACTCTTGCTCTTGCATTTAGGCAGTCAAAAGTAAGATAAGGCTGTGTTCTTTAGGACAAGTAACTCATGTAAAATATGTTTGCCCTGATGATGGTAATGTATCACTTTGGAAGACCCAAGATGGGCATCACAGTCCAAACTCTTTCAGCATAGCACAAAGGTTTTAATTTAAATTATTATTTAGTCTTTCACTCTCTTTTGCTTCCTGACATTAGTCACTGCAGAGTTCTTCTGGTAGCAAAGACTTTCTCAAAGATCTTCAGCTTGTTCTTGCTAGGCTGTACCATACCTCATTGATGGCAGTGTTTCAGGGAGAGAAGTCCTCAATCCATCTGGTGTACTCAGGTAAATTAAACTTGTTCCTGTACTGTCCTTGGCTTACTGGATCAGACACCCATATTTGTTGCCGTTCACCCCTTTGGCCAGCTTTCAGGAGAGCTGAGATACAAGAAAGAATACAGCTTGTGATGTTGTTTCACATTTGAATTTTATTCAGTACCTGTGAAAATCTTGATTTCATATGAGGTGTTTGACCTTGTGTGTTTCCATAGATTAAGAAAGCCTTTTATCCCTGTCTCTGAACTCTCTGGTTCCTCAGTAGACTCGAGTATTTCTGACAGCTACTTGAGAATAGGAGAGGCAGACAAATTACCCGTTTGTCTGAAATATCTGCATTTTATATCTGTTTTAATGCACTTGCAGCAATTCTCTATAACTGTGGCAGTGTCCATGCTTTTAAATGGTACTGTGTGCTTCTGTAAAAATTGCTGTTTACCCATAAAAGGGAGTAATGGGTTTGCGTGGCAAGATTTTGTAGCATGGGGACTACAGGGGTGGCTTCTGTGAGAAGCTGTTAGAAGCTTCCCTGTATCCAATACAGCCAATGCCAGCCAGCTCCAAGATGGGCCCGCCGCTGGCCAAGGCCAAGCCCATCAGCAACAGTGGTAATGTCTCTGGGATAACATATTTAAGAAGGAAGAAAAAAAATCTGCACAGCAGCAGCAGCAGCCAGAAGACAGAAGTGAGAATACATGA
Organism: Nycticryphes semicollaris; assembly: GCA_013400055.1. Classification (NCBI taxonomy): domain Eukaryota; kingdom Metazoa; phylum Chordata; class Aves; order Charadriiformes; family Rostratulidae; genus Nycticryphes; species Nycticryphes semicollaris. The sequence continues at coordinate 37,706 of VXBJ01003460.1, forward strand.
GAAAAACTACTCTGCAGACACCAAAGTCAGTGAGGAAGAAAGGGGAGGAGGCGCTCCAGGCACCAAAGCAGAGATTCCCCTGCAGCCTGTGGTGAAGGCCATGGTGAAGAAGGCTGTGCCCCTGCAGCCCATTGAGGTTAATGGTGGAGCAGATAGCCACCTCCAGCCTGTGGTGGACCCTGTGCCAGAGCAGGTACATGTGTCCAAAGGAGGCTGTGATGCCATGGAATGCCCATGCTGGAGGAGTCTGTTCCTGTTCCCTGCACCTCATGGCAGGGATCCATGCTGGAGTGCTTCACGAAGAACATTGAAGGAGTTTGTGGAGGACTGCCTCCTTTGGGAGTGACCCCATGGTGGAGCAAGGGAAGAGTGTGAGGAGTCCTCCCGCTGAGGGGGAAGGAGTGGCAGAGACAACGTGTGATGAACTCACCACAACCCCCATTCCCAGTCCCCCTGTGCAGCTCCAGGGGGAAGAAGACAGAGAATGTGGGAATAAAGTTAAGCCCCAGGAATAAAGGAGAGGTGAGGGAAGGTGTTTTAAGATTTAGGTTTTATTTATCATTATCCTACTCTGACTGGCTTGATAATAAATTAATCTTCCCCAAGTCAAGTCTGTTTTGCCCATGATGGGAACTGCTGAGTGAATTCCCTGTCCTTATCTCAACCTATGAGCCTTTTGTTATATTTTCTCTCCCCTGTCCAGCTGAGAAATGGAGTGATAGAGTGGCTTTGGTGGGTACCTGGTGTACAGCCAGGGTCAACCCACAACATTTCCCTGCAATCAGAAAGACATATGGGTTAGTGTCTCTGTGTATTCATGGTTATGAGGAGGAAGAAATTGCGAAACAACCTGTTTTGCTTTCCATTTTCTCTTTCCCAAACCGTTTGTCTGGAAAATTGGCTAGTTTGTCTCTGGCTCCTTTTTTCTTACCAAAGCACTAGGAGAAGCTCTTTGGTTAAAAGCAGCATGCCAAGAGGGCATTTCTGACTCTACACCTTCAGCTTAGATTGCAGTCATGTGAAGAACAGCTTTTACAGTGTTACTGGAATCTTGACATGATGCCTTCCCTTTCAGTACTGTAGAAATTTTCTTGTTGCTCTATGAGTTCACCTCCATGATTCACTTTCTCTCTTCCTCTCTCTTTGGTTGTTCCAATGAATGGTTTATGAAAAATTGCATTTAAATTTTCCATTTGGAATGGGATACGCTTTTCCAAATAGCTAGTGTCTGATGTAAAAGTTTAATTTCTGAGTCCCTTAGATCATTGATTCTTTTGTCACTCAGCAAAGTAGGACCAAACATGTGTTTATGCTCTATCCAAATTCTGTTGTGTATCTCCAAGAATATGATGTGACGATCTGATGTGACAGAAACTCAGAGAGAGAGAGAGATTGAGAGAACAATTTCCTTTCAGAAAATGAAATTAGGAAATGTAAGTAGAAAAATAGCCCTGCAATTGCCACTAGAGAAGAACATGATGGCCCATGAAAATGAAATGTCTTTCATGCTGTAATGTTTTATTTTACTACATAAGATAACTACAGGAAAATATTTTGCAACAGTTACCTGTTTTCAGTGTTGCTGTATTAACTTCACCTGAGCTGGTTTGTGCCATTTGGCACAGGAAAGTAGACTAAATTTGTCAAATGCGATTCCTGATGGCAATTTCACACTTGGGAAAAGAACTGAAGTTAGGATTATTTTCATGCACAATTCTGAGTGTGCTACATCCCGCTCTCTCTGAAGTCCCTGCCTATTGAAATAGAATGCTGGGCCCTTTGCAGGGGTCAGTGTTTTGTGGGGTATTATTTGAAGTGAGCCAGGCTAATGGAGACTGGTCATGGGATTCAAGTCCACACTCCTCCCCACTGTCTCTTTTCCTAGTTCCTTTATTTAATCATTGACAGCCTATTAAAAATGGAAGAACCTTGAAGCAAAGATTGTAAATAGATTTTCTGAAGTGGCTGCTGTAGTACGTAGAACAGAGATGCAGAGTTTCTGTTACAGCAAAACCAGAATATGGTAGTGCTCTGGCTGTTCTGTTTGTATCTGCTTCTCATAGTCTCTCACAGAAGATTCACATGTAAGTATAAGAATCCATAAATAACCATATAGGACATTATCTGCACAATAGTCCTCAAATAGGAGGACTCTAATTGAAGTCGTAATCAGAACATTTTATTTGCTGTAACTATTAGCTATTATAAACCTGGGTGGCTTTGCATTTCATGTAAGGCTCAAATTCCTTTATTAAATTTCTGGCCTTGGTGAAATGATAAACAATAATGATATATCAGTTCCTTGGTCTAAAAGGAAATCTACATTTAATTACCACCTTTGAACTTCTTACCCTCTGACTTTATCAAAGTCACTTTGTTCCAATGCTACAGAACAAACAAAACAAAATAAATTTACTTTCTTGTGACAGTTAACCTTTGCATTTTAACACGCTGTTCCTTGTTTCACTTGTGTGCAAGAACCTAACAGGAACATGACTTGGTTTTAATCACTCTTTACCTGTCCAGTCTAAGTTCAAAAATTTGTAAATTTTTTTAAAATGTGTTAGCTTGTTGTCATGTATATGACAGGTAACTAACAAACTAACAATAACCTTCACAGTTCTGTATCTTTGCATTAATCAGCTACTCTGTTTCTGATTTTGCTTCTGGAAAACAAATAAAATTCTTGCAGCAGCACTGCTCAACAGCAGTACATATGTTTTCTGTAAATAGTTCCCTCATTTTGTCAGACCCTAGAACTTTAATTGTATTCACTGGATATATTATTATCATTATTATTGTTTGAGTAATGAATATTATTTATTTTCCTTTTGTTTTTGCTCTAGCTGCTAAATATATAATCTTAGTTTTTTGCAAATCATGTGGTAGGCGTGAGGAAGTCGTGCTTCGATGAAAGCGTAGGTACTGTACTTCAGTTCTTGTGTAGTTAAGGGCTTGATTAATGCAAGAACTTCATGCAAAATCTGATGTGGCCCTTAGGGAGAAGTACCTGTTCGGAGGAGGGAAAACAAACCTACATAGAATTAGAGAATATAGTGCCTGTAGTATCAGTGTACATGTGCTACATCTAGTGCATGCAGACCGCCACCAAAGCTAAAGAAGAAAACATTGTGCAGTTGTGTGCATCAGCTTCTAGGCTGAAAAACATTCTGTATTGGTAATTCTATTTATCACAAAGCTGATTACCCTTTGAAAAACTTTTACCCAGCATTAACAGCTAGTTTGGAGCAAGAAAATGCACACTTTTGCTGGGTTTGTACCCTGCCTAATTGAAAGCAAGTCTTGGTTTCTTTTGCCTTTCTGCGCTAGCATGATATACATTCTAAACAGCAGCAGCATAGGTAAATGGATATAGTCCAACAGCAGGCAAGCTGTTCTTTCGTATTGAATTTAATTATTGATCTTTAGAAACAGAAGGGCTCCTCTTACTCCATTAAGATTTTTTTCTCATATATTTAGAGTTTTAATCAACACAACCCAGAAGGTATCAAAATATTTTCAGTGTTTTCTTAAACAAGATGCAACTACCATTTGATAGTAACAGTTTGCAGTGATAAATCCCACTTGCATCCCTGAGATGAGTAGTTCTAGTAGCATGTTTTTTAATGGGAATAATTAAAATTTACGAATGTTAAAGCTTAGGAGGGAAAAGCTTTTCAGAAGGGAAGGAATCTGGATTGTAGTTGTTTGAGAAATAAGCTGGTTTCTAGCTATAGAATTTACAGTGTCATCTGCACGTGACAACAGGCCTGTACTCTAGAACTATTCTCACCTTTTTAGAGTAATATTATTTTTAGTTGTGTAACTACAGTATTAATAAATAAGTAAATACAAACCAAGAGTCAACATTGAGTATCTTGACTTTGCAAACAAGTAAAACAACTGTCCTTGCTTTGAGCGGAGAGGTTGGATGAAGGTACCTTCCTATGTGTCTGATTCTGATTCTATTTCTGAATAACAGTGAGGTGTAAATAGTGTTTTGGTTTGGGATTTTTTTTCCCCAGAAAGAGAAAACAGATGAAAATCAAGTGCCAGAATAGAAAAATACAGGGGAAAAAAAACACTTGCTTTTACCATTGTGGTAAAGGTTGTTATCTTGTGGTAGGCAAGTAGTGATTTACTGTGCTCAGCTCTGTCCAATTTATATTGCTTCATTTTTTGGTGACAATAGTAGCCATGGTCTTGCACAATTACAACTAGCGTTTCATTCTGTGCAAATTCAGAGCTACTTCCAACATCAAAATCTAATTTAATGCCTTTAAGAAGTGGCTAGATTTTATTTTCTCTTGGAATTTGCATCAGAGAGTGAAGCTACAAATGAAAAGCTACATTGAAAAGATGATATGAGATTATGACAAGATCATCATAAACTTTGACTAATTAATCTGCTGCAGCATCTCACAGGAGCAGATTCTTTCTCTGATAGTACCTGTTCATAAACGTAAATATTACTTAGTTGTGAGATATCTTGGACTGTTTTAACTTGGACCAAATTTCTCTAATTCCCTTCCCTTCCTTTCTTCACTTTCTACTATTAGACTCTGTCTTGAATGTCATATGACATTTCAGTCATTGATTATTACAGCAGTATAATGTATCTAGCCAGTACGATTTCATAGCATATGTAACTGCAGCATGAGAGTGTAATTATCTGCTGGCTTTCCATAAATCACTGATTAATGTTAAAAGCTTTTTTTGTTTCTTTCTTTCTCCTTCTTGTTTTAATGTAAATGCTCTGTGGAATGTGAGGCTCTGGTAATGACTCACCGAGCAATGAGGCAGCAATCTCAGACACTGTAATGTGATGAAGAAAAGGTCATGCACTTGCATTCAGAACAGGATTATTAATTCATTCATTAAAAATTAAACACATGTGCAAGCACATGATGCATTCACGTTGGAAAGTATTAGTGAATACTTTTGAATTAGTTTCTTAAGTTTCTGTTGAATTAGTGAATACTTTTTTATAGTTTCTTAAGCCCTGATCAGTTTGTATGAGATTAAGGTTACTCCAAATTAAGTTTTGTTTTATTAGTGTCCTTTTCCACTGAAGTTATTTAATTGTTCCTGTTGAAAACAAGTGCCGCAAGGAGACATAGTGTTTCAGAATCATGGCAATATCTTAATGGAGTGATGGTTGTGGCTATTTTTGTTAAGTCTTTGCAATGAGCTTATGTTTAAAGGAAGACATCAAGTTCTATATTATTTATCACTTTTTACCTAAAAGTTGCTGATTTTGTATTTGTACTGTTAGGAGGTTTTTTCTTTCTTTCTTTCTTTTTTTTTTTTTTTTTTTTAAATGGAGTTACACAGCAAAATCAATGTGCTCCAAAGTCTTGTGACATAGCCACCTATTTCAGCCTGGTAGCTTTACTGTGTGTTTTTTTATTTTGATGCTCCCTGCTAGAATGCAGCTAGGAAAGGATTGGTTACTCAGAGCTGAATTAAGTTAAAACAGCTAGTGTATGGCTAGCTTTGCCAGTATCAGGTGCTTGTGAAAGAATCTAAAAATAGGGTGAAGATATAGTGGCAGACTGGGACTCAGGGTTGTCTTGAGTCAGAGGTGATATTTTTGAGGTTAATAGCCATCAGCAGATTCCTTCTGTGAATTGTTCTAATAATACTAGGGCTTACATGGACTTCTGACATCCACAGCAACATGAGGCAGGGAGTTTTACAGTCCAATGAAAGATAATTCTTCATACAAGAATTCTCTCTTATTGCTGATTCTGAATCTGTTGTTTGATACCATGTACTTCTTCTATTTAAAAAAAAAAATCAGGGAAGAGTGTTTTCCTTTTCAGTTTTTGGTATGCCACTCATTTCGTGGATCTCCAGCATATCTGCACTCGGATAGCTCTTTTCTAGGATAAAAAAAGTTTCAGTCTCTGCAGTTGTTTCATGTAATGAATCTGTATGTGCTTTGGACTCTTCTTACTACCCTTTTCTGGAACTTTTCTAATTGTAAAATGTTAAGATGAAAGTTGTGCCATGAATTTATGAAGTGACATAATTAGTCTTTCAATTTCTATAACTTTCCACAGGACTTTTTTTTTTTCTTCCCCATAATGATAACTGTCTCCCAGTTCCCCAATTCCACATTGTTTAGAATGGTATTGACCTGATTTTTATTTTTGTTGATGTAGGAATACACAAGTGACATGAAAAACCTTGAGGCAATGGCATCGGTTACTTTAAAATTTTGCAGATGTAACCACATCATATTTGAGGCCACAACCTTAACAAGCATCAGAAAGAATTTAGAGCCTATTTAGAGATCAATGTTCTAACTGATTTCTGTTGTTCACGAGCTGGGTAACAACTCAGACTGGTTTTTATAATCCAAATGTAGATTGACCTGCATTGTGTTTGCACATCAGCAGACATACAAGATTTGTATTTTTACTTTTCTTTAATTGCAGGTATTTATGAGCCGCCATTTCCTGTATTATTGTGGTGAACCTACTCTGGATGTGAAGATTGCCTTTTGTCAGGTGTGTGTTCCTTACAGGTAAAACAAGGTACAGTATATACTTGTATTTCATTTTTGCAGTTCATGCCATAACAAAAGAAAAAATAGAAGTGAATTTCAGAAGCTTACTGCGAGTAACTGGTTATAAGAATGAGAATGAATACAAAAAATAGAAGAATGCATCATACAAAATGCTTTCCTAATAATTTTGAAGTTTATTTTGTATTTTGCTATTACTGATTTTAATTTTGTTCTGCTAAAATGTCAGCTAATGATCTGAGGGTTTTTGTTGGTAAAACCAATAGCGGAGTTTGCAAACAGAAAAAACGTTGGCTGCACTTCCAATAAACTTAATGATGAATCAAACAACTACAAACACACATGCTTTCACAGAAATATGTAAATTAAATTTGTTTTATCTTGGCCTTTGTTTTTGTGAGACAGACCCTTTTACATTGTAGTCTGTGACTACAATTTTCTGATCGTTAGCCTACCTTTACCAGAAGTGAAGGGAGAGTAATTAAAATTGTGGAGTTTGTCTTGTCTCCAGTTTAACACCATGTGCTATGCAGGTTCTAGAGTCATAAGATTGCACTTCTGCTAATTGTGTAGTTCTAAATTACCCTTGAAATTGTTTGGGCACAATGCTCAAAAGTCTACAAGGCTGAAACTAATTTTGTAATACGAAAGAAAAAGTGTATTGATTTGTCCAGTTTTTGGTTCTCTTGGTTTGATTAAGTTACTTAACAGATACATATATGTCACAAATCTGTGTGCATGTTTTTCCATCCTGAATGAAAGATGACATTTTTGCTCACTTCTGAACAGTGTTTTGTGTTTTAATTCTGTCTCTTCATAGTTTTTTGGTGAGATGAGACACCAGTCTCATCTAACCAGCTAGGGGGACATTAAGGACATTTTTCAGGTTTTTTGAGGGGTGAGAACAGTGGAATTATGGTAAACACTTGGGTTTTACCCCTTTATATCACTTATGGAGTCCAAGTAAGTGAAAGTAAAATTCTAGAAAAGACAGGGTTAGTATTTGTATGTAAGCAGTTAACACAAAACAATAATAGGTCTTGGGAAGTTTGTTTTGTATTTATTAACTCAGGAGCACTACATATTTTTTCTGCTGAGAACATTGGCTCTGTCCATAGTAAATCATCAGCTCGTCATCATCTCAGCTATTCAGTTTGATAATCTATTTAACTGTCTTCCCTGTCCTTTTTTATCTCCTGTTCTTCACGTGCATATGTTTATCTGACTGGCTTAATTCTTCCACTGTTTTTTAGAGAAGAAAGGATTTTGTCAACCATAGTGTTTTTGTAATTTTTTTGACAGAGTTCACTTGCAAAAAAAATACTAGAAATTTTGCAAAAATTGAAAAAAGGTATTTCCTCAGGTTGCTGGAAAAAGACAATATTGATGAAAAAGTTACTTTTACCATGCAGAATAGAGTTTTCTGCATAGCTCTGCTTGCCAACTTTCCTCTTTTACTTGCACCAAAGCAGAGCTGTTTTACTCATGCTGAGACAAGGTACTCTTAATCACTTCTTTTTATGTACAGTGCCTCTTTAGTGTTGACGCAATTGCTGCATGACCATGTATAGCCAATACTTTTTGTCACTGCACTCCCGAGTTCTTGATTTACTGGAAAAATGCCAATGTAATTATTCATTTGCTGTTACCCTTAATTAAAGGTGTTCAGAGGCACATACAGAACCAAGTGTATTTACAATGTTTCTGTCAAAGCATATGTTGGAGTCAACAACATTTTGGATTAATTTTTATCACTTAATGAAAATAATTCATGTTTAACTCTTACAACAAGTACCCAAATAGGAGTCATCCGATAAATGCATACAAGATATAACATCCTGACATTGCAGGAAACAGGATCCTATCTTTCAAGCACTTAATGCACAAATATCTCTTCAGGGTCTTCAGATCTTCAGATTTATTCTCCTTTCATGTCCTAGAGTAGTCTGCATTTTTGCATACTGAAATTTGAAAATTTGAATTGGTGCTGTATTAATGCCACCAAAAGAAAACCTTAGAATGAAATTTTAGTTTGCATGTTGAGGGAATTTTTGCAAAATTCTGCTCAATTTGTGCTTTTTAAAAATCCCAACCCAAAATTATTTTAAAAGCTTTAATTTCTCTTGACATCTTTTTTCCACTATATTCTGCTAACTTGTCACAGTCACACTTAGCTGTCCAAGACAAAACTTGTATAGACTTCCTAGATGCAATATTACATCAGTGACTGTTTAAAAATCACATTATTTTAGAAAACTTTTCATTTTACACCCAGAAAAAACAACTTTATTAATTGCATTGCTCTCCATTGATTGGTTGATTCATTTGATTGGTTTTTTTAATTTCATCCTAACTTTGATAAGCCACTTTTATGAGAACTAATGCTTTATTCAGATTGAATGGAGTTACTGCTTTGACCATTAAAGAAATTGTCTTGATGCAGAATGTCCTATAATTATGCCTTCTATCCAGTGGGAAATTAATTGGTATTCATAAGACATCAGCAAACAGTGACCCAGATCTTAGATTTCTAGCTCTAAAATGGTACTTTATAGTATCAAGAGCTGTCTAACAAATGGTGTGATTGGCTCCTTACACTCTTTACTTATAAAAGACAGAATCTTTTCATTAGCGATTAGCATCTTCATAGTGAATACTGTGATGATATAATTGTATTGAGAAACATTTTTTTTTTTGAGTACTTTCGTTACGTGCCTCTTCTTTACCTTTCTTTTTAAAGGAAGCCATGATGCACATTGGGACACTGTATTTCATGTTGTCAATCTTACTGCTTCTCTGCTTGTGTACTAGAAGAAAGCTTCTTAAACAATAGCCCAGCATTTCAGTGTCATTCCAGTTTCCTAAAATGTGTAACCCATTTGAAATATACTGTTATTAATATATGCAATAAATAAAGAGGAGCTGGTAATCCCATCTTGGCTCTCCTAGGCTCTTAACACACTGGGCTTCTATATTCCTTACGCTACTGTTGATAAATTGAGTGTACTTTTCATTTCCTAGTGTTGCAGTGTTTTGGCCAACTTTTAGTAATCCCATTTCTCTTCCCCAATCTTAATTGTATCTCACTTCTTCCTGTGTTATTGCTTCTTTTTCAAATCTAGGGCCACAGAACAAACTGATTAATACAAACTGCAGCGTTTCCTCTCTTATCAGTTCTCCCATGAGTTAAATGTGGCTGCTGCCATTGCTTTCCTCTGTATTGGACACAATTTCACAGTGTATCTTTGCTAGCTTCCCATCTCTGGAGCTGTGCCTGAATAAGGTGTACAGTAGCTTTCTCACATACTCTTAAATCTTTGTCTTGTATTTTTGGCTACATTTTCCATTTGGATCACTGTTGAAGTTGCTTTCTGTAAAGAAGCCTCACTCTCAAGGAATCTCGGTGTTTCTTGGTCAGTCTTCATCCTTACCCTCTTTGGTTGGATGTTACCTGTGTGTCGGTGTTGAATTCTTGAGGCATCAAGGGAATGAGGAATCATTTTGAACTAGTTGTTTTTTTGTGCAGATACTTGCATATTGCTTATCTCTTAGTAGGCCGTCTTGGAATAGAGCAGTCACCTTTGGGCAAGACACGATACCACAGTTATAAATAAACTACAAAAAATTTTACCTGTAAAAAAGAAGCAATTAAAAGTACATAAAGCTCAGTGAACATGTGGAGATCAAGGGAAGAAGATGTGTTTTGAGTACCTATCAATGAAAAAGAATCAGAAGGCAATCTTGCTAGTTCTTGTGTAATCAGAAGGTAAGAGACAGTTCTGAAGCTGCTGAGCTTTTGGCATCTCAGAAGAGGTTAAAGAAAAACAAAACAAACCCAAACCGAAAGCAACCCTCCCCAAAAGCAGCCAGTACTTAGGAATATTGTACTCCATCTAATAAGTTCTGTTTTCAAATACCGTGAACAAAGCAAATATAGTAAACAGATCAACGATTAATTGATCAAGGATGAGTTGTTTGCAAGAGTCAGTTGGCTACTTGAAATATTGACATCATAAAGGAGAGTGGATTTTGTCTGGGGACTAGAACAAGACAGTTGCAGAGAGATTAAAAGAAGAGAGCATTAACCTGTGGGAAAAACAAACAAACAAACAAACAACAAAAAACCCAAACCACTAAAACCACAGTAAAATCAGGAAGATTGGGTGACTAATACAATCCCTACATGGTTGGAATGAGCTAGAAGAATGAGGAACTGTGGTGTGATGTGGCTGATAGGGTAAAAATCTGTAATACTACACCCGAACACATATAAAGATGAGAAACCTATTTTTTGTAGGAGATTTTATCACTTTCTATGGACTTTTAAGTTTGGGGAGAGACAGAGTAAGCCTGGCTTTATGGTGAGAAAAACAGGTCATATTTCTGCCATAAATGTGGTAGATACAGAATACACAATGAAAAATAACTTAGTTGGCTTTTCTTTGCAAAGATTCTTTGTATTTCACAGGTGGCGGCTTCTGTGGCCATCCACTATTACAAGCCAAAACCCTTGACCTTTAAATCCAAAGCAGAGGGTTCAGTAAATGACTTATTCATCCCAGAATTCTTGCACTTGAATCATCTGAGAAAATTGCAGCTGTAGAAGTGGGAAGATAGCCATTAAATTAATAGCATTGTTGACTTAGCAGATGCACACAGGTGGGCAGGGCTTGCCTGTATGTGTGGTTTCAGAGCTGGCAAGAAGTCTCTCAGGTATTATCCTTTCACATCCTGAGGGAATTGAAAGCTGTCCTCCACACCAGTCTCTTTGTCTGTGATGAGGTGGAGATAGTGGGGAGCCCTGGGGAGCCATTGTGGTCTTTAGCTCAGAACATCCTCTCTTTTTCAACCTGCTCATCTTTGGGCACTGTGCCAACTGCAAATTAGAAATCAGCCTTTTGGTCTTCCATCTAATTCTTTTCATTAGACTTGAATCACAGCACCCTTAGAAGTTGATGTGTTCCTGTATGTATTTCTGTGTGCAGCCAGGGAACAATACTGATATTGAAGTACAGTCTCCACTTAGCTGATGCCTACTAACAGACTCTGTGACAGCACTCATTGCCTTGGAAATGCAAAGGAGAGCAGTTTAGCTTAGACTGCCATTAGTATGGTTTGTATTTATAAAAGTTAAGATGTATGAGATACTGAGCTGTAAGAAATTGTGATGGAATGGTGTTCAGAAACAGAGGACTTCCAGTGGAATATAATAAATAGAAAACTTTTGTGGGGTAGAAATGGACAAACAAAGTGGGATATCAGGAAATAATTCACTTCATAATATAGAAAATAATATAATTTTGTTTCTCTTGCGCTTTTTAATGCTCTCTTTTGCTCTCTGTGCTGTGAAACAAAAAAAAAACAGGAAGAGAATTCAACTTGTAGCTGTGAGGCAGTAATTTCACCAAATTTTTAAATATTGTTCTATGAAAGCAAAATATGTGTTCTCTAAGCAGCTAGTGACAATGAGAGTATCTTTTTCCTTCATCTCAAATACTTGAGTCTTGACAGTTCAATTTCTTTATTCGTTAATTAAAAATCATTACAGATTCCACTATGCATTTAAGTGGTCCAAGAAAGATAGCTGTGTTTTAAGGTTTGAAAAACTTTTACTTCTCTTATATTTCTCAGTATGGAGGAAAGAGAATGGAATTGGATGAGTGTTAGAAGTTTTGAATTAGATACTACTGGAAAGCGAAAATAATTGTGTGTGCATTCTTGGACGTGTAAAATGAAAGTTAAGTTCCTGTCAGAAAGCAAGTCAGTACTGAAGCAATGTAATTCCACTGTCAAGATATTTATGGAAACCAAAGACAAATGGCACTCCAATGCATACTTTGTCTCAGAGGAATAAAATTTCACGTTACAGAGAAGTAGATTTGTTTTGTTCAAAGTGAAAAGCATATATACATCCATACGGCGATCTGATACCTATGCATCGTTCCCAAGAAGTAAACCAGATCGCCGTATGTATGTATACCCTTGCTTTGCCTAGCTAATTCTTAATGAAGAGCTAGTTCCTAGTTTCTTAAGATGTCAGTATCAATCAAATTTGAAAAAACTTGTGGTTTAGGTACATATACGGAAGGGTGTATACTGGAAATCCTAGCTTTGTGTTCTTTTATGATGTCAAAACTTTACTTTAAGTGCCAATAGAGAACTTGTAAGTATTATGCAGTGAAACCTGAATCTGAAATAGTGGGAGTGTGGGGAAAGGGAATATTAACTGCTATATAAACACCGAGTCTTCTGGAAGGTCTCTGAGTGAGCACTGATAATGTAACAGAATGAGACTAAAATGTGTTGCATAGGTGTGTCTTTAGGATCAGCAATGCACATTTGAAGACTTTGAGAAGAACCTTTTAATCAGGGTTTGAAACTAAAATTGACATTAACGTGTTCTGTTAAGAGCATGAATTTCCTTGATGATGGGAAAAGCTTTTTTTTACCTTAATTTCAGAATGAAACAAAACTGGCTTTTCCTCATTTAGGAAGTGACTGTTGTGTTAACTTAGACATGGTTTGTGCCATCTGTTTTGGGGATATGATCAAATGTGATTAATCCAATAACATTGTTAACTCATTGATTTAGGGAATTTGATTTACATTACAGTCATGACAATGATAGTTGTATCATTTATCTCCTCATTCTTGTAAGCAGTACTTTGAGCTTAAGCATTTACTGGTTAAACACTTACTTGCTGCTGCTTGGAGTAAACTTCAAACTAAATAAGTCTGTCTTTAATTTTATAAGTAATTTATGGTGTTGATATTTTCTATCAAAGTGTCTTATGGCTCACAGATTTTTGAGTGGACAGACTTTGAGAAAAATATTAATCTAAAAAGAAAAAAATTCTATGAAAAATGAAACAGTCTTTATCCTTCCTACTCACGCATAGCTGCTCATGAGGATACTTTTTTATTATGACCAGATCTAACCAGTTGTGGTCTTCTGCATCCCCTTGATCTTCATCATTTTCATGGCTGTTGAAATGACTGCAGTGATTGCATACATTAATTATCCATATAACTGAGGTGCTACAGAGTGGTGGTTCTGAGCTGTTTTAATCGATTTTTTAAGACATTCCTGGATTTAAAATAAACACCTGCTGGAACTTCAGTAGTTCAGAAATCCCACTGTAGGCAGCATGGGATTCCTGAGGTCAGCACTTCACAGAGCCAATCTAACTCAAAAGTAAGTAATTTTGCAAAGTATCTTTTCCCAGGTAGCTCTGTACCACATGATGAACTGTTGGGTAGCTTGGGAGTGAGGATGCAAAGAAGTTATGGCAGGCCTGGATCACTGAAGCCTTAACACAGTCATCTGGCTTGTTTAAAGAAGCCACTGTATCTGTACTTCCAGAGGAGCTGCCTACGAGTCAGACTTACTAGGAATGCAATTTTTATGCTGACATTTTATATAACGTTGGTTTCAGAGTAATGGGTGTTAATGCTGAATATCATCTGCACTGCTCTGATAATGGTATCAGAAAAAAACACTCTGCAAACCTAGACAGAGGGAGCAGTGATTATTTCCTGTCTGTCAGGAGCATATTATTAAAATGAAGCCTCTCAATTCCAGGTCTGGTATGAATAGCTGAGATAATCAAATTTATGTATCTCTCTTCACATAAAGGAAGGAGTTTTAGGACTAAGGCTACGCAGTACAAATCAGATGCAGTCTGTTTGTCTTCAGATAAAAAAAATTCAAGCCTCTTTCAGAGTAATTTCACTCTCTGTAAGCTTGAATTTAGTGCTATGTCAGTGTCCATAAATCTCTCACTTTCTGTGTTTGGGGAAAAAAAAACACAAACAAACAAGCAAAAAAAAAAAAAAGAAGCCTTGCCCTGTGTCTGCCTGACAAGTAAATGTAATGTTTCTGATTGCTCTTCAGAAATGAGGTTTTCTGTTTGAATGAACAGCTATATTTATTAAAATGTTTCAAAGCCTCTAAATGAGGTGGTTAAGATTAATGTATGCCGTCCAGTGACAATGGGCCTTCCAGTGAGATTACAAACAGAAAGAATATTAATTGTTCGTAGGCAAACCTGAAAATCCAAGTTCTCAGCAAGGTCTGTTATCTGTTTTAAATGATCAGCTTCATGGAACAATGAAATAATGTCCTTTCAAATTGGAAAAAATAACATTCTCCAAATCAACTTTATATTTTTCTCTGCTCCCTCAAAATTCAACTTAGTAGTCCATAGTCACATAACACAGTTAATTATTCAGGTTTTGTGGGGAGAGCAATTTATAGTAGAGCAAATAAGAACATTTAGAAGCTGCATTTGTGCGTACTGAAAATAAATGCACAGCCAGAGAGAGACATGTTTGTTTTTTCTCCTTATGGAAGGCATTTGGAAAAGTGTTGATTTGCTATAATGAATTGTCTGTTACTTGAGGACCAATCTGTTTGAGCATGTTGAACTCCTGTATCCTGTGTTTAGCCTCACGTAGTACAGAATCCTAAATTTCAAACATTAAATTCTAATTTTTATCTCAAATTACTATATAATTTGCTCCGTGGTCTTCAATGAACCGAAATGGCTATAATGTAACCTTCTGCATAGTAATTCTACAAATTTGGGTGAGGTTACAGCTCTGCAGTGCTAAATTCAGCGCAAGCATAAAAAGTTCAGAGTAACTTGTCTTTGTGTCGTGAAAATGCATCCTTGCTTGGGACTAATTTATTTGTCAGGTCATGAGAACAACAATTCTATACTTAGGAACCCAGAACTTGGGAACATCTCCTGAGTGCTGCTGAATACTCTCCATGGCACTGAGCCATGTCAGGTCACAGTTCATCTCATAAACTGCTAGCAGTTACTTTTGCAACTCCTTTTAAAAGGTTCTCAAGGCCTTTAACATATGCTCAGGGAATGCCTTAGTGCTCATGTGAATAGACTTATTTGCTCCATTTGACCAATGATGAAGACTCAAATTCCTATGTCTCTTGATGCACTTCTACACTCATATAAGTCTTCTTATGTTAAAATAAGGTATTTATTGCAATACAGATGAGGGCAGAATCAACATGAATGCATAAGCCATTTGTCATAAAGCAGCAGTAATGGCAAGCAGATATGGGTAGAGGAGAGTAACTGTGTCGTCAATATCAGCTGGAGAATTAATTAGCTTTCTTTAATTAGTGGCTTTTTGTGCTTGCTTCCTGGGTGAAAGAGGGTGTGATACAGTCTTTGAGAGAATTTGAGGGTTTGGTTAGATCTATGATACTTAGCCTAAAATGACAAGAACTTATATTGGAAAATTAGGCTGATTCTATTATACCAGTATTCTGATGTTTTACCAGCCTTCGTTTCTGTGTTTTCTCCACTCCCTTCCCCCTTCCCTTCTTCTGTACAACAGGGATTTGGGAAACAAGTGGATGTGTCGTATATTGCCAAACATTACAACATGAGCAAAAGCAAAGTTGACAACCAGTTTTACAGCGTCGAAGTAGGTGACTCGACCTTCACAGTTCTCAAACGCTACCAGAACTTGAAACCTATTGGCTCTGGGGCTCAGGGAATAGTTTGGTAAGTATTAGCAGTTTTTCCTACGCTTTTAAATAGAATTTGCCTTTTGCATTTCTTCACAGTTTGCTAGCCACAGACATTGTATAAAATAGCAAAAATAATAGTCAGGCAAGGGGCATCCTGAGGCAGAAGGAGCCTAGTCGTTCGCTAATAAATTCTCCTGCTGGTGAGAATGATAGCACTAGGTTTGTTTCTCCACATAGCAAAATGTAACTAGCAAGAAAGAAGAGAAAGATCTTACCATAATTGTCAACTGTGTCACTATTTCCAGAGACAGTGCAAATAAGATCCCAATTAAACCCTGTAATTTATTTTTTGTATTGTAAAAGTCACAAAGAACAATATAGAAACTTGTCACATCCCATAACATTTTCAAGTATTCAGAATGGAAGCCTTTTGAATTGCACATTTCCTTTATTTCTTAAAGGAGACGTTTCAATTATGTGAATTAATGTGAACAAAAGACACAAATTCAGTAGCTTTCCTAAATACTATAAAAAGGGTTATGGAATTTGAAATCATTATGTTCAGAAGTTCTAATATACTGGTTGGCATTTGCCTCTACATTTTTAGGGATGGCTCTTAAATTTCAGTGACTTGTATTTCAATGTTTATGTGAAGGCATTTGATGCCTGTTTAATACAAGGCAATAGGGTAGCTGTAACTTGATGAGACATGAAGTCTAATTCCATCTGTCATCTTTATCACTGCTTGTTTCTGACTTTGATGTAGTGTGTATTCCTTTACAGTTGGAAGCAATAGTAGACCAACAGGTTCCTTTAATCTAGAGGCAAGTGGGCTTCCATGGGTCATTGGCCTTGTTATTATAATTGACAGTGTAACAGCAATTAGCAACACATCATTAGGTCTCAGTCTGTCCGTTCCAATGTTTAATATACATTGAGGCCACACAAGTCCAAAGATTGATCTAGAAGATCAAGTAATTTATTTCATATCTTAAATACAAAATGTCTAAAGGCTAGTTTAAAATCAGTTTTGGGAAAGAAACATACTTTGTGTTGAGAGCTATTAATCAAGTATCTTGCACTGTTTGTCCACTTCCATATGTAACAGATGTTTTTTTTCCTACTTTCTATCCTGTATTAGTTTTAGAGAAAAATCAGATTTTGTTTGTCTCTGCAACTGAATTGCTGTGATGATTAATTATGAGCAGCAAAAAAAAACATAGAAATTAAGCTAAATAAAATCAATTAAATCCTGTGAATTTGTCTATCATACAGTTGACAGGCAAAAATTAAGAATGCCTTAGTAAAGAACATCAAATGAGAAAACAGATTCAAGTGAAAGTTAACACAAATCGCTAATATAGCTGCGAATCATGGAGAGGCCATAAAAAAGTCTTTTATGTTTGATAATACAGATGTAGAAGTATTACGTGGAGAAGACAATGAACATTTTTGCTTAGCATGTGTTTTGTTGTAATCTACCTGTCATGATATAAACTACCATAATCTACCTGTCTGGCCATAAACAAGTCTATGGAGACAGATGGGATCCACCTGATGGTACTGAGGGAGCTGGCAGAAGTGCTCACTGAGCTACTTTCCATCATTTACCAGCAGTCCTGGCAAAGTGGAGAGGTCCCCACTGACTGGTGTCTAGAAAATGCGACACCTGTCCTCAAGAAGGGTCAAAAGGGTGATCTGGGGATACAGACCTGTCAGTCTGACCTCAGTGCCTGGGAAGGTCATGGAACAGATCATCCTGAGTGCCATTAGGCAGTGCATGAAGGACACCCAGGTGATCCAGCCCAGCCAACATGGGTTCATGAAAGGCAGGTCCTCCTTGACAAACCTGATCTCCTTCTATGACAAGGTGACCTGTTTGGTGGATGAGCGAAAGGCTGTGGATGTTGTCTACATGGACTTTAATAGGGCCTTTGATACAGTCTCCCACAGTATCCTCCTGGAGAAACTGTCTGCCTGTGGCTTGGATGGGAGTCATCTTTGCTGGGTTCATGGCAGGGGGGGTTTGAATTCAATGATCTTTAAGGTCCCTTCCAAGGGTTTTAGGCTCAGAATTCTCATACCCTGCACTATTTCTGGATTTTTCTTCTGGATAATTGTAGGTAAAAGGGTTGTCTGTTGTCTGGCTGGAGTGACCCAGCTACTGGAGACAGCTTTAATGCATAGCAACATCTCATCTGGTTTTATGGAGTAATAAAGGTAGAGTATTGTTGGTAAATGTTGTCAACCCTTTCAGGACTGAGCTGCTGCCAGCAGTTGCAGCCAGTGGCACGCTTCTTGACTAGTTTAAATCTTTGCAGTTTGGCAAGTGGAGTCCTTGCTGTCTTCCCAAGGCTAGAAAAGCTGAGCTGCTGCTGACTTTTTTGCTTTGTGTAGTACTTGGCCACACAACTGTAATTCCCACAACTTGAGAAAAGGACCCTATTTAATAATAGCTTTTTCAATAATTTAATATAAAATCTCTCAGCACTGATCAGGTGTAAGTTGCTCCATGCTAAAGACTTACAGCACTTACTCCTCAGCACTTACTTCAATACTGAACTCCACTTGCTAGCAACAGCTTTCCTTTGGTATGCAGAACCCCGTGTGCTTACCTTTCTAGATATACTTGGACAAGCAAGCTGTCTGCAGCCCAGAAGGTAATTGTAGAGGCAGAGTGAGTTGGAAGAGAGACTTGGTGTTTTTCAGGGTTCCTATGCAAAGTCACAGAGTAATGAAACATTTAACATATAATTCCATAAATATATGTCAAAATTGGGAGAATTTCAGTGGAAAATAATTCATGTCGTGGAAGAGAAGCAGGCACAACAAGCAGCGAATGTGGTCATAAAAGAAGTTGGGACTTGATTTCACTTGATTATTCTGAAAATTACATCAAAGACAAATTCACTTTCTTGCCATGGAAGCATTAAAGTAAAGATGTTAAAGTCTTCAGGGGATGATAATTCATTAAATTATGTGAAAAAGATAAAACCATATGGTGTGAGTATTAGTTATAATTGTCATTGTACCCATGTGAATAAATTATAAACTCAGTGAGAAAGTGATACTGGCTGTAGACATAGTGCATTCAGTATCTTCAGAAACTCATTGTGGGAGCTTACAATGGTATTTGAGTTAACTATGTTCACAAAATTACTTTTACCAGCCAGAAGAAAGCAAGCTTCTTGGAGTCTCTTGAGCAGGGAAGTTAATCTTCACTCCGCAAAAACTACTTTTATTGCAAATGTAGGCTGTTTTCTCACTGTACATCATACTAACATCTGTGAAAAAGACTATATAGGGTGTGTTTGCATAAAATGTTAATGTTCCCATAGTCATAATGACAATGGGACATAACTGAAACAGAGCTTGTAGTTTCTTAGACTAAACGGTAGTTGTAAAACCTAAGCAGGCTTTTAACCACACGAGTTTATCTCCAAGTCTGTGATAGAAACAGAAAATTTCAAAGGTAAAATTAGTTGAGAACATTTTTCTGAGTTTGTGTAGATACATGTCACTTAAACCACGGAGAGAAGAAGTAGTTGATATCCCTCTGCAATGTCAGAAGGGAGTTGAAAACTACCTGATTTTGCAAAGGGGAGAGAGACAGACAGGTCACTTTCAGCCTGTGTGTATGGGTGATTTAGATGAGGGTAGAGGGAGAGGAATTCTCAGGTTTCATAAAATGAAAGGAATATGCTCATGTTGGAATGGGTGTTTCGTTGTGTTTTAAATGAACGCTTTCTGCCTGGAGGCAAGGCAATTGATCTGTAGGTTTTCTGCTGTGGTTTGCAAGCTATCATTTTTCATATTGCCTGTGATTTTTTGATACTGCCTATGATGTCTAGAAATATTTCAAAAGCCCCTTTGAAGGGTCTGTGATAGTTTTTGAATGTATGATGGAAGCATAAATGAAGTCCAGTTTTCCACGGCAGGCAGTGAAGACATCACTTACAGGCTTGAGGATACAAGTAATTAAAATCTTAGAAGGAGCTTATGAAGACATTTGGCCTGGTTTGTGACCACATTGGTGCCTATACCTGTGTGCATTATCAGGAGAAAGTATTAGCTTTGAAGACATATCTGTCTGGGTGAGTATCAAATAGATGAGTCTGACGAAGTTTTTCACCCGAAATCTGGAATGTTTATCTTGCTTTTTTCTGAAGAGTGAAGACAGGTATTCATGCTGTATGATTGGATGTGATCTTATGATATGTAAAGCTGGACCAGAGGACTATTAGCTGGGAAGTGCTTTATGCTAGATAGTTTATGCAAGAAATATTTGTGTCTTGGAGTAATGTTGGGGTTGGGGTGGAGGTGAGGGGGATTATGGGAGAAGGAATGATGCTGATTGTAATTTTAGAGGAGTCCTGGTAGGTCTTCAATGAACACATTATACATTTAGAAAGATACCTTATCTGCAGATATAGAGGAGACTATAAACATGTTCTTGAAGTCATAAATTGGGCAAATTGTTTTGTGTTTTGTTTCTTGGAATTACTGATTTGATTATATCTTTGAGCCTCAATATGGAGGAGATTGCACAGTGTCTTTGTGTTCCCTGTAATAAGTAGAGTCAGCAAGTCAACTGATAGTTCACTATGTTCCCTAAGGTTACTGTAGGTTCTCTTTTGCTGATTTAATTGTAATTTGCTGGTTGAATCTTAAAGAGTGCAGAGTTCTTTTAAATTAGCAGATTATGATAATGGTGCTTGTTTGTAGCTTATATTTTTTCCCTAAAGTAGTCATAGAACTATTTAGTTGGAAAAAACATGTAAGATCATCAAGTTCAACCATTGAGCAATTGGACATATCAGGTCCACCACTAAACCATGTTGTTAAGTGCCATGTCTACACATCTTTTAAATACCTGCGGTATGGTGACTCAGCCACTTCCCATAGTGGTCAAAGGCCAGAGGAGGAATGCGACTGATATTGTCCACTACAATATGCCCAGTATGAAGGGTTTTTTTGTTGCTGTTCTCCTTGGAACTATCATAGGGAAGTGTCCTGTTGTGTCATGATACTGGTAATGGAAAATTAGTTAAGATGGAGTTCGTTAAAACTTACTCTAATTCTCCAAATATTCATGTATTATATATACTAAGACAATTATTATAGGGAAATCTCTGACATCTTATAGAGCTCTGGTGGAGGTCTGTGAAGGTATGAACATAGTAATCAATAGAACCACTTAAAAGTAGATTTTAAGTTACTATGACTACTGTCTGTGTGGAATGTGCCTGTAAATGAAGAAGAGGATCAGACCTTTGAGTCTGTGAAAACTCTTTAGCTCTTTTGAGTATGGTGATTATCCTTCAGTTCTGGTCTTGTGTAACACAATTGACTCCTCACCTGAGTTTAAGGTTCTAAAGCAATATTGCAGTGGGAATAATGATAAAAGCCATAGAAAAGAGGAGCTGATCCTTCCGAGCATAAACAATTCTGAACGCACACTGACCAAAGAATAGCCTATGCTTTTGCTGTGGAGCAGTGGAAGAGACAGTTAACGCAGAACCTTATTTGTATTTAGCTAGGTGTAGTATATTAAAGTTCTTGAGAGATCAATATATATCTTCATAGAGACCCTGCTATCGCAGTAATGTTTTAGTTTCTTTATATCCTTGATAGAAGTCAACATTTCTGCTTGTATAAACTGCCATAGTTCAATAGAAATTCAGAGGTATTCTCACTGCAGGATAGATCAGTAATTTTCCTCAGAAGAGGAGAACAAAGAATACGTGTAATTCATGGGGGAAATGAAGTGAACCATGTACCCAGATATGCCTAGAACTTCAATGTCTCTGAAGAGAATGGCAGTGTTAATTTTGTCAGTCCCAGTCTCTCCTGTAAATCAGTACTGAGCATATGTCATGAGTTCAGTTACTTGCATTTCAGTTACACAGTCACATCTCACAGACTTTTTATGCTTAATATTCTGTTGGCTGGCACTGCAGATTTATACTGTTCTGTTAAAGATTCTCCAAACTGTATCCATTAGTTCAGCATGTGTACCCTCTCTCATACTGTTGTGTGCTTTACTGATGTGATTTGGCACTCTGCTCCTGAGGAGGTTTTTGAAGAAAACCTTTATGGAGTTTTGCAAGGGGTCTGTGTGAGAGTAATGTAGAAAAGAGCTGTCAGTTTGTACTGTGAACTATTACTATACTGTTAGTGAAATAAGCCTGTCAGTTTAAACAAAATATCAGATGTTTCCCAATGCTAGGTATCTCATACAATGTTAACACTGGGTGAGATTACTTTTTCTGACCTGAGAAGCTGAAATGGTTTAAACTATTGCCAGATTTTTTTTTCCACTTTGGTAAATTCTTAAATATTTAAATACTGTAAGTAAACTCACAACAACCTTCAAACCTCATTCATTCATTTATGCATTGCAACATTTTTCTCTAACTACCCATTTGCATTCACATTGTAGAGTTCTTTGGAATTTCTAGTGTGTCATTGCTCTGAAATGCCAAAAATTTAATTGCATGTATTCAGTTAGCCACTGATCACCATCTGATGTACACCTAGAAGAGCACATGCTGGTTTGTTGTTCTGATATATTTGTGCCTTAATTCTTCAGAACAAGAGCAAGTTTCCCAATTGTATTTGGAATCTGGATCAGCAGCACATGAATTGTAAAGCTCTGAGAGACTCCCAGTGGGAACATCAAAGATTGAGCATCTCTGTGGATTTGAGCTCCAGAATATTGAGTGAAGGTGCTTATTTAAGTTGGTCAGATTTGTGTTTCCTAAGGTGATATTGTTAGAATTTGCAGAGTAACACATATCTGGGGACAGTTTACTTGGATATAGGCTGAGAGGCAAAGGCAATGTCTTGAAATGCTCTTGCTAATGATTCAACAAAGAACTTAGCTTGGATGTGGAGGAAACAGCTAGGATCACAGGGAACAGCTGCCACGTGTCAAACTACTGGTGTGTTATGTAAGTGGGAAATAAGCAAAAAAAAAAAGGTATATATCCAGAAGCGGTGCTTGAAGGCACCTGAGGCAAGATGAAGACCCATTTTTGTGTGACAGAGGTACCTGAGATGTAATGTTTGAGCAAGAATTATTGTTCTGTCTTTTTTTTTTTTTGGAGGTCTGACTTGTAGTTACTTTACAAATAAATATTTATCCATTTTTTCTCAATCAATTTATCAATCTATTCCACATTTTCTCTCTGAAAGTTTATGGGAAAAAATCTAAATAAGCTGGTGTAGAAACTATCTCTGCGCAACCTGTTTTTGTAACCCCTGACAGCAATGCTCACTTTACTAGGTCATAAAATGCAGTATTGTAAAAGCACTGGCAGGTTCATTTGAGAGCATTGGCACCCAGGATTTTCTATTGGGTCAGTACAATTCTTTGGTATAGAGCAGGTTTGTTCATAGCCATGACTGAATAAGCATCCATAATCCTGTTTTAGCCATTAAAAAATTTATCATGTTTGTAACTTCTGTGGCTGCAGAGAAGTAAGTAATTTTTGTGTAACTTACACTCTTTCAGTGCTGGCTGATTAAAACCTCTATCTAATGTATATTACTATTAGGCAGTAACATTTTATAACTCCCTTGATGGATCTCATGCACCTATCTGCTCCTATCCTATCATAAACTTCCTTCTCGTCACTGCCAGATCTCCCTTTTCTCACACTTGTTCTATCTCACTCCTACACTGACATATCAGACAGATTTTTTTGAAGACTCTCCTTGCTTCTGTTGTGTGAGGTTGTCTTACTGGAATTCAGAAAATTTCAGTTCAAGGAGGAAATCCAGGTTTGAAGTAATTACTGTTAGTGCGTTACTTAACTGAGTTCAGACTTATCCTTTTATTTCATTCACTTGAAATCCTGTCACCACTGAAATGAAGACTCTTGCATCATTGTCACCGATTATCATCTATTTAACAGGAGAGCAATTGCATTAAACACCTTCTGTTCCCTCTTAGGGACACGGGTTTTCTCTTGTGATAGGATAGCTGTGGTCATATAGAATCAGAGAAGTGGGACTATAGGACAGAGCGCAAATAAAAGGGCAGATACCAAAATAAAGAAGCAATGAAACCAGAAAAAGAAAATATAGAGGCAATCTGGAAGGAAATCTAGCTCTGATAATTCAGTTTTCTTTGCCAGCATGTATTGTTGATATTTATTCTCTGATATTAATATGGTCTACAGATTTCACAGTGGTTTATAGAAAGCAAAAAGCTGTTCCTAGTCCCAAGACCTGCAATCCTTAGACAATCATAAAAAATGGTGAAAGGCAAAAAATATTTGAATATAACAGAAGTTGTGCAAAATGGAAAGTGAATATGAAACAAGATATTGCGTATGAAGCCTAGGTGAAGTTTGTGAACAGTGTGAGGCATGTCTGGTGTGACATGTGTGGGAAAACTCATTGGAATGGGCAAGAGCGGCAATAAAGAAAGAGGATGTTAGAGGGGGAAGCAGAAAGGAGGAATACTCAAAGGCAGGAGTGAAAACAAGTGGCAAATAGGACATTGACCTTTTTTTTTTTTTTTTTNGCCCATTTACGAACTGGGAATAATTTTTCTAGATTTGGGGTTGCTAATTCACCATGAGTCACAGAAGGGGGGTGGATTTTCTAATTTAAAGAAAAATCTGGTTTTAAAATTCTGTCAGAGCCTCTACATCTTAAAATCTCTGGTGTAACAGGGCAGCCTGAAAACCTAAGTAGTTTTAATTTTGTTCCTGTTGAACAAAGCCATTTTGGCTTGTTAGTCAGCAAGTAAAATATTTCATATCCTTACAAATCATCAGTTTTACTTGCTAGCATCTTACCTGTGTCAGAGATGCCCCTCAGTATGAGAGGCTGTAGGTACAGAATTACCCCGGTTGGATGAGAGAGTGCTGAATGAGTTAGAGCAACCTGAATTGGTTGAGTTAGTGTCAGCACAGGGGCAGGCTGTGGACTGGCTGGGAAGGTAAAGGTGACATAGGTGGCAGCATTGGCTTTCTTCCTTCCCAGCACTGACATTTTGCTGTCCATCTTCTGTTTCTGTCTGCTTAGAATAGCCTTGCAGAGATTGCAGGGTTAATTTTAGGAAACTAGAGGTTGAATAGACTTTTAGGGTTAACCTTTTTACGTTAACATTTTTCCTTCTATGATTATCACATTTCAGATGATGACTTGCTGCCAATATGTTAACCAGTGCTTGGTTAAATTTTTATTTTTAATCAGTTGAGAAATGCAGCAAGAAATAGTGTGACAACAATGCAGTTGTGAAATAATGTTTCTTTTTCTCCAAACTGACAGTTCTTTTTGTGTTTTTCAGGCAAGCCAGCAAATCTTTTAAATTGTGACTATGAAGGTCACGATGGAAGATAGTAGCTATTTTCTATTTTAGTTTGTGGATCCAAACCCAACAGAATTATCATGTGACTGACAGTTTTAGTGTGCTAGGTACTCAACTTCAGCCAGGTGCACAGACTCTGCTTCGGTGTCCATATTTCCCTAGCCTTGTTAATTGGTTTTAAATGAGGAAACTGGACTTTTTCTGGCTTTGATGCTTAACAGAATTTACAAAGTATACCAAGTTTATATACCATACTGACAGTTCAGAGCACTGAATGTATGATCCCTTTATCAGATTCAGACCCATTCTCTGTATGCTAGGTAAGCATTTACTTAATACAGTTTAGCTGCAAATCATGCTTTAAATTCCTTTGCCCATGTGTTATCTGTCACTGAATATTGATAGGCATCCCCAGTTCTGATCTGTTTTTCAGATTTTTACCTTGCTCTGGCTTCAGTAAATCCTTGAGCATACAAAGAGTGGGTAGCATAGCATACTTTGGAAACCACGAGATTTTCTCTCTCACATGCATAAAGGAAAGCATTTTACAGTTCCATTCGGAAAAGGATTCTACAGCCAAGTCACTTTCAGAGCCAAGTATGAAGAATTAGCAGAATGCATACAGATGAGATGTATATTCAGCGTACTCACGAATGCCTGAGTCACCAGGCAAACTAAAATGGCACCCATTATGAGAGGAGTGCCAGGTGGTGTGTGAACAGTGTATCTGTTTCCACATTGCCTTTCCTACAGTATCCATGAACCATCTTGGTGAGTGAGAATGACTATGGCAAAAGAATTTATCTTGCATCAGTATACAGAACCGATCAGTGGATTCCAAAATGGTTCTTGTTAGGATATCAGCAGCTCATGTAATTAGAAAGATGACTAAATTGAGGTTCAAGCTGTGGAAGAGAGAGTGACAGAGATACTTTTTTTACAATTTGAGCCAAAAAGGCATAACCTTATGCATCTGAATTGTCAGCTCATTCAAGAAATTTTAGTCTGTGCAAGGTGTGGAGCTTCTGTATACACAGGCTTGTGGTTTGTGGTGGTGATGGAGCTGGAGATTATAGTCACCTTTAAGAACTGCTAGAGCTTTTGATGGAAGAGTACTTTATAACATGAACAAATTTGATACTTTCATGTGTGTAATTGTTTTAAGAGAAGATGTCAGCAGAGCAGGTTCAGCCTAGTAACAGCACAATTTGTCAGCAACAGAGGGCAAATTTTACTGCAGACTCTCCTTTTTCTTAATAGATTCCAGCCTATGATTCCCCTTTTCCCATCAGTTCTCCAAGTATGCACCTTCTTTTGACATATGGTAAATTATTTTGTTGTTTTACTTATAATGTAGCACATTTGGAGCCACTGGTGGCAGATGTTGAGTGAACTTTTATTGTAAATATGTTTACTAAAAATATACATTCCAGGCTTCTTTTTTTTTCTGTGCGACTTCTTTTACATTGTCTTATGTATGATGGCTCGATAATCTTCCCTCAGAACACACATCTGAAAGTTTGGCATATAAGAGCTGTCTCAGCATGACTGAATTGTAAAACAGATTTCACAGCAAAGTTTTTAAATCTAGTTGGCCTTAGAAATACAAATTCATTGTGCTTCCCAGTTTATCTTTGCTGGAAAGGGCTGCTTGGCTTTGACATATAAGGCAATGACTGTAATGCTTTAAACAGAACGAGCAGTATGGATTCAAAATTGGACTGCAGATGTCATAGATATGAAAATGATACTGTCATAATCATTTATGGGTGACAGTACAGGGACTGCATGAGTTTTGGGCTTGGACTTTGTGTTTGCTTTTCTAATAAGTCTGAGTGTGTCTGGGGTCTGAACAAATTCTTTAAGATCATAAATATCTAGGCATACACTGCCACAGGTCTGACTGAGGAAAAATGTCTTCCCAGTCTTCGAAAAGAGCAAGAAGGAGGACATGGGAAACTGGAAGCTGGTCAGCCTCACCTCCACCACCTGGAAAGATGATGGAATGGCTCATTCTAAGCATCATCTCAAAGCATATGGAGGAAAAGAAAGCTATCAGAAGTAGTCAACACAGATTGACCAAGGCAAAATCATGTCTGACTAACCTGATATCCTTTTATGATGGCATGACTGGATGGATAGATGAGGGGAGGGCAGTGGATGTTCTCTGCCTTGACTTCAGAAAGGCTTTTGATACAGGCTCCCACAGCATCCTCAGAGGTAATCTTAGGAAGTGTGAATTAGATGAATGGACAGTGAGGTGGATTGAAAACTGGCTCAAAGACAGAGCTCAAAGTTTAGTGGCGCAGAATCTAGTTGGAGGTCAGTAACAATGGCGTTTCCCAGGCATCAGTACTGGTTCGAGTCCTCTTCAATATTTTCGTCAATGACCTGGATGAAATGTACCCTCAGCAAGTTTGCTAATGATGCAAAACCGGAAAGGGTGGCTAACACACCAGAAGGTTGTGCTGCTATACAGCAAGACCTGGACAGTCTGGAGAGTTGGGCAGAGAGGAAACTGATGAAATTCAAGAAGGTCAAGTGTAGGGTGCTGCACCTGGGGAGGAAACAACCCTATACACCAGTACAGTTAGGGGGCTGACCTGCTGGAAAGCAAGTCTGAGGAAAAAGACCTGGGAGTCCTGGTGGACAACAGGACTATCATGGGCCAGCAATGTGCCCTTGTGGCCAAGAAGGCCAATGGCATCGTGGGGTGCATCAGGAAGAGTGTGGCCAGCAGGCTGAGGGAGGTTATCCTCCCCTTCTACTCTGCCCTGGTGAGGCCCCATCTGGAGTACTGTGTCCAGTTCTGAGCTCCTCTGCCCAAGAAGGACAGTGAACTGCTGGAGATGGTATAGCAGAGGACCACAAAGATGATTAGGAGCCTGGGGCATCTTGTGAGAAAAGGCTGAGGGAATTGGATCTTTTTAGTCTGGAGAAGACTGAGGGTGGATCTGATCAACACCTATAAGTACTTAAAGAGTGGGTGTCAAGAGGAAGGGGCTAGTCTTTTTTCAGTGGGCACAAACTTGTACATGAAGGTCCATCTAAACATGAGGAGGAACTTGTTTTACTTTGAGGGTGGCAGAGCACTGGAACAGTCTGCCCAGAGAGGTGGTGGAGTCTCCATCTCTGGAGACATTCAAAAAGCACCTGGACACTTTCCTGTGCAATCTGCTCTAGATGGACCTGCTTTGGCAGGGGCATTGGACTAGATGATCTCCAGAGGTCCCTTCCAAACCCATATCATTCTGTGATTCTGTGAAAGATTCGTGTTGAAGGAGTTTCTTCTAGCTGTGCCAAAGATTTGTCTGTTTGACTCCCATTTCAATAAGCACAGTTATGACTGAACCTGTGAGCAGTTCTTATTTCTTTTCTTTTTTTTTTTGTCATTTCTGTACATTTTCAGACAGAAATGTGTATAGAGCTCTTTAAATCACTTGTTCGTGTTCAATGTATGTATAACTAGAGTGCTTCCGTTGGATTTCTGAAAAAAATGTAGCTCAACTGCAACATGTTTCCATTTAGCCAGGGCCTTTAGAGAGCTGTATTTTGCAAGGTGGGAAATACAATAAGTATGTTGTAGTTAATTGAAAAAAATGTTATTAAAATGCTACATTAATAATTTCAGTGACACCATAATGAAGTTATACAGGAGATGTGGACATTTCTTGATCAAACTGTGCCATGTATGCTCTTCTCTGTTCTAAAATATTTAATATCTAAATTTAAAATCCATAATATGAATTGGACAATAAAGTCCATCATTTTCAGAGGACTTTATTTCTGTATCCGAACCGTAAGTCTTACAAGCAAAGTTTGAGAGCAAGGATTTTCTAGTGTAGTACAGTAAGTAAAGAGCATTGTACAAGCAGAGAGCAAGACTTGTCTGGTTTTAGCTGGATTTTTCCTGCCATAGATTTATTAGATGTATGAAAGCATATGCACACCTGTCTTTCCTGATTAAACACTGAAATGTGAAACACATAAAGCAACACATTTTAAACTCTTGTCTTAAAATCATCCAGTTTTAGTGGTACATCTTTGAAGTTTAGAGCCCTCAGAATTCATTCTATGGTCTTGACAGCAAGGTTGAACTCTCTTTCAAGGGCTAGCATGATAATCCCAAATGATTCAAGCACTACTGTCCTCTCTCACGTTACTTCATTCGAACACAGGATAAGAGATCATGTGTTGAGTATTTAGCAGGGGGTTATTTTGCTTTGGCTGCAATATTCCCAAAGGCTCCGAGAGGGGACCTGCTGCCATTTAAAATGCACTGAGGAGACAACTTAGATTTACCTTTCTTTTTATCTTTGCTACTTAGGTTTCATGTCATCTTGGCATGTGAAGGGGCTCAAAGGGCACCAGCTGGAACACTTTGCTGGCAAGTTATTTGCTGTGGCAGAATGCCTTGTGTTTTGTCTCTTCTGCTGCACTGAACTACACACAGCCTTTGCTGCCCCGTGCAGTCCAGGAAAGAACCTTTTTATCTGAGTTATCTCTGCCATGATGAGGAAGCTCACAGTCTTGGAGACTTATTTATTCTGTGAAAACATTCATGGCAATAGTAAAAAAGTAAATGATGACTTGTGTTGCAGCTGGGGAGGCAACTTTGATTGTATTTCCTAGTCTGTTACCAGCTGATTGCAAGAAGCCCTGAGCTGATGGAAAATCAAAACAAATATTTAGAACTGTATACAGAACAGAAGTGCAGCAGTCATTCATTATGAAACTGTATTGGTGGTCTTAAGCATCAGCTCTGAACATTGTCTCAGAAGCCACTAAATTTCTCTGCATTTTGAGGAGAAAAAGACCTGATCCAGAGTCTAGAGCAGCCATTCCTGACAACAGATCATTAGGGTCATATTGGTAATTTTCTGTGTTTTCAGAACATAGGCTTGGTTCTAAACTTAATAAGGACATTGAAATGCCCTTGGCCATTTCAGTGGCCTTTGACTTTCTACTGTTAGAGAGAAGCTGCCTCTGCATGTTGGTAGATGTATGGAATTCATTTATTTTACACCATTTTCAAGGAAAGCATTCACTATTTTTAAAGATATTTTCTGGAGAGAAGTTTTCACTCTAAAAATAACGATCTTTTTCTGTTTAAAAGTAAATATTGAAGAGAGGAATATGCATAGTTTGTAAATAGAAATGTATCAATATTTGCCTCGAGAAACTCAGAAAAAAGTTAAGAATGAGAAGGTCTAATTTCATTCTAAAATTTGGACTGGTAAGTGAAGTCAACACAAAAAGCAAACAAATAAAACCCACAAAAAGCCCTATCAGAATACACTTTAAAATTTGATTGAAGCAGAGTAACATTGTCAATCTTTTTATTCGAGTGCTTGCCTGAAATGGGACCTTAAGTAGAGAGAAGAAAAATCACTTAAAATATTTTATGGTTAAAGTTTCATAAACCACTTTTACAGAAATTTTTCTTACGATTTGGCTTCTTCAGAAAGTTCAGTAGTGATAGTTATCTGAAATCAAAGGCAGAGAAATTGCTGTGAACAGGGTTTATACATCCATCCATCTATGCTTTTCTTCTTGTGTATATATGTATATACATTTAAAAGTGTATCTGTGTATGTATACAGGTTGTGTTCCGCTCCAGTGGTGCTTGTTGAGGATGAGCTACCATTAGCATTCTTGTTAAACGTGATTTTCAAGATTACCAGTTCTCTCCACTGATGGAGATCTCAGCACTGAATAACCAGGGGATTTCAAATACACAGATCAGTGCTATGTTTAACATGATCAGTTTCAGTTTTCTTCCCTCTTGCTGTGGTGGGATGAAGGAAATTAGGCAAAGAGCTAATGATAGGGGCAAGACTACCTTACTTAGAAGGATCAAGTAATGCAGATATAAGTAGCAGTGATTCCTAATAAACAGAGCAACAGTTGGAGTCTTTCTGGAGAAAGGCAAAAATGGTCACTTTAGAAAGTGGGTGTAGTATTAAGGAGCTTCTCAGAAAGATTTTAATACTGTATTTGTCACAATATATGTATATATATTTAGTGATAGGTCAGAGGAACATTTAGTGTCCCTTGGATTTCTACAACATTTGGTGAAGAGACTTTCTTAATATAGAAGGCTGTTTGCTGAGATTGCGAAGTCTTCATTACACAGTGTGCCCCAGGAGGCTGGAGGCTGGGAGCTTCCCTTGCTGTTTCAGGTTTCCATTCTGTCATTTGAGAGCTAATAATAGTACTTTAATGAAGTAGTGGCTTGAGAAAGCGTAAGCATCTTGAAGAGGATGTGTGTGCCCCATCCAAAGAATCTTGAAATTATCAAAAATTGCCATTTGTT
Organism: Nycticryphes semicollaris; assembly: GCA_013400055.1. NCBI lineage: Eukaryota > Metazoa > Chordata > Aves > Charadriiformes > Rostratulidae > Nycticryphes > Nycticryphes semicollaris. The sequence goes on from VXBJ01003460.1 coordinate 69,381, forward strand.
ATCTTAGGAATCCATCTCTAAGAGCCAATTAAAAAAACCATGGGGTTTGTGGTTTTGGCAGTCTGTTCTGGGGTAGAATATAAAGGAAGTGATAAGCGTTATGTTTAGTTGTTGATTGTAGAGTTATTCCTGAATGGAAAGAATAATTTAAAGTATTTACTTGGTAAGTGTCTACTGAAATAGAAACTTGAATGTGAAACTAGTATGCTTTTCTTAGCTTTTTGAAATAGGTATAAAAATGAATGGCTGGTTCTTCAAGTGTATGATAACAGGGCATTGCTCATTGAGCATTACAATCTGAACTCACAGACAATATCACTGGTAAATGATTATCTGGGTTTGTGTAAATCTGAATAGAATGAGTTTAATTTATTTCTTCTTTTTTTTTTTCCTGCTGAGGTCAGCAGAGTCTTGTTGAATAGCTGTGATTTTATATGTATCTTGGTAGCCAAGAATTTATATTCACATCTGGCTAAATTTTTTTATCTCTGCTAAATAGGTTTGTTTCAAATTATTTACAGTTTAAAAAGGCATATTTAACACTAGCATTTAGCTTGCCAAACTGGCTATAAACAGAATTTATAGCAAATTCTGTCTGAACAGCTGCCAGAGATATGGTAGTAAGCTCGGAGGATTTTTCTGAGCTCATATTGCAGTATATTTTATTACAAGATTGTCTTTGTTACAAAAATAGGGCAGCTGTATAAATTAAAAGAATATGTTCATAGCTGAGCAAGAGATGTTATGATAGAGTTTCCAGAGAAAAGAGTGCAGGCTTTTAGATGCAAGTCCAGTCTCTTATTGGAGATAGTGAAATTTACTTTCACGCTCAGCCTTTTTCATAGCAGTTCACAGACATTCATTACTATCTCTCTCTCTTATTCCTGCTCCCTTGATTCACCTGTTTATACAGCCACTCTTCTGCCAGTGATTGAAGTTTGTCTTAAGAAGGCTGATATATCATCAATACTAACCTTGGTGTTCCAAGGTAAGGATTTTGTGTAGCAATCACCAGAGACCACTACATGTGGTATCTGAAATTTCATTGTAGTAAAGTGCATAGCTGGCTGTCTGTAAACAAAAGCTTCTCTCTGGTGAACAGAATAAAAAACCCACATTGGTGTTATTAATTTACGCAGTGCAATGAATTTATGTATTGACTTCTTGATGTAGTCGGACACCTTCTATTTGATAGAAGACAATGACAGAACTGTAGTCAAGATGCTTGTATCTCAAAGTAAATACCCCTGTACAAATGATTACTTTTAGTTATTTTCCTCCATGATATGTAAAGTACTGGTTTTTCTGATTTTAGATTGATTTTTTTTTTTATCTCTTGCTTTGCTGGAAAGAGGAAATTCAGAAAAGCAAATGGAGATCAGCAACTAAAGAAAATGGTTGCTCAGAACTTTCAGTGTTACTGTTTCCTAACTCCTAGTCAGTGATTTTATGATGTAACTAATGGGATTAAAATATGAGAAAAGATTATTAAAATCAAAGTACTCTTATGTAGCTCAGATGAGTTCCATGTAGGCTTTTCTTCTTAAAAGTTGGGTGATCAAGTAATATGGATTAGCTGAGAGATTTGTCTGCTGAAATATATTTGCAATGTATACCCAAGAATGACATTTTACTGTTGAAAGATCATGTTTTTTAAATCCTTTGGCTTTGGATTTTATTTCATCAATACTTTCTTAATGGAATTAAGGGGTATTTTAGTTGTGGCCTTTATGATGCCCTGTTGAGGTTGAACTAAATGAGAACGAAAGACACAATTCTGACAGTTGCTCCAGGAGATTAGCTTTTTGCTATGTATTATTAGATTATGAATCACACATCTTGTTCCTCCTAATGTAATGTTTAGTTCAATGAAATTCTCTGGTCAAATGAAGTCAAGTCATATGGGACCTTTCATAGCCTTATCACCTGAGCTGCTTCATATATGCTTTAACTAGTGAGTGCAATATCTTTGTTTCTACATGTGCTTAGGATCATATTAGGATCATATTAGCTGGATCATAAATTGTTTATGCCTTATTAATGAATAAGAGGAAAAATAATTGTTACAAAATGACAGAATGGATGATGCTGGAGAGCACCTCATCCAACCTACCTGTTCAAAGCAGAGTCAACTAGAGCAGGTTGTTTAGGGCCACTGGAAGAGTCTGGCTCCACCTTCTTTACTTCTCCCAGCAGATACTTAAGAGCCTTCTCCAGGCTAAACAAACCCAGTTGACTAAGCCTCTCCTTATATGACAGATGTTTCAATCCCCAATCATCTTCATGGCTCATCAGTGGAATTGCTCCAACTGGTCCCTATCTTTCTTGTACTGGGGAGCTCAGAGCTGGACCTAGCACTCCAGATGTGGCCTTAGTAGTGCTGAGCAGAGTAAAAGGATCACTTCCCTTGACCTGCTAGCAACAGTCGTCCTAAATGCAGCCAGTGTGCTGTTGTCCTTCTTTGCTTTGAGGGCACATTACTGGCTCATGCTCAGCTTCTTTGTCCATCAGGACCCCTGGGTCCTTCTCTGCAAAACTGTTTACCAGACTGTCAGCACCCAAGTATGTAATGGTTTCTGGGGTGATTACTCTCCAGGTGCAGGACTTCGCAATTCACAGTGTTGATAATTTGGGGAGATACGGTATTTAATTTTATTTTTTTTCTGTGAATTAACATTTTGATCTGAAATAGTTTCACCATGAAAATGTTAAAATGGAACTTCCTGATAGTTGCAGAATATCTGCAATGGCAGTCACAAGAATTTTATTTTTCTTTTTCCCTCTGAACATACTTTCAGGGGAAATCCTGCCCCAAATGTCAACAGCATTCTTCACAAAACTCCTTGTCACCTTTAGCAAACAATTATATTCTTATTTATGGGATTTATTTGGTGTATTATTTATGCAGAATAGTGTAATTGAAGTACTACTTTTTCTTCTCCACCTGTGTTAGAACCAAGTTATACATTGCCAATACTTTTTTACTTAGAGCACTTTCACATTTTTGTTGGCTTTGTGACTAAGCTACTGATGTTTGTGTACTTTCTACTCTGTACTTTGTCAATAAAACTCTGTCAGTGAATGTTTACAATAAGCAGGAATTAACAAGAAAAGAAAATTTAGAGGATTTTGACTATTTACTTTGATGCTTTAAATGTATTTATTTGTAGAACAAGCAGCAGTTTGGTTGGTTTATCTTTTGGGAAATGCACTGTTGTTCTTCATGGAGTAGGAGAAAACGTGTCATGCCTTTCCTTGTTTGTGGTAAAAGGGAGGATCAGGAGGAGGGTCTGAGAACTGTATGTTTGGGAACATTTCTAAGAATTAGTGTGCTTTGTGAAATGTAGAAGTCAAAATTTGTGTAGTCAGGTTTGAACCGCCAAAATAAGTGGTTCAAATTCATAGGAATTGAAGATTATCAAAATAGCTGAAGGTTGTATAAAACATTTAAAAGTTTAAGGAGAATTTTAGGAGCCCAGATTTAAAAGCCCACTTTGCAACCCAGAGCCTGTTTTTCTTCATGTTTTCAAAATTTTTAACTAAGTGTATGTAACAATATTTTTTCATTATCAGAAGGAAATGGTAAAGGGCTTTGTGAAATTATTCTGTTTCTAAATATGTTATTGGGATTGGATGATATGGTCTGGAAGTATGATTAAATAACTTGATTCCATAGAAGTGTAAGGAAAATACAAACTTCATTTTAGATGAAAGTGGGCAATTGTTCATTGCACTACTTCATGTAGGTGTCCTTAATCACGACAGAAAAAGCAAAAGTCTCTCTGCTGTACCCAACGCACAGAGAGAAGCTTTATGAAACAACTTTTTGTCTCATCCAGTTTTTACTGTATTTTTATTTCAAGTTACTTAATTACTTTTTTCCCAATCTTTGAAAATAAGTATTAATTATGGAACTGGAGTTCGGAAATAGTAGTGCATGCTGTCTTCTGCTGATGTTGTGGTACATGTTTCCTTCTGATGTCGTCTTTATTCTCTTTAGAAATTCTCTCCTTTTGTCCCAGTATTTTTCTCAGTAGAAAAAAAGGCAATAGTAAAAGTGAGGGTCAGAAACTTGCCATGAGAGATGCAGGATATCCTCTAAGATGCATAACTCCTGTGTTTGTAATTACTGCAGTGCTGCATATGATGCTGTCCTGGACAGAAACGTGGCCATTAAGAAGCTCAGCAGACCATTTCAGAACCAAACTCACGCCAAGCGAGCTTACAGGGAGCTGGTCCTCATGAAGTGTGTGAATCATAAAAATGTAAGTTTTTAGTATGTAACTGGAGAAGAGGTATGTTTATTACTTTGTTAGAAAGAAAATTGTTTTCTTGGGTCCGCTTTTAAAACAGAAGAAATGAAAAGTAAATTATGCTCTGGGGGTACCGTCTTTCTGGTATTGTATGCCCACATGAGAGAGTGAGGATCTTCCATTTATTTCCATGTGCTTATTTGAAGGCCTAGTAGGGCTAAGGTGATAAAAGGGGAGAGAACAGAATAGGTTCTTGTAAACTCCTTATGCAGAAACGCATAAGTAGTTGTTGGAATCCTGGCTCCATTCTCTTGTTACTAGGATCTGTGACTCAGAAGCAGTGTCTCTTGAGTTGGAGTACCCATACACAGGTGTCACTCCTTGTTCTGGACTTCATCTGAAACCTAGTCAGATAGATGCATTGTATAGATTGTGCAAGACTAGAGATCGTCATGGTGAAGGTTGCTGCAAAACTGCTGAAGAAAATTAAGAACCAAAAGCACTTTTCCATTCTCACATGTTCATGTGTAAGTTCATGTTGTGGAGCCAGGGACTGTCAAACCTCAAAACATTATGCCATTCCTGCAATGCACAGTGTTCTTGTGAAAATAAACAGTACTAGCAGGTTCAAGACTTTCTGCTTCTTACACCCACCACATATTGTATAACATTTAGTATCCATAATGAATGAAAATATTCCTACCCCATAGCAAAAGAGTTACTCCAGGGCTGTATGTTAATTGCAACCATTTATCTACTAGTCAGAACTGTCTACCTGACACTGTACAAGCTTGCTTTTTTGTCGTGAGATATGTAGGATTGCCCCACTGCATTGTCAAGGCATCTCCCAAGGATTTAATTTTCTTACAGTTCCTTGATTTCTGCTGTGGCTTTGTGTCATAGCTGTGTGCCCCTTCCTTTTCACTTCCTTAGGGGTGAATTTTTCAGTTTACTACGTTTGCTCTTGCCTCAGATCCTGCAATGGCTCCTTTTCCTTACGTGTAGCATAAATGGACTTGAAAAGCACAACATAAGGTGAGATTTGAGACTTGTTCTCAATCACAAATTCACATGGAAAGAAAAAGAACTAACCCTAAATGGCAAACAGCAGGTCTTTTCACCTTTAGTGTCCTGTACCCCACTTCTGGTCATTGACTCATCCTTACACTTCCACTGGTTGATCAGGACTCTGCCTGTCTCCTCCCTGTTGACTTGGATGGAAACTACCCTCAGTCAGACCAATGCATGTGGCTTTGAAATGCGGGGATGAGTGAGCTGTTCTCTATGTCAGTAGGAAAATGATGTAACCTCATGTCATAGTTTTAATGGACTGGAAAGAAGAGAGGGCAGCAGGAGCAGTATTAATTTTAAATATATAATTAGAATTATATAATTTTTAAAATGTTGCATAGGAGCTCATAACAGCCCCACAATGGTTTAATCTCTCTGTACACAGAAGAGAATTGTAAAGGCACCAGTGCAGAGGCAAGAATCGGTCAGAAAATGTGGAGTAGACAGAGAAAATATTGAACCATTGCTATTAGAAAGCCTAGGGCAGTGATGGAGGTGGGGAGGGAGACATTCAGATGTTGTCTTCATGGCATCTGTTGCCCACATAGAAGGAAAGCACAGAAAATTCAGACTCTTGAAGTCACCTTTTTCTTCTCTATTGTTTCACATATTCTTATCAGTGCTTTTCAACAGCCTGGCCCATTAAAAAAAAAAATCCCCAGAATGTGCCTACCATTTTGAAGTGCTTCTACTAAAAAGCAGTACCTGTCATGATGGAATTTACTCCATCATGTATGCGTATGTGCCCTCAGAAGAATTAACACCATTTCAGCGAGGTGGAAGATCTTTTGTGTATTTTTAATAAGAAAGTCCTTGATTATTTGTGCCCTCAGATGAGAATTCTTTATATGTAAGAAATTGCTGGCTGAGCACAAGGACTGCTATACTAGATTGAGCTGAATTTGGTCTTTGAATGTGTAACTTCAAAACTCAGAGGACTTTCTCACCCTTAGTATTTTGGCTTGCCAGTAATCACTAATCCTTCTCTCAGAAACCATTTCAAGTGCACCTAGAAAAAATCCTGGAGATTTGTGGTATTTTATTTTGAATTTTACTGACTTTTTACTGTTCCATAAAGTAAGAAGTGTTAGTATAAACTGAGCAGTGAAAAAACGGAGTTTATCCATTAACACATACTTCAAAATGTGTTCAGCTGCTTACATTCATCACTTCTCTTTATCCTTTTGTCTTGCTTTGCTTTTCAGATTATCAGTTTATTAAATGTCTTCACACCACAGAAATCTCTGGAGGAGTTCCAGGATGTGTAAGTAACACAGACAGTAATTAAACTAAAGCTTTAGAGACATGTGCAGTATTATAGTGTATCTTGAATGCAGTAACTCAGCAAAATACAAAGGTTATAAACCCCTCAAAAAAATATGTATAGTCTACACTGTGGGTATGCAGATATTCTGTATTCCCCTATTAAGAACACATTTGACACTTGAAAGGTGCTAAATACTGGGTTTCCCAAGTGCTGTAATAGTGTGCAATGCCTGCTGGTGGCTCTCCTAGTCTGTGTGCAATTGTCTTCACGTTCAGAGGAAGGGATATGAATAGTTAAAAGGGCTTGCTTTTGTGTTATTAGTTTGCTCGGGAAATGGTGGTTGTTACGTGACTCTCTGACGTGTATGAGGTTTTGAATTGTGGCAGTTCATTCTGAAATAATTTCCTGTGAAAGAGACTCATGTGAAATGATTCCTCATTCCTTATTTGTTTTGATCTAACCTCTGACTGTGTAAAAATATTTGCCTGCAGAACTTAGTGCTGTATGTAGAGGACAGCTAGCATCTCTGCTGAACATTGCCCTATCGCACAGGCACTACTGTGTGTAGTACGAACATACACAGAATTAAATTTTAAATATAAAAATGTATTATATAGTTGTATCCCTCTTATTTTCAGTCTTTTCTATATTCTGTATACATTGTATGGGAATGTATTCCCATTCTGTGCTCTAGTATCAGTAGTGATAACAAGCAGATAGCAATGGCATAGGGAATGGTATAGGGAATTTCCACATAGTATTGTCACTGAAGACTTGTGTAGAGAAGAGGAGGTAACAAGTGCTGGAGAGAAGACATGACATGCACCTCACACTGAAATGGGGAGCTAGTCTTTTCACCGAAGCACCGAAGTTTGAGAGTGCTTTCATGTAAAATTATAGTTGTGAATCAGCTGTGCTTGTGAGATGTCTATAAGAAATGAGCTGATGTGTTTAACATATTAATTCACTGCTAAAGGGGATGGAGTTAGTGTCCCACTGAGGTTGTCAGTGAAACTTATTTATCAGAAGCATGAGACCAATTAATTGTAATGAGAATTGTGTGAAGTCATGCAATCTTAGGAGGATTTGGAAAGCCACTTTCCATTATATTTCACAAATAAAGTTGCCAACTCCCATTTTCAAAAGGGAAAAAAGGAAAACCTGGGGAACTACAGGCCAGTTAGTCTAACCTCTGTGCCTGACAACATCATGGAGCAGATCCTCCTAAAATCTCTGCTAAGGCACATGGAAAATAAGGAGGTGAGTGGTGACAGCCAACATGGATTCACCAAAGGCAAGTCATGCCTGACAAATCTGGTGGTCTTTTATGAATGCGCTACAGCATTGGTAGACGAGAAGAACAACAGACATCATCTACCTGGACTTATGCAAAGAATTAGACACTGTCTCACGTGTCATCCTGGTCTCTAAATTGGAAAGCCATGGATTTGATGGATGAACCACTTGGTGGATAAGGAATTGGCTGGATGGCTGCACTCAAAGGGTTGCAGTCAATGGCTCAATGTCCAAGTGGAAGCCAGTGATGAGTGGCATTCCTCGGGGGTCAGTACCAGGACCAGTGCTGTTCAACATCTTTCTTGGAGACATGGACAGTGGAATTCAGTGCATCCTAAGCAAGTTTACTGACAACATCAAGCTGTGTGGCACGTTCAACATACTGGAGGGAAGGGATGCCATCCAGAGGGACCTGGACTGGCTTGAGAGGTGGGTTCGTGTGAACCTCATGAAGTTCAACCAGGCCATGTGGAAGGGCCTGCACCTGAGTCATGGCAATCCTGGGCACAAAACAGATTGGGCAGAGAATGGATTGAGAGCAGCCCAAGGAAAAGGACTTGGGGGTGTTTGTGAATGAGAAGTTCAACATGAGTCAGCAATGTGCACTGGCAGCCCAGAAAGCCAACTGTATCCTGGACTGAATCAAAAGAAATGTGGCCAGCAGGTCAGGGGAGGCCATTCTGTCCTTCTACTCTGCTCTGGTGAGACCCCACCTGGAGTACTGTGTTCAGCTTTGGAATTCTCAGCACAGAAAGGACATGGACCTGTTGGAATGGGTCCAGCAGAGGGACATGAAGCTCGTCAGAGGGCTGGAGCACTTCTCCTATGAAGACAGGCTGAGAGAGTTGGGGTTGCTCAGCCTGGAGAAGAGAAGGCTCCAGGGAGATCTTATAGCAGCCTTCCAGTACCCAAAGCGGGCCTACAGGAGAGATGGGGAGGGACTCTTTACCAGGGAGTGTCGTGACAGGATGAGTGGTAATGGTTTTAAACCAAAAGAAGTGAGATTTAGATTAGGTATCTGGAAGAAATTCTTTCATGTGAGGATGGTGAGGCAGTGGAAGATGATGCCCAGAGAATTTGTGGATGTCCCATCCCTGGAGGTGTTCAAGGCCAGACTGGATGGGGCTTTGAGCAACCTGGTCTAGTGGGAGGTGTCCCTGCCCGTGGCAGGGGGATTGGAACTTGATGATCTTTATGGTCCCTTCCAACGCGAACCACTCTATTCCATTCTATTCTATTTTGGGAAATATTTTGAATGGGCATGCATATTTTAGCCTGCCATACATCTTTACTGCTGTCTGATTCCTACGTGTGCTGTGCTAGCCATTCTTCATAATGGTCAAAAGCCAAGAAGTTGTGTCATTTGGTACTTGTGGCTCTTCTGGTTTTGGAATATTTTGGTGTCATGCTGCCTGTTTGTTCATGTAGGATACATTTTCTGTTATGGAGAATGCACCGAGGAAGGGGCAGCGAATCCACCTGTTTTGCTAGGACACTAAAAGAATGATGTCTCTGTAGTGAGATGGTGCAGTCAGAAACAAATACCATAACAGTATTGTTGTGAATGGGCCCAATCTCCAGCTGTGTTACTCCCAGTCAGAAATAGAGTGAATTTTGAAACAAGTAAAGGGATCGTTACTTATTTCAGATGATGCTGTTGTTCCTCTCAACACAAACAACAATGCTATGACTTTGCTTTTTCATGCAGTTACCTGGTAATGGAATTAATGGATGCCAATCTGTGCCAGGTCATTCAGATGGAGCTAGACCATGAGCGAATGTCTTATCTACTGTACCAAATGCTCTGTGGTATCAAGCATCTTCACTCTGCAGGAATTATTCACAGGGTAAGACACATTTGGTTTGAAACTTAGGGTAGCATATGATCTTCATCATGAAGACTTCAGAAACCATTTGAGCCTCTTGTGTACTGTGTACCAAAGGCCGATCTCCCAGTAAAATGACTGTAAACTTATGAGTTGTACTCTATCCCCTTAACAGATTAGCTATGTGCTTGGTTAGGAATGAGATTATTTGTGAATTTAAATCAGACAAAAAGGTAATGTGATTATTAAAAAGAAAAAATAACCAAATAATAAGCACTGGAAACTATCAAAGTGAGCATGAGTTCTGAAATATATAGTTGAATGTTATTTCCTCTTAAAACACAGCTGGTTACATCTACCGCACATGACATTCAGACACTTTGAACTGATGTTGTCATGTGGTCCAGATATTGCTTGATCTGCAGAGGTCAAGGCATATGGAATAGGCATTTGCCATCATTTATGTGTGCAAAAATAAATAAAAAGACTGCTAAGTTTATATTCAATCCATCCTCTCCTTTTGCTTTTCAAAGTGCTGTGTCTGGTAAGGACGTGGTACCTGGCTGTGAGTGCTAGAGGTGGCACTATGTATGATTGTTGACAACAGAGGGAATGGTTCATCATGTGACTGTGAACAATTATGGAGGCAATTATGAATGCCCTGAAAATATCCTGAGTTAACCTCTTTATTGAAATGTACTTTTACTAATTTGGGATTTACAGCTGAAAAAAACACATCCAAGAATGTTTCCCTTCTGTTATAAGAGGAAGAAAAGAAGGGGAGGTAAAATGGATTACAAAGTGGATGTCGCTTTACAATGTACAAAGTTCTCCTTTCTTGGCATGTTGTATGTTTTGGCAAAGGATGCGAGGTTTTGCTTTCCAGATAGTCCTTCTAGCAAAGGATGAGTTTAATTTTTAGGAAGCATTAGGGTATCTCCGCATGTACTGTTAGAATTTCTTCATTAGGCTCACAGTATTAAAACAAAAATATTCAAAATGGTACTCTAATATTAATCCTAGTTTCCTGAACTGCCAAGTGCAATTAATTTAACACCAGTAGGCTCCTGCTGTCCAGGTAAAGCCCCACACTGTAGCAAGTTAGAACATCTTCCAGAAGAGTTTGCTAGATCTTGCCAGGTATTTACAAGTATTTCTGACAGTGACTGGAAAGAGTCAAAGAATAAAAATATTTGAAGGGTGACTTAAAATATCAGTCCATATCAGAGCTGTGCCTGGCTTTGTGAACAACAGTCATATGTCTTTTCACTATCTTTTGCAGGATTTAAAACCAAGTAATATTGTGGTAAAATCTGACTGCACGTTGAAGATTTTGGATTTTGGACTGGCCAGGACTGCGGGCACTAGTTTCATGATGACTCCATATGTGGTGACACGTTACTACAGAGCACCAGAGGTCATCTTGGGAATGGGCTACAAGGAGAACGGTAGGGCTGCAATTTCATAGCAAGCACAGTGTGAGTGAAGTTTAAGGTCTGCCTCTACAATTGTAAGGGGCATTAGAAGGAGAAAAAGAAAATGTGATGGGAAATGACATCTGGAATTTAAAAGGCAGGTCATTTAGAGCTGTTTCTCACTGTTGTGTACAGCTGCAGCTACAGCATACACTTGGGATGCAAAGCTGAAGAATTTATCAGTGTGAGATTGCAGAGTAATGAGAACCTTCATCTTAGTTATGCTTAAACTTAACAAATAAAACGAGCTTTTTCTAACCAGAATGTCTTTGGCTTCTGGGGCTGTGAAACAGTGTGGGAAGCACCGGAATCGCTGAACGAGTAATGTGTTCTAAATTTGAGTCTGGATCTCTGAATTGTCTGAGGAAAGAAGTGGTACATGCTGAAATAGGGAATCCTTGCCCTTTCAGAATTTTTCCATATGCAGAGCTAGATCTGAATTTCAGGTGTGGTTTCTGTCTTTATGGTAGGTTCAAGTAAAGTCCTAGGTCTTGCTGGCAGGTTTCATGTGAATCTAGGAATAAATTTTGCAGTTTGCATCTTGTTTCAATGGAAGGTAGGGCTGGAGAGGAGGGGGAAAGCTGAAGATAAAAAGGCACGCACCTAATTTGTATGTAATCTCCCTAGATGTAAATAGAATTTTGCTTTGAACAGTCTGTGAGGTATCTGGATACCTCATAGTCCCCGGAGAGATTATGTAAAGCAAGTAGGGGGTGCTCACTATAGAGAAGCAGGTAAGGAAGAATTCACATTTTGCAGGGGATGAAAGGAAAATTTTATAAGTTATTCTTATTTTGTAACAAAACTGAGAATTGTGTCTGAGTGCCAGGTAGACTAGGCAGGAAAAGAGGGGATATAAGGTAGAATGGAAAAAAAAAATCCTCTGAGACTCATATTCTGCTGTTAAAAGCTACCACTTGTCTGTTTGACAAGGAGACTTTTCAATGACAAATACAGGAAATGTCAAAACCAGGAATTTAGTAAAAAGTCTCCTAATTTACACTGAAGAGGTTAAGCTGTAGGAGAATTTTTACTAACAGCCAACTGCATCTGTAAAGGGCAACGAAACTGATTTTGGGAGCTGATTCCATGACTTAAGCAAGGATAAATCTTGTAAAAAAACTCTTCCAAAATTAGTAAATCTTCTCATAAATTATATGTAATATTTATGACTTTACAGTACACCTTTTAATATAAAAGTCTAAAAACTAGAGAATTATTAAACAGGGCATAAGCGTACAGAATAATTTCTGAAAAAGGAATAATCTTCTTTAAAGGGTTTTGTAATTGATATTTTTGATATATGCCATTAGAAATTTAACTAGGCTCAGCATGCTTTAGATAGTTCCTTAATCAATATCCAGAGTGAAATTAATTATTTTGGTTTTTTTTCTCTCCAGACATTTAGTAGATGATTACAATTATTGTTTTTATTGTCCCTGAAAGGACAGAGAAAACACTCGCTTTTCACATGATTAAAATCGCACCAAGAAAAAGTTAGACACGCTTTTGTGATGAAGTACACAGCTGGGAAGGTACTAAGAGTCTTTACCACACCTATAGGTCCCTGACCAAATGCCCATTGAGGTTAACACAGAGACTTTCTTTGACTTCCCTGGAATTGAATCTGGCTCAAGATGAATGATCTCATCTTACTCGTGCAAAGCAAAAATGAAGTAAACAGAGAAAGAAAATAAAATATTTGAAAATGAAGGTTAGCTGTCTGAGGAGCCAGTCTGCTTGGAGGTTCTGATCCAGCGCCCAAGGGGGTCAACAGAAAGGGTTTTTCTTTGCTTCCCTGCTCTGGCCTACAATGCCACATTACTGAAGCTCCTCTACTTTTTTATCCTCTTACTATGTACACTGCCTGTATAAGGACTGTTCACAGCTTTCATTTTCTTTTGGCACTTGGTTGGCTAAAGATGCATAATTATCAGCAGTTCGCTGCACTTCTGGGGAAGATCCCAAAATAGTCATTATGAAGAAGAAACTCCTACTGCCTCAGGCATGCTCTTGCTGCGCTATGCCCCTTATACCTGTACCCTCCTTTTCCCAAGTGGAACATTTCACCTTTATTTTGTTTTACCAAGATATGAATTGTTTGTATGTTTCTTTGGTTTGTTTTGGATTGCTTTTGAAGGACAAAAAGGGGGAAGAAAAGGAGGATAAACTGGTTGTGTAGGTCAAACATGACCACAAAACGAGTATGCAAAGCTAAGAAACAATGTAATTTGAAAGTAGTTTTTTGCCCTTCATGTGGAATACAGGTCTTTTCTTTCTGTGCTTACTATGTCACTACCTATCTAGCCTTTTCTCTTGTAAGGCTTAAAGGGCAAAAAAAACCCCCTCACCCAATCAAGCAGATATATATGCATATTGCATCTAAAAGCTGAACGGAGGATCAAGAAGATAAGAAACGCTCTTAGTTTTGTTGGTACTTGTCCTGCAAAAGATTTGTTTTAGCATTTATTTTGAGTACCTATGCAGCATACAGCAGAGTCCACACAGGTCACACTCTCTAGTTCTTTCCAGTGGGTATGTAGGTACAGACAGATACATATAAATAGGTACCTACAGACAGGACATTGTTACAGATCCTGAAGCAGGAGTTTTAAATAACCCTTAAAGGGGTATTTATCTACACAGCCTTTACTTGTACGAGACGTCCATTTGGAACCTCTTGAGTATTACTGCAGAGAGACTTAGTCCTACAGGACAAAGCCTAGAAGCTTCCTGGCTGCAAGTAGGTCTTATTCCAGATGATCATTGTTCAGCTTTGGGGTTTTTCTTTGCTTTTGGTTTTTTGTTTTTTTTTTTCTTTAACAACAACAACAAAAGCTGTTTTTCACCATAAACTCAGTGTATACCACAGGTCTGTGCAGTTGTTACTTGATCTTTACTTGCTAGCTGTGGGCCTTTTCCCAAAAGCGTCGATTTTAAGCTTTTCCCACCATTATTACTACCACTGACTGATGCAGCTTTTACTTATTTACTTATTTTTTCAGCTTTTGGTGAGACATGAAAAAACAACCAACAAAACCACAAACCAAACTGTACTGTTCTGATCAAACTACTCTTTTCCCCCTCCTTTATGAGTGAAATGCTGTAGTTAACTTTGCTTTTTTTCCCCTCCTTCTTCACTTTCCTGTCTCTGCTGTTCTAGTGGATATATGGTCTGTGGGATGCATTATGGGAGAAATGGTTCGCCACAAAATCCTCTTTCCAGGAAGGGACTGTATCCTTGTGCCATTTGCTGCAGCTTCACCTATTATTTGTTCCTCTCCTCAACCCTATCCCTTTTACCATACAATGACTATACCAGGACTGTAAAGATAGAAGCAAAAAGTTGAATTCCAGAGGTATCAATAAACAAAAATAGTGCACTACTGATATGAACAAAATTGAAAATGAAAAGCAGATGTACAGAATTATTTCAAATAAGTTACTTTAAAACCTGTAATCATTCCACTTCATATAGTCATACTAAAAGCAATATAGAAAACAAGCAATATGACTGCAAATTGGATAGCTTTACCTATTCTTTAAAGAAAAAATAAGAAAAAAAAAAAAGAATCCTAACTTAGCCCATCTGGTTTCTGTAAATCTGGTTATTTATTTTTATGTTTTGGAAATAGTGACATCATAACATTTGTGGTGACATCATAACCTTTTACTTGCTAATGCATCATGGATCTGGATCCATCTTAACGCTGTATGGGCTCAGAGTTGAGTCAATACAACATTTTTTTCTTTAAAAAAAAAATGAAGAATTTGACTCGCTGAGTTTAAGGCAACCATTTATCTGCTATGGTTTCCAAACTGGCCTGAAATCAGATTTTCTTGATTTAAAGATGGACTTTCCTTTAGGTGCATGAGGTTTGTGTCATTAAACTGTATTTCCTTTCCATCTTGTTCTTCCTGTCTTGGGTGATACTATTTTTACCATTTCCAAGGTGGTGAAAGCAATATTAGAAAATGAAAATAAAAGAGGAGCCTACTTAGCCTTCAGATTATCAAAGGCTAAGCCAGACAACCTGCCTGTGATGGCTGGGAAGTGTAAGTGTGTATCTTGCTCATCAGAATAAAATGCAGCAACATAACACGTTTTCCACTTTCAGAAACAAAAAAGCATACTGTTTTCAGCAAGTTGGCAGAAAGTTGCCATAAAAATCTGCCATCAGCAGACGCTGGCAGTTGGTGTGAAGAAAACTCAGCTTTTACAAATACGTAGTCATGGAAGTAATTATTTTTTTGCTGGCTCTTGAGTGATTCCTATAGTGTTTGTCAGAGTTAGGTCCTACTGTCCTATTTTCACAGCTCTGTTGACGTTCTCTGAAAACAGAGCTCTGCCCAGTAGTCAGGTGAAGATGCAGTTACACTTTACTAACAGGTAGATAAGGAAACTGCAGGTATCTCCTGTTTGCAGAGGAGGAAACAGCAGCATTGTACTGGCTTCCATGTTCTTATAGGAGTATGGACTGGAAAGTTATTGGATAGCAAATATGATAATGAAGTAAGAATGGCATAATTTATTATTACTGGAGTAAGAATGGTGGCTTATATTATTAGTGAATGGTTTTGAGATGTCGCTCATAGGTGTTGAGCTTTCCCTGCAATGTGTGGAACAGGCTGCACACCTGCCTTCTGCTGTAATCTGAACGTGCAGAGCAGCTCCCAGCATTCACGAGATCTGTAATTCAGAGTGATAGTTATGCTGTGTTTCAGTGTTAACGCCATGTCAGAAACACCATCATAACTTTTCCTCATTTTTTTCTTTAATGCACAAAATAAAACTGAATGATCTATAATATACTTGAGGTTCAGCTGTAAATAGTGAGGATATTTCTATCTAATCAATTTGGAGAGAAGCGTGATTGAGTTTTTAGTTGATAAACAACTAGAATACAGAAAAAAAGCTATTTCAGTGTAAAAGTGTAGCACTGTGGTTAGCTGAAAACCCCTTTTTCAACAGAAAATTAAATTTAAGGCTCATGTTGTTCTAGTGATTTCCATAAAAAATAAATGCTATATAATTGAAACAACGCAGCTCTTAAAAAATCGTTCAAACATGAGAATTAATTTGTTTCTGTCTGTCTGTGACAATAATCTCTTATGACAGTGTGTTATTCAGGATTACAGAATATTTTTAAAATAGCTTTTAACATTTTGGTATGATAAAAATAAAAACTGAATTTTTTGACAATGCAGAAAACACTGTGTAAATTGTGTAAAGGTCCTACTTTTTAAATCATTTGAAATCTCATACCCTGAGATACAGTGTATGTGGGCTGGTCACAACTGCTACCATCTTTTAGTGGTGGATTTATTCGGGTGAGTTGGAAATTAAGGAAAAAAAAAAAACCAACAACCAGTTTGACTCCCTGAATAAGTATTTCCAGTGTTAGAAAGACTGCTTTGTTTATGGGTCCATATTATTTCTCATCTGTCTGTAGCTGTTGATGGAGAAGATGCAGTTTGCCTACTAGATACAGGAATAGCTGGAGAAGCATTTATGCAGCTGCAGGTAGAACTTCATAGAACAACATTACAATAATGTTTCCCTTGGGCTACTTGAAGCCTTCAAGCAGCAGGTTTTCTAGCTGAGAGGCAAGTCTGTATAGAAACTAAAAATTTCAGTTCTTTTTAATGATTCAGAAGAATGTCTACTATGTACACTTGCTAGCAATATAAGGAGCTTACTTGTTTCTAGCCTGGAGTAGTAACAGTTATGTATAGCATAGTATACATCTAAAGAAAGTTTCACAGCTGCTGCCAAGTTTTATGGAAAGCAAGATTTTTAAAAGTTAATCTTAACTAAACCATCACACTGAATTACCATTGCACTTAGGGGCTGCTGACTTCAAATAAAATACCATTTTTAAAGTCTTTATGGAAATTAAAACATGTCATCTATATAAATAAGAATCTTTCTCTAAGTTATTATAAAAATGCTCTGAAATCTTTGTAGACTATATGTACCCATATATGAAAACTATCTTGTTTAGTATAAATATGTTATGCATTTTTTAAAAAATGTGTACTTTCTTAATTTTATCAAATCGCTCTCTGAACATGTGCTAAGTGTTATTTTCAGTGAAAAACACCAAACAATATTTGAAGATGACTGCTCTGTGAATAATTATTTAATTAAAGGTATTTAATCTAAGTAACCTAGTAGGACACTTGAGATACAGCAGGGCTAGAGGATTGGTCCTTTCAAGTGCTGTCAGTTTGTGATGAGCCAGCTGGTTTTCAGAAAAATAAGGACACCCTCCAGCCTCCTGGAGAGTACTGGGTAGAAATTACATTGCAGATAGCGTTGTTCGTGTTGCTCACCTAAAGCAGGCATTTCAAAATACTCTCAAGGAGACTTCTTTGTCAAAAGTGAGACCCTCATGAGAAGAAATCCACCTTTTGATCAATTTCCAGGTGGATTTAAAGACCACTACATTCCTGACAAGTTCTGGTAAACTTTTGTAATCCACTTCTGAGCTTCTTGTTTAGTGTTTTTTCAATGCTTTTTCCTCTCTTGTCTCAGTCAAATCAGAAAAAGTGTGAGCAACTAAGAACTGCCCAAATTCTTGGATGCCAGTGGAACTATGTTGGAATACTCACAGACTTTCCCCAAAATTGTGTTCAGCTTTAGCTAATAATGTCTTCAAAATCTCATAAAATTTCAGTTAAAGGATTGAAAATATATTTCTGAGTATTTTTTTTTAGAGAAGGGAAAACTTAAAATTGTCTGAATGCTTTCAAGTGAGATGGATTTATTACAAACTGAACTGCTGAGACCACAGTGATATGTCCCACAGGCACACATGAATTAGTGGGGAAATAAAGCAATCTAAGAGCATTTTTTTCAGTACTGGGGAGGCATGTAAAGGATAATACTCTAGCACATTTATATGTGAGTCCTTGAGCAGATCGAAGGGGAAACAGTGATTTAGTCATAGAAATGTGTCTTAAGTTTGGCTAGGCCTGGATTACAGTGGTGAATATGGAACACAAAATTCCTGCTGCAAATACTTTAGAGTCTAGGACAGTCAAAAAAGAAAATACCATTAAGATGGAAGGAGGGAAAAAATTAAAAACTTACTCTATGCAGCTGTGAACATCCAAAATGGATTGTGAGAAGTCAGCATTAACAGATGAAGTTAATGTTCTCTGTAGTCAGATTTTCTTTTGTCTGCCAGCTGTCTTTGAAAATGGTGGAATTAAGAGATTCTCTCTGACATCTATTCTATTGTGTTGTATTTTCACAGGAATTTGTTTGGAAAAGAATTTGCTTGCTTTAGGGAAAAGAAGTTGAATCAAGAAAGTCTTTCAGGAAAAGATGTTCCCTTCCCACTACTCATTAGCAGAATTTGTCTTTGCATTTGAAATATGATCTGCACTTATTAGTGGGTATAATCCTAGTCTTTTGAGTGGATGTTGGGGGTTTTCCTAAACTTTGATTTAATGAAACATCCTCACTTCTGTTTAGTGCAGTCTGTGGTTTCCCATGTTTCCAGCAGTATTTTCTTAAGGCTTGTTTTATTAAAAAACAATTAACATATGGGTTGTTTAAAATAAGCTATTAAGAATGGCTGTCTGACTCTCTGGGTTGGATCAGCTGGTGTGCATTAGCTTACTGCTTATTGTCTGTCAGCTAGGATGGCATTGATAGCTAAGTTTGGATTTTGTTCAACTGGATGATTCCTAATGGTTGTATGGTCTTTGGTTTTGTACTCAGTATTTTTCTGGGAATATAGCAAGAGTTTGGATTATGGTAATTTTATTGGGGGGAAGTTTGCTCATCTGAGATGGAGTCTGTCTCAAAGAGACTTCAGTGTAGCTGTGAAGATTATTTCACTGTGGCCATTCTTCTATTTCTTTTTAAATTCAGATATGTAAATTCAGATATATATATAATCTAACAGTGCACAGTGCAATTTGCACTTAGTGTAAAAGAGCCTCATGCTGTCTGTGATCTGCATGGATCCCAGCTGCTACAATGAAGATGACCCATTGCTCATCTCCCAAGACTCACCTATAAGATTTTTTTAGCATGGGTCTGAACGTGCAGTTTCAAAAGTGGCCAAGTGTTGAGGATCGTGCACATAGCACATAGTTATGTGCTATACCTATTGCTGCCTTATATAAATTTCAGCCAAGGCAAGTTATTTGCTTATAAAAATTGGATTGGCTCAGATGGTTGGGGGATTTTTCCTTCTTTCTATGTCATTAATCAGCTTTTGCTTGGTGGCAACTGTGCTAATTTTAGCTGAGTTTCACTGGTACAGTTGAGAAGAGAATTTAAAACTTGTAGACAAAAAAGATAGTACTGAATTGTCTTTTGTCAAGAGCATGTAGGTATTTGGTTGGGGTCACAGTAGGTGTCTGGAACACACTCAAAATTACATACCATTTATCAGACATGAAAAAATACAAGTATATGATAGGCTAATCTGTTTGTATTGAAGCAGGAGAAGACTATCTGTGGGAGATGTAAAACAAGGGTAATTGAATACTCTTTGAGACCTGGGAAGAAATACTTCAAAATAAAAATTTAAATTAAACTAAAAAGAGGTTCTGAAGCTATCGATTGTAGGGTCTGCAAAATATTTAAGTGTTACTGTCTGTTAGATGCAAAGTAATGAGTTTCAGATTTCTTGGCAAAATTCTCCATGGGTCTTTCTTACTGTGATGGTTTTTTATACATTTACATTCAAAAGAAAATGAGAGACAGGGAAGGGCATAAGTCATTCCTTGTGCCTCCACTCATTCTTGAGCTTGCATCTCAGGATTCCCATGGACTTTTCTTAATATACATTTGCCTCTTAATATTCTGTGATCATGTGGAAAGTGGTGTTTTAAATTAGAAAGGAAAGATGTTCTCAGGAAAATTTAATGGATTGAGCTGATACTGTGCTGAACACTTTTTAGAACGTTGAAATGTTGAACATGTTTTAAGACAATATAGGCAGAAAATCAGAAGGGCAAAAGGCTAAGTAGAAATTAACCTGGCTTTGGATGTTAAGAACAATAAAAAAAGTTTCTATAAATACATTAGTAATAATAAAAGGCCTAGGAAGAATCTCTAACCTTTATTAGATGGAGTCAGTAACATGGTGACAAAGTCTGAGGTAATTAATGCTGCCTTTGCCTCAGTCTTTAGTAGCAGAATCAGTTGTTCCCTGAGTACCCAGCCCCTGAGATGAGTGAGTTCGGGAGCAAAATGAAGCCCCCATAATAAAGGGAGATGGTGAGGGACCTGCTCCAGCAGCTAGACATACACGAGTCTATGGATGGATCCACCCAAGGGTACTGAGGGAGCTGGCAGAAGTGCCTGCTGAGCCACTTTCCATCATTTACCAGCAGTCCTGGCAAAGTGGGGAGGTTCCAGTTGACTGGTGTCTAGCAAATGTGATGCCCATCTACAAGAAGGATCGGAAGGATGATCCGGTGAATTACAGGCCTGTCAGTCTGACCTCGGTGCTTGGCAAAGTCATGGAACAGATCATCCTGAATGGCATTACGTTGCGCATGAAGGACACACAGGCAATCAAGCCCAGCCAGCATGGGTTTGTGAAAGGCAGGTCCTGCTTAACCTGATCTCCGTCTATGACAAGGTGACCCGCTTGGTGGATGAGTGAATGGCTGTGGGTGTTCTCTACCTGGATTTTAGTTAAAGCCTTTGACACAGTTTCTCACAGCATTCTCCTGGAGAAACTGGCTGCCCATGACAGGAGTAGTCTTTGCTGGGTTAAAAACTGGCTGGAGGGCTGGGCCCAGAGAGTGATGGTGAATGGAGTTAAATCCAGTTGGCAGCCAGTCACAAGTGGTGTCCCCCAGGGTTTGGTATTGTGGCAGGTTCTCTTTAACCAATGATCTAGATGAGGGGATCAAGTGCACCATCAATAAGTTTGCAGATGACACCAACTTAGGTGGGAGTGTTGACCTGAGGATGGAAAGGCTTTGCAAAGGGGTCACAACAGCCTCATGCAATGCTACAGGCTTGGGAAAGAGAGGTTGGAAAGCTGTCTGGGGGTGTTGTTCGACCGCCAGGCGGAATGCCAGCTGAATATGAGCCAGCAGTGTGCCCAGGTGGCCAAGAAGGCCAACAGCATCCTGGCCTGGGTCAGGAACAGTGTGGTAAGTAGGACTAGGGAAGTGATCATCCCCTTGTACTCAGCACAGGGGAGGCACCACCTCGAGCACTTTATCCTGTTTTCGGCCCCTCACTATAGGTAAGACATTGAGATTCTGGAGTGAGTCCAGAGAAGGGAAACAGGGTCTGGAGAGAATAAGTCTTATGAGGAGTGGCTGAGGGAGCCAGATTGTTTAGCCTGGAGAAAAGAAGCCTGAGGGGAGACCTTACCGTTCTCTGCAATTACCTGAAATGACGTTGTAGAGAGTTGGGAGTCAATCTTTTCTCCCAAGTAACAAGCAACAGGACAAGAGGAAATGGCCTCAAGTTTTGCCAGGGGAGGTTTGCATTAGATATTAGGAAAAATTTTTACACTGAGAAGGATTATCAAGCATTGGAACAGGTTGCCCAGGGAAGTGGTGGAATCATCATCCCTGGAGGTATTTAAAAAATGGGTTGCCATAGTGCTTAGTGACATGGTTCAGTGATGGTTTTTGTCAGAGTTAGATTGATGGTTTGACTAGATGATCTTAAAGGTGCCTTCCAACCTAGACAATTCTACTAAATCCATTCATGTAATAAATACCAAGCATGAAGGGAAGGTTTTTGGTATCTCAGTGAGGTCCTGAGACTGGAATGTCACAAAACTGTGAGTGTGCCATGATTTAGAAAATTGAGAAAGAGAAGGATTTGGTGAGTTTGGGAAGCTTTCAGTCTTTTTCAAGTGTTTAAGCCACGGTCATTAGAATCATAGAACAGTTCAAGTTGGAAGGGACCTTCAAGATCATCCCCCTGCCATGGGCAGGGACACCATCCACTAGACCAGATTGTTCAAAGCTCCATCCAGTCTGGCCTTGAACACTTCCAGGGATGGGGCATCCACAACTTCTCTGGGCAACTTCTTCCAGTGCCTCACCATCCCCACAGGAAAGAATTTCTTCCTTATATCTAATCTAATTCTCACCTCTTTCAGGTTATAACCATTACCCCTCGTCCTATCGCTACACTCCCTTATCAAGAGTGCCTCCCCATCTCTCCTGTAGGCCCCCTTCAGGTACTGGAAGGCTGCTATAAGATTTCCCTGGAGCCTTCTCTTCTCCAGGCTGAGCAACCCCAACTCTCTCAGCCTGTCTTCATAGGAGAGGTGCTCCAGCCCTCTGATCATCTTCATGGTCCTCCTCTGGACTCTCCTTCCTGTGTTGAGGACTCCAGAGCTGGACACAATATTCCAGTGCTGCTGATTACAAACTTTTCTTGGTACTGGCAGTCTGAAGCATTTGTACCTGTACCATATAGACCTTAAGAAAAAAAATCAACTTTGCTCATGTATTAGCAAGAATTATCAAGTATTCTTAGAACCATCTCCTTTTTTTATTGTATAGCAATAACAAGAACCTGTGAAAGCAAGGTACAGTTTGCTGTATTTTTCTTCCTGAAAATTCAAGTAAGGGCCTAGAAATGGTTCTTCAGAGCAGACCTCAGTGCAGATTTGCAGGACCACTCAACAGTAGAGATTGTGGTCAACAGAGGTCCTACACTGCAAGGTGTCTTTCCATTTGAGGAGGATTTGGAGAGAGAAGCTCACCGTGTTGTAACAGGCATGATCTCCAGCTTGGAGAAGGGCAATTTCTGCATCATTAAAACAGGAGCTATTATAAATGCAAATGGTTGGCATTCTCATTCTCTGAGCAGAAAGTGTGAAGTAGCCCATGAGGCTGGGAAAGACAGCAAAGCTCATTCACTTGTGCCTTCACCTCTGGTCTCCAGAATTTCCCATAGCATGCATTTCTTGAATTTTAATTTGAATGTCATGATTTTCACTGATTTGAGTTCTGGTGTGAAGAGCCACTTCAGTAGGAGGTTTAGCAAGGATAGTTGCAAATTTTCCTTATGAGCTCCCTTTCATTAGGTCTTGTCAAGTCTCAGTGAACCTGCAGTTTGGCAGGAGGGGAACGCAGAGCCATTATGGAGGAATGAAGAAGGAAACTATGGTGTCTTCAATATTAGATAGACGCCCATGCTTTTTCCAATTCATCCAGCATGGTAGGAGCAGCCTTCTGCAGAAACAGAAAAGGAAATTGCATCTACAGCCAAGTTACAAGGGAGGTGTCTATGGAAGGTGAGCTTGGATCCTTTCCATACAAAACCATGTTTGGTTCCTTTGATCCTTCAGCTGATCCTTCAGCACCTTTGCTGAAGGGAATCTGAAACTTGGAAGGGTGAGTAAGCCCTCGTTTGGATCAGGAAGTATGTGAGACTAAAGCACAAAGAGGAATAGATGCCTTGTTAATATTTTTCCATCCAAACCCTCCCTTCTCTCCTCTCCCTCTCTTCCGGTCACTTTCCCACTGAAGGGCCATGTCAGCAGCCAGACCAGACTGCTTCCCCAGGACACAGGAAGGTTTGGGCAGAATGGAGCAGGCATGTGTGGCAAGAGAGCAATTTCTGCTCAGTTTCCCCAAACTCTATTCAAGCCCTCGCAGAGATTTTTGAGGTTCCTGTGGAGGACAAATTTGTTCCCCAAAATGATTTGCAAGACAGCCCCGACAAAACCACTGTAGAGGGCATTTTTAAACGGTTTGGCATGGAATCAGAATCAGGAGGTGACCCAAAGTTTAAGATTTGCTGTATGACAGAAATATTTCCTTTACTGAGGAAAACACTTGCATGTGGCTTGTGGTGAGCATTTATTCAAGATGGCTACGCCAGTGAGACATTTGGTGTCTTAAATTTTGAAGTATACGTACACACTCAGGAATGCAGTTCAGAGCAGCTCTGTGCAATAATCTGGTTTGTAGAGATTTTGAAGAAATTACAAACACCCAGCTTTTAACAATCCAGGACGTGTATTCTAATAATGAGTGGGGCTCTCATCAACGGCTACACAAATCTCAGCTATTTCGCTTCAGAGGGCGGTGAGAAGTTGTAGGTTTAATTCCTTAACATTCGGTTTCACGTGATCCTAAAACATCCGGGGAAATCATTACTAAACTGAAGTTTTACCTAAAATCACGCAGCGATCTCTGTGACTGTGAATTAGCCGGCATTTGTGATGCTTAGGGGTATTCCACGCGGAATACGACAGCGGCAA
Organism: Nycticryphes semicollaris; assembly: GCA_013400055.1. Lineage (NCBI taxonomy): Eukaryota > Metazoa > Chordata > Aves > Charadriiformes > Rostratulidae > Nycticryphes > Nycticryphes semicollaris. The sequence continues at coordinate 93,789 of VXBJ01003460.1, forward strand.
TGGCGAGCTCTGTCTTTAAAATCTGAGCGAGATTGAGGCGAAGAAGCGGCTTCCCGGGGACGGAGAAGCCGAGGGAGAGCGGAGAGACCCGAAGCGAGACGGGAATCTCGTGAGGGAGCCGTGAGGCTGACGTGGCTGGGGGCGGGCCGGGCCAGCCGCGGCAAATTTAAAAGGGGCTGGGGCTGGGGCTCTCGCTCTCCCAGCTCAAGAGAAGAACATGGCCACAACACGGCAAGAAAGAATGTGGGAACTCGGGCCAAGCTCCCGTGCAAATACACACCCGTGCAGGTCCCCAGCTAAAGCAAATGCCTGAGGCATCGGATAGAGGCTTTACATGAAGTGGATGACCCCATTCCCTCTTGTCACCAGGCAGTGGGAAAGGACTTAAGGGACAGGGGCGAATGGAGGTAGGTCCCTCCTCGGAGGGGCAAGTGGAACCCCTCTGAGCCCCCCTTGCATTCCCAGTTGCCCTTGAACAATAGGTATGGAAAATAGGCTTTGGAAATTGAGGATCAAGTAAATGAGGATGGAGAGGAAGATCCATCTAGTGAGCCACTCAGGGCTAGTCATTCACTTCCACACCTTAGGACTTCGTTAACTAAGAAAAAAAAAAAAAAA